>MU831546.1:0-218482 GCA_029204225.1 Diphasiastrum complanatum | reverse complement strand
GCATGCAGGCAGACTTCTTTTCTGCATTTTCGTCTTCTTGCTTACTAGCTTTAGACTACTTTATGTGTATGTATCAAGTATCATCCAAAAAGTATATAGTCGCATTGTGTAGCTTCTAGATTAGAGTGATTAAACATCTACAACTAATCACGAGTTACAAGAGTGGCAGATTAGCCATGACCTAGAGTGTATCTGCTGATGTCATGCTATCAGATCAGATATCTGTACTTCTGGGTACTTGCATGATCTTGCTGGTCCTTTTGGAACGTGAGAGGCAGAAAAGAGTGTCGCGACGATTTTTCGTGTCGCTTCGTGTCCTTTGACTTTCGTGTCGTCTGATTTTCTCCCCTGTACCGCAAAAAATTCTCTTTCGCGAATTTTTCTCGTTCGTGTCTTTCTTGTCAAGGTGTTCGTGAACATTTCTACTTCGTGTCTTTTGACTTTCAGCGTTTGCGAACATTTTCGTCAGACAGAGGGCTGAAAGCTAGCAAAGCTTTGGTAATAGAAACGTTTTGTTTCTTCAGTATTGGGAAACCAAGGATCCATATACTTTCAGGGGAAGTGGAGCCTACGGAAAAACAAGTTGCAGATATCTTTACCAAATGTCTTGGCAAAAAAAAAATTCAAAAGCTTAGAGGACTTCTAGGAATAATTAATAACAAAGTAAATATTTTATTGATTATTATATTATCTGAATAGGTTTCAAAATCGACATATTTAAAATAATAAGAATATATATATATATATATATATATATATATATATATATATATATATATATATATATATATATATTATATATATATATTGTGTCTATTTTTTTTAACTACTATATCATTTAAACAGTTTCCAAAATCAACATCTTTAGGTGATAAAAACATATATATGATGATTGAATTTTTTTTCCCGTAATATTACGCATATGGTAGTCATATACACCATACACGACTTGTTAATGTTACGTGAACAACAAGCTTCCAAGATGTCACTATACAACGGTTGGAATTGAAGACCATACTTTGTACACATGTAGCAATTTTACCCGAACACAGTACTGCGATTGATACTAAATTGTCTATGATCAAGTTTACACAATATTGGAGAAAATTATATTAAATTATTGATAACACGAATGAAATACACCCAACGTAACATGTTTCAAAAAATAACTAATAACACATAGAACTGGTAGATATAAACCGGCTGGATGTTTTCCACAATATTGCAATATATAATAAATAATACATATTAGTAACTAATACAAAAATTTCATTTCTACGTGTATCATATATTGTTCGAGTATCTAAACAAATCACATATTATATTTATCAATGACTAAGTAATGCATATACTATTACATCTACGAAACAGGTTCTTTATTTTTTGGTACTTAATTATTTAGATTATAATATAGTTTATATTTATCTGTAACTATTTCAACAAAATAGATTGAATATAGAAAAACCGGGCAACAAAATATAAATAACCATGTACTAGTTTATCATATATACTATTTTGCAAAAAAAAAATAACGTTTAGTTATACAGATTATATCTTTTTTTATTTACAATTCTAGTATGTCACTAAGTTCAAATATATGAAACTAAGATAGAAAATGAGTAAACTATGTACATTTGTTAGATTTTCCACCAACATACATATGCAATATTGTATGCATGAGGATTTTCCACCCCTTTCAAAAAAAAAAATGTATAATATTACATGTTTTTAATTCTAGACATACAAATTTATAAGCCAAAAAACAACCCAATCATCATATCGAAACGAATTTAAACATACAAAATTATATAACAAAATACAAACAAATAATGTATGCTACAAATAATTTTAATTTTTAAAATCATGGTAGTATTTTGTAAGTAATTATTTTATAATTTCTAAAATTCAATTTCCAAAACACGTAAATAATTTCTGATTTACAAAGACGCAGATAATCAAACAAAACACGAATATTTTTATTTTTATGTATGTATAAAACGTCTATTTAATTACTACGATATTGAAACAACAAAGTCACACATTTAAACAAACTACATAGTACTTTTATATTAACAACTAATTATTGCATGTATTATTACATGTACAAAAGATTTTGTTCTTATATACAAAACTTCATTTTTTTGTTTGGTACTTGATTATTTAGATTGAAATATATTTGTTGTCTATCTATCACCAAATAAAAAAAATAGATTCACATACACAAAACCATGGAACAAACTATGAATAACATGTACTATCTTGTCAAGTATGTTCTTCTATACATTCCTTGTAAATTACGTACTATTGTTGGATTTTCCACCAATATGCATATGTAATATTATATGCATGAAGGTCTTCCACCTTATACAAAAATTGGTTTTTCTACTATTATCTAAAAACTACGTACGTTGTTCATGAACATACATACATCCATGAAAATATTTTCGATTTTAGACATAAATCTGTAACACGATATTAAATAGTCACATAACAAACCGTAGCAAAATTGAATAAAATCCTATACTTAACTGTGTAATAATATTTATGAACAAATCAGCTGTATTGATACGAGTAGCATAAATTAATTCGTTGCATATAAGGATCTATGACTACATGCCGACATTGCGTCGTAATACAATTCACTACCCAACATACAAAATGTTACAAATGCTAACAATTACATATATTTGTGCATGTACGAGGAGGTACGATCGTACATGAACTTAATAACACGACACGAAAAAACCAATCGAAGGAAAACTATTAAACATGATAGGTAGCATTTCTTAATCAATTACAAAGACCAAGACAAAATTTAAGATAATCAAACGAAACATCAAATAGAAAAAATACTTATTATTAACTAATCTAAATTGTTCCATTATTTTAACTATAGAAATTTCAAACAACAAACTCAGTGGTGGGATTCCAGCAGCTCTTGAAAATTACACCAATGTCAGACAATCACAACTTGCAAATGATCTTCTGGGAGGGCTCAATGCAGCTTAACGTAGGACAGTTGAGATTGCATCCAATTTTGTCCATCAACAACAATAGATTCTCTGGAAGTGTCCCAGAATCGCTCGCCTAGTACATCAACCTTACCTTGGTCGATTTCAGCAAAACCAGCTCAGCGGAAGTTTATCACTACAACAACACAACATCAATACTGCCCAATTCACGTGGGCCTGTGCTACGATATAATCAGCTGGAGGATCCAATTCCAGCTTGGATTTGAAATCTTACTGCCATGCAAGTTCTAGACTTATCAAATAACAAGACAAGAGAAGACTTCCTCGCTACCGGTACTTAAGACCTAAACCATCTTACAGCATTACCTTCAAATCTTATTGTGCCAGATTGCCTGTCTGAGACAGTGCAACATGCACGTGTCTGTATTGGATCCATGTACGAGCCGAAGTCTGTTGGCCAGGGGTTGTTCATCTCCTGAAATAAAGAAGCTGAAAATAGTTCATGCTTAGTGTAGGCAATTATCGTTCAAGGTGGAGCAAAGAAAAAGAAAAAGCTAAGCAAGAGTATGCTCACAGGAGTGAAGTGTTGATCAGGTTCTTCTCTCACTTCGGTTCATTGTGTAAAGATGAATGAATCAAACAATAGGTTGCTTGTGAAGGATGGACAGGAAAACGATGAGTCCAATGAAACTTGGCAGCAAAGGTGACAAATTCCAACACAAAGGCCATACTGTTCAATGCGTGATTTGCAAAATTTTAATTTCTTTATAAGATAATTAGTAAACTGCCATACAAAGTCTCAGACTCTTTAGAATAAGTTCAGAGAACTTTTAAAATATATGGTGTGTCCGAGGACTTTCGATCTAACTTTTTAACAACCATGTCAGAGTATAACTTGGCAGGCTTATCTTTCAACTTAAGCCTCTGGTCCTTCAAAAAGTATATCTTACAAATCTAGAATCGAAGTGCCAGATGAAACATCATACTCTAGACTGTAGATGGCAGACAACGGAATCAATTCAATGTATTTCTTGTAGTTCGAAGCAAATTCTTACGCAGACTCATGATTACAATATAGCTCGTACTTTAAAAAAGAGACCTGACTGTAGAAATGGTACAAGCTCTTGGTAAAACAATTACAAGTTTGTATCATCGCCTGCACACCACCACAAACCATACGCAAAATTATGAGCATCTTACTAGAAATTTGAACTTGGCAAACTTCAGAACCGCATGCTATATTGCTTTCCGTTTGTTTCTACGAATCTGATACCCAGTTTTTCCTTTCAAAATTACGTGCTTTCAGTTTCTATTAGTATGATATTCACTCTCTTTTCAAAATCGCTTCTCTATAAATCACAGGATGTAAATCACGTACGATTTTTGGAGGAGACTACGATCGAAATAGTTTGGAATGGTTTGTGTGCCATTAGATCAGATCACGTAGATCAGATGACGTAGGTGGCACCCAGACATCCACACCTGCGCCTGCATGCAGGCCAAGGAGAAGCTCCAAAAAAGCAAGGAACGTGATAGAGAAATAACAAAACTTCAAATTTTCTCCATCCACACTGATTTGCAACATCGTGAAGGCTTGAAAAACTTCAAAATACAATGTTTTTAAAAACTAAGAACACTAATGCGTGTCGACGTCGCAATAATCGTAAGGCCCCTCAAAATATATAAAAAATATTTTTAAAAAAAGAAGAAGAAGATCGCAAGCAGGTTAAAACCAAACATGAAAACAATAAGCCCCTGCCTATGGCAAGGCCAAAAACACAAACACGAAGTGAACTTATAAGGTAAAAACGAAGTGAATTGAAAATAGTGTTAAAAAGAAAAACGAGAGAGATGATGGAAAAGCGATGCATGATTAATGCAACAGTTGGCGATACAAGTGGCAATGGACAGGTGTCAATGCTAGATTGAACCGTCGTTCCATGTGCACAAACATTTACTACACACGCAAACCAAAATTCATAGTTACGAAAAGACGTGTTCAAAAATTTGAATAAGGGAATGTAAGAATATTCCCTAAAACAAACAACTAATAAAATAATAAATAAATAATTAAATATTGATCTTACGAATAGTACTTCTTAAGTCGGGACCCATTAACTCTGGTTGGTTGTAGAATTCCTTCTAGGTCAGCAAGTTGTACGGATCCATTGTCAAACACTTCGACGACTTTGTAAGGTCCCATCCATCTAGTATGAAGTTTACTAAGGAATTTTATATGTCGAGTGTCGTATAATAATGCATAGTCGACTTCTTTAAAAATGACTTTCTTTATCTTCAAGTCGAACAATTTCTTACGGTTCGCTTGATGACTTTTGTCTCGTCAAGGACTGCATTTCGATCTTCTTCTAATTTGTCGATATGTCGAAGTCGATGTTGGAGACTGTCTTCGTCAGAGAGCCTCTCTTGAACTTGAATTCTATAAGTCGGGACTTCGAATTCGATTGGAAGAATCAGGCACATTCCATAGACCAAGTAAAACGGTGTCATTTTTGTCCTTATCTTCTCTGTATTGCGATATGCCCACAAAACAGAGGGTAACTTCTTATTCCAATCTGATGAATGAGCAGTAGTGATTTTATTTAATTGCAAAGTGTGCCATTTGCTTGTTCTGTCAGACAGTTGGCTTTCGGGTTGTAAGGCATCGTTTTCCTATGCTTTATTATAAAATGATCAGTTAAATCTGTATAGTATCATTCAAAAAATGTGTGCCTCTGTCACTGACTAATTCAAGTAGACAACCATAACGAGTAATCACATTTTGAAACAAGAATTTTGCAATTGTCTTAGCATCGTTCTTTTGAGTTGCTTCTGCTTCAACCATCTTGGCTGCATAGTCAGTTGCCACTGATAGATATTTATTTTTTGTATGTCAAAAGACAGGTTTGATCGGGCCGACAAAATCAATTTCCCACTTCTCAAATGGAGCAAGTGATAATATTGAAATTAAAGGCCAATTCATACTTTTCGTAGGTTTGCCTACTCTTTGGCAAGGATCACATTTCTTAATATACACTGCAACATCTTCATACATGGTAGGGCTAGATTTTGCCCTACCCACAAAATCAAACTTGGAAAGTACAAAATCTTCTCACTCAGAATTCTCCAACATTCTCTTCCTGTTCGTGCCAATTATAGGGGTAATGTGTCGCATGTCTGCTCTAAGTGTAAAACATTTGACGAGGACGTGATACATCTTTTTTTTCATTGCTATGCCCCTCGTTGGAAATCAGTGTCTGATCTGTTCATTGCACGCTTTCATATCAGATTTAGGAGATAGAGTTGTTATGCTTAGGAACATATGGTTAGATAGAAATAGCAAGGAATTCGGGAGAAGTGATCATGTCATCTCCCCCTTGCTTCTTTTTAAGGCGGCTGAGAATATTTCTCATTTGTAAGCCTTCGGCTCATTTTCCTTGTACTTTGAATAAATTCTCTAATCTATGGTTAGCTTTTCGAGAAAAAAAATATATTCTTGTTTTTTTCACAAATAATTAATTTGTGACCAATTTATGTGCTGGAGCCTGGGTTGTTTAAATATTTACACGTTTCTTGGTATATTAGAACTATTACTATTAGCTTGCAATTTTCAGAATGAGGTCTTGAACCATTTCCATAAATGCACTACAAAATGTGCACTGTGATGTACTTTGAACAAGCAAAGCTCATACTCACCAGCTTACTCTGCTCACTTCAAATCCTCTGGTAAAGACATAGAAGTTGGGAATCTTTGTACCTTCTCTTTTGCAGGCAAAAAGTGTTCCAAAAAACTGCTATTATTCAAATCTGATTCCTAGAAACCATGAAAAACTTGACAAAGTGATATACAACATAGGGACCTTCTGCTGACAGCGCATAAGGTCGGATTCGAAGCACAACTCTGACCTTCTGCGCTGTCAGCAGTAACTTCAATGTATCTGTACTGGATGCGACATCGTCAAAACATAAATGCCCATAAGAAACCATGGCTTTAATGTAAGCCTCTCGGAGAAAAGCGGGTAATGAACCTTTTGGCAAAGGCACTCGGGCCTCTGAAGAAAAATGCCAAAAACTTGGAAAGGAATAAACAGCTTTTGATAATGTATGCTCCAGGGATTTTCATGCCTTAGCCTGGTGTTTGCCATGTAACAGCATGCAGCTTCTAGATTACTCAAAGCTAGAAGAGCGACTAAAACGATTACGTAGATACTCTTCCAGATTCTTGATTGAATGTGTTCTATCAAGGCAGCTTGGATCTGCACTTGAGAGTGATACAGAATCATTGTCCACTCCGAGCAGGGCCAAAGCTAAATGACTTCGCACATCATGGTTTCCTAAACACTCCTCTGTGGGACATTCATCATCTTTATCCTTGAAAACAAACAGGTCTCGTGTCAAATGTGACACATTGTCGTCGTGCTCTCCACAAAGGAATCTCAAAACCTGTGAAAAGATTCACTATAAGACAACCATATCCAAATACCAGGTAGAAAAAGTTACCACATAAATTTAAGCTCTCATATGACTGCTCCATAGAACACCATGTACTTCACTAGTAGATCAGCATAGAGACTTACCATATATTTTGTGAGCTGAAAATTACTCTAATGTATCATGTGTACTAAGCACGACTCGAACAATTATTCAGTGGATGTTAGAATCATTCAATGACTTACCTGTCTCATTCCAGGACGTGATTTAGGGGACTCGTTTATACATAAAGATGCTGCAAGTATCATGTGTTGCATCTGACTTCTGTCATAGCTTTGTTTCAGCTTTGGATCGATTAAAACTTCCCCTTTTCCACCTTCAAGCAGTGGCTTTGACTGGAAAATCACAGAAATACTATTAAGTCATTGTGAATCTTGTCTTTCTGTAATAAAACATGAAACGTGATAGGATACTACTAGTTTTCAGAAAAAGCAAAAAATGGTAAAATGTGAATAGGGTATCATGAAAAGTTTTACCCAAAGCACTAAATTCTCCTGTCCTTTTGGTCTTGAAACATCAATTGGCCTCCTTCCAGTGATGAGCTCCAAAAGGACCACACCAAATGAGTAAACGTCAGTCTTTTCATTTACCTTTCCAAACATGAAGTACTCAGGAGCAAGATACCTGCCAAATAGTCATAGAAAGAAGTAAATGTCTCTGATAGACCAATAACCTACAACTTGACCATATGTAGTGAAAAAGTCCTTCACTGTATTCTGCAGAGCTTGTGCAGCTGAAAAAGACAAAGAGTACTCACCCAAAGGTTCCAACTACATCTGTACATGTGATGTGAGTTGAAGAGGTGGGAGCCCACTTTGCAAGCCCAAAATCTGAAATCTGTTTAGAATCAGCAGTCACCAACATCCAAGTTAATTACCAAAAGTATTTTGCCAACTTGCCAAGTGATGCACGAATTTCCAAAGAGCTCAAAAGATTTTGTGCATTGGTCTCAAATAGATAACAGACATTTGTTGAAGCAAAGAAGAAACTGCAACCTGTGCTTCAAAGCCAGCAGACAACAGAATATTTGATGATTTCACATCTCTGTGAACAACAGGCTGAGGACAACCATCATGCAAATATTCCAAAGCCTGAGCTGCCCCAACGGCAATCTTATATCGTTGTCGCCAGTCCAATGTAGGTGTCTCCAATCCACCTGGAGCTTCACAAAATAGGAATGAGCTCTTTTTTAAACCACAAAATGGCACTGCATACAAATAACACCAAAAATTCACTAAGGTCATTAATTACTGTTGATACTACTGCTAACGAACATGTACTTTTAATATAGTGCTTCACACCAACAATCTCCAAGATTTGTTACCATGAAGGTTTTCATCTAGATTCCCTTTGCTGGCAAGATTGTAGACCAATAGGTGCCTTTGACTATCAACATAATAGCCAAGAAGAGCAACTATGTGTCGATGACGCAAAGTGAGCAAAATTTCCACTTCTGTAAGAAGCTCCTGCTCTGCATCTGGCGATCTTTCATTGAAGCACTTCACAGCTATCCTCTGGCCATTTTGTAGCACTCCTTGGTAAACTATGCTAGACCCTCCCTTTCCAACAAGATTGTCTGCCAAACGAATTTTAGCTCAATTATCAGGTCCATAAGATCTGAAACAGAAAGCTTGTGTGATGTTATTGATGTCATGCCATTGTTTAAATTTTATACCTGGGCAAAAATTGCAGGTTGCGATTTCTAGTTCCTCATAGGTATACCGGGAGCATGACCTCCTCTTAATTAAGAGATCTAATTCGTTTTCCAGTGTCAAAGCTCTTTGTGGTAGCCCTTTTGTCTCATTAGAAGAAACTCTTGCATCTTCAACGTTCAATAAGCTCATGGTTTGGTTTGTAGTGTCTTCCATTCCAACAGGACTTTTGATCTGGGGATCACCACACACAGAATGATTGCTGCAATGAGATTCTTGCTCATTTGCAACACCTTCCATAGTACCCTCAAAATATTTTCCCTGAAAGTCATGTTGTAAAGATATCAAACCAAGCTCTTCATTCCCCTTGTCCTCTAATGATACCTTTATGGATACTGTGGGCCGCTCAGGTAACTCTAATGCCCACTTAACAACTGATATGCGCCGAGCAGAAGTAAATGAGCTTGCCATTTTCTCGAGAGACATAGTCCGATGCATCAGAGGCCAACCTGGCTGTGAACTTGAGCCCTTGCTGCGATTTCCATCACCATGTATAGAACTATCAACTTTAGTGCATCTCACCGTGAGATCTGAGTAATCAACCTGGGCATTATCACCACCTTCACTCCTCGTCCTTAGATGAGTCAAACACTCTTTATTCTGCAATGTTGATTCTTGCAAACCTTCTTCATTCATATCTGAGTGGAGGACACTCACTGGAGAGTCAGGAGAGACCTCATCAGAACAAGATTTGAGATATGAAGAGTTTTCAACAATGTAGTTATCATAAGGGACAAAATCACCACTGGATGATGATTCCTCTAGATTCAACGAGCTATCTGTATCCTTTTTGTCAGAGGGCATGATAATTTGAGCCTTTTGATGTCTAAACCTCATCAGACTGTCCCAAATGCCTGCCGATAATTTCTCATGCCCTACACAAACCACGAGGATTTGTTTCATTTAGATGACAGAATCGGATCTACATGCTCATTTGTTTCAAGTAGATCGGTTTCTGAAGCACCAAAGAAGAATGACAGAAAAGACTTCGTAAGGAATCTTTTTTGCAACAGAGGGTTGAGCAGTTTTTGTTCTTCCTAAATAAAGGCTACAAGCTTCATAATGAGAGTCAAGCTTAAAGTAATGAAATCAAGACCCGCTTGAATCTTTCTTTCTTACCAGGTGCATGCATTCCCTGTTTTTCAAAAGTGATTTTTCCACGCTCAACTACTAACACCGCACAATAACGTGGAAGATTTTTCATACAATATTTGGCAAGCGAATTTCTCCATCTGAAATTAAAAAAGCTACATGAGGCAATCAACATTATAAAGTGACTGATATTAAGATATTGAAAGATGCCACTACAGCTGTCAAGAATGTGATTGTTGCAGCAACTTATGCCGGATAAACTCATGTTTACATTCTTCATTCTGAAAGTGAAAATAGATGAGCATGTGGTTTCTCAGGAAACAAACCTGACAGCATGATGACCACTGGAGCCTAGAATAAGCTTGGTAGCGTTCTCCATTTTAGACACCTCGACCAATCCATCCCTCACAGTTGTTCCAGTGACAACCTTTATGTCAAGTTGAATCTGTGTGAAAAACAGCTTCAGACATAGAATGCCAACACTATTATCCTTACAGCATCTCATATGAATACGCCATTTATATTTTCCTAAGTTTTAACGCTTCCATAATCAGGGAGTAGATATCGACTCCTGGACAAAAAACACCCTAACAATACAATCTACCATATTAAGTTCGTTAATCCCAAAAATTGCCAGCAACCATCTGATGGAGATTGTAGGCTTCATTTAAGTCTAAAATTAGGAAAAATATAACTCACCTGCTTAAGGGTACAAAGTCCTTGATAAACGCCCAGCATTGCCTCAAAGGTGTTATCAAGCTGTTGCCTGATGGATGGGTCAAGCTCTGAATCAGAAAATTCTGTCAAAATAATTGAGAATACAATGTCAATTTGATTGTATTGAGCTTGTCAAACCATCCAAATGAGACATCCAAATAACCACATTAACATATTCGGAACCTGATCTGAACCCAATGGAAGGCTCATAACTTTAGGCCTTATGATATCATATAGTGGCAGAAGGAAATTATGTTGATTGTGCTGCTCATTCTTGTAGGATAAGGTTTTAATTCAAAAGACCAGATTGCACCTTTTTCATTGGAAACAGACCAAATTATGACAATTTTCACCCATTCTCGCATATTTCGCAACCACCAAAAGGAGCGTGCATTGGTAGTTATCAGTTTTATGTCTTTCTTAGTTTTAGCAGAGCATGTGATTCTGAAGATCAAAGTCATTTTATGACTCGAACCCAAATTTTGCTACTAGCGCGAAAAGAACACGCAACTTTTTAGAGCTATACTGAAGGTTGAAACTGAATATGGGGAAAATCAATACTGGCTAATCAGAAACTTTGCAGTAATCTGCAACATAACCTACAAAATATTCTGGCACGAGGAATATTTGCCTGCAAATATATGAAAATAGAGAATGAATAATGTTGGGTCAGGGTTAATTTGCAGAATATTGTTCAGCCCATAGTATGGCGCGCGTCACCCCTCCCCCCCCCCCCCCCGGCCCTTTCTTTCCCACTGTTCATGCTCACACTGAACAGTGGGACAGAAGAGGGGGAGAGGGGGGAGAGGGGGGGTGTGGTTTTGCGCGCGAGCTAGTAGGTCGGTAATCCGAAACTTGAAGTCTTTCATGACGGATCTAAGAACAAGGGCATGAAGACACACAAGGAAGTTCCTCCTGAAGCTTCTCATGATCAAAAGATCCAAAATAAAAAAGAAAAGGGGCAAGAAGATGAAGAAATAATTGCACGACTCAGGCTTCTACAGCCTCATAGAAGTGTTGAAGGAAGGAGAAAAGTTAGCTTCTGGTAGCTCGAACAGCAATAGTACCTGCGTCTGCCTCCGATCGTAACACATGCACGCCAATAACGTGATCTCCAGGCTGTGTAAGTTTTGCAACTATCCAAGTTAGAAGCTCTCGGCTCTGAGGACTTAGTTTGAGACCAACCACCACTGTGCTTGGACCGCAGCTTTCTTCCATCCTAATTCCTGCAATGACGTCGTCTCGCATAACCACTAGCTCCAGGATTTCATCCCAACATCATCCCACCTTTCTTCCTCTTGAACACAATTGTCTTCCATCATCTCAAACTCTGCTGCTCCTGCTCCTGCTCAGCATAATCTTCCAGCATATTTTGTTGAGTCTCGATTTACTGGATTCCAGCATACCGTCGCGGTGTCTCTCTCTCTCTCTCGCGCGCTATTTTTGGCAATCTGAAAGAGCAACTTCTATATTGGCAGAAGCTAAAAGCCCCGTCAAAGGAGTTCATGAAAAAGCAAAACCCAAAAACAGGAAAAGGGTGTCGAGGAGTGAAAGCAGCAGCAGCCGACAATCGCATGAACCGATTCTCATGTCTCTTTGCTGAACTGGATGATGAGATATCTGATATGATTTTGGCATAATGATGATGATGATGATGAGGTGCCGAAAGCATTAAGAAAATTAAAAGGTATTGTTATCATTATGCAATGTAATGTGGCCCTCCCACATTCAAATACGCCAGTGCCACTGTGACTGACCAACCAACCCACCAGCTAACCACAAGCTCACTCGTCCACTTCACAACGCTGGGAAGCACTAGTCTCGTCTCCTCTCCCTTTCCCAACAACATCAACAACAACAACAACATCATCCTCATCCTCAATTCATCCCTCGACAACACCACAAATTATAATTTCTCTCCTTATGTGTATATGTGCATGCCTGTAACAACACAAAAACTCGTATCTCGTTTATTCATTAGCATGACTGCATATTTCTCGTTCTTCTGCTTCTGGTTTTGGTGCATGCTTCAGGTTTTGGTGCATGATGCAATGAAGGAGACGAGGAGGAATCAAAGGAGGAGGAGCTTCATTTGCGACGAAACAATTGGAGGATGTGATGTGATTTGCGTGCGATTGCAAGCACACAGCCATCTCACGCAAACAAAAAACTCTTCTTTTTTACTTTACTTGCACCGGCACCGCCTTCCTTCTCTCTCTCTCTCACACACACACACACACACACATGCATCGGTCCTCCCTCTTTTTTCTTGTTGCATGTCCTCATTTTTAGAGGAGGTCGCCTTTCTTGATACAGACGTTTTACCTTTACATTGACCATTTTCCTAGGCTACATCACACACGTTTTAAGTTGGTTGCATGCTCAAACCTATTGATTTGGCTTAGCTTGCTTTAAACTTTTTAATGCTTTTCAACTTTTCATGGGGGGAAGGCCCTCCCTTAAGGGCCTTTCGCTCTAGGAGAGCACAATGTCCAAGGACAGGAGACTCTTTTTTTTATGGGTCATTTCTTTTCTGTGATTTTTTTTTTTCATGTTTTTGTTTGCACACGTATAAAAAAAATCAATTTTTTTAATGGAGCATGCAGTGTGGATAGCCAATGACAGACTACCACATAGAAGCATGCACATTCTATGTGGCAGCTCGTCATTGGCTGTGCACATGCACATTTCATCATAACTCTCTGAAAATTATGACACAGGTGATCACATAAAATAATGGTTCGAAATTCACATGAACACTTCTGCTTTTGGAGGTGCCTCCAGAATAGAAAGAAAATTGAAGCACTTGGCATTATGAAGTTTTGAACATGTTATGACCATTACTTGAGTATAGTAAAATGTCCTTTAACGGGGGGCTTTCCCATACTACTTATATGATGGGAGGGACGTAACTTCTAAGTTACATCTATGAAGAAAATTCTTCACTCTCAAGATGTCGAATGGTGATTCACTTCAGAATCACGTTAACCAGCTTAAGAATCTCTTGCAACAGATGGGAACTGGGTGATGATCATATTGACACACTCAGATTTAACTCTTACCAGAGTTATCACTATGTTACTGTAGGAAGATAATCGAAGAAGTCAAGAAGCTTCGTCGACTTTATTATCTCATGCTCTATATGTCAACAAGCTCAAGATGTCCCATACTTCTTTCAAAGTTTGAAATTCAGCTATGTGGCCAATCTGAGTGTCTGATATTTTGAGAAGAATAAGCGCGAAAGCTTTACCATCCTTCGATTTCCATTTTGAGTCGGTTGTGTCGTCTTCAAGTTTCACTTCGAAACATGTGACAACATCCCACAACTCGTTGGCGATTAGCAAGGCCTTCATCTTAAATTTTCACAAGTAGTAAATGGATCCATTAAGCTTGTCTACGATAAGACTAGCGTTACTTTGAGAATCCATCTAGAACTTTAGTCTGTCGATAAATCGTTGATGCTAAGAGAGAGACACTATGTTGCGCTACAGTTGGAAATCAACTATCTGATGCTGAAATTTGATACCACAAACTAAAGAATATGATACTATGAAAAGTATCTAATGATATCGATTTGATATCATGAAGGATATCAAGGGCTTTTTGGTTTCCAAGGGGAAGCTCAAACTTGGGACCAAAGAAACTTCGGATGCTACTTTGATTTGAATGGTACAGCCATTGTTTCAATAGATCATAATAGAGAACTTACTTCTGGTTTTGTAAGTGACAATGTGTTTGAAGTGGAATTTGCTAAAACTTAGATTACTTCATTACAAAGATGGCGAATGTAAAGGATGTTAGATTTTAAGAACCTTACCAATCTTAACTAAAATGTGAAAGATTTTAGGTATAGAGAACCTTCTTTCAACTTTTCTTTTTTTTTGTCAAAATCAATTGTGGTCCAAACTCTAGAACTCCTTTATAGATCACCACTAATTGCATTCTTTATAATTTGAGGTGGTCCTCTTGGCAAAAGTTTTTGCTCATTATCATAGAAGAACAAATTTTGGTACTTCTTGCAAGGTAAACCTTCTCCCATCAACTTGGACTTTGAGAACTCGACTTCTTTTTAATGGTGAAATCACTTGTTATGTATTGTTGATTGTTGGTAATATGGCTTCTACGATTCAGACTAGGAGTCCTTGCATTCATTTTCTACCAGCAGCAGTGAATCTATTCTCTAAAATCACCATTCGATCCACACCCAACCGCAAACAGTTTCAGAAAACCATCGCCCCACCGCTCTCCACCACTTCTCACATTTTTTCCAAGGGAGAAAAATAGTTGGTTGTATCTAACATTTGCACCTAACAACCCAATTTCAAAAATTCCATCCGACGTTGTTCTCATTTTTTGACATTCTCGAAATTTCATAATTTTTAGATTTTTCAAGATTTTAGCATTTTTCCATCAGACGCGTTTTTCGGATTTTCGAGTTATCCGACGGGCATCCGGATGACCACGTAAAAATTCTATCTAACGACTGGCAAAAAAACTTTATGTCCGACGATTGCATCCGATGTTTTTCGCTTTTCAACATTCTCAAGATTTCATAATTTTTGAATTTTTCGAATTCTTTGAGTTTTTCGAGTTTTTCGGATTTTTTAGTTTTTCGAGTTATCTAACATGCATCCGACGACCATTTAAAAAATTCTGTCTAATGATTGCATCTGACGAAATTCCATCTGACGATTGCATCCGACGACCAACATAAAAAACTTCTTGTCCGACGATTGCATCTGATGACTTTGCATCCAACATTTTTCGTATTTTTTGACATTCTTGGGATTTCATAATTTTCGAGTTTTTTGAATTTTTTGAGTTTTTCGGATTTTCGAGTTTTCAAATTTTTTGAATTTTTTGGGATTTTTGCTATTCCATCTGACAAAACCTTCGAGATTTTTTAAATTTTTGCAACCGCCAATAGTTGTATTCGAGACTGTAACAGATCCAACACTGTCCCTACAATTTTCCGTCCAACACTGTCAGTAGAATTGCATCCGATGAGCAGATCTTTTTTTATAGAATTTCTATCGAAACTCTAATTTTATTCTAAGGTATTGTCAATCACACATTTCAACAAAAAAAAAACCAACAACAACAAACAAGAGTTGAATCAAATCCAAGTTGAATCCAGTCAGTTCTCATGGCCAACCTACCAGAAGAAGTTATGGATGAGTTCACATTGAGCAATCATCCAAATGATGAGAACAAGCCCTATCGTCTTACATTTTAGATAAATCAAGATCATGGACCATCCATATGGAGGCCCAATCAATCTAATAACCTTGATAATCAACCTATTCAACATGCTCACCATACTGCAAGATCCGATAAATGAACACCTAGATCGGAATTACCAAAGTTCGATGGTAATGTGGACCCTCATAGATTTTTACGTGTCTTTGAGAATGCATGCGACATATATGGAGAATATACTGACAATGCAAAAGTCCAACTATTGTCAATGACCATAGTAGATAAAGCACAAGAGTGGTTTTTTAACCTCGATCGTGATGATAGACAAGATTGGTCAAAGCTGAGAGAGTCTTTTATAAAACGCTTCCAAATTTTCCGACTCACAGAGAGCCTATTTGTATGCCTTAGTAATATAAAAATAAAAAAAGATGAACATGTACGTGACTATATCGAGCACTTCAAGCATCTCAGAAGTCAAGTCCATGAACAACCAACTGATAAAATGTTGAACATATGGTTTATAGTTGGCCTTTCAAGATGCATCTGATAAGAGCTTAAACCTAGCGATGAGTATTTTACTCTTAAATCCGCTATGTCTGATGCCATTCATGAAGAAGATGAAGGGTCTGATGATGAGGACTAGAAAGAGAAAAGAGCTCACCGTGTTTTCACTGATAATCATCCAAGTAAGCCAAGAGATTCAGACCAAGTCTGGAAATCTCAGTTCGAGTTGATGAATCAACATCAACAACAGATTGAGAACTCAACAAAGAATTGCAACAAGCCTTAAAATCTATCCAAAGTTAGTTGTTGGGGCAATTGCCATCTGTAACGCTATCCATAGGTGAGAAGACACCTGGTACCCACAATGGTGTGGAGAACGTACCGGTAATGAGTGTCCATCACACCGACCTTACAAAACGTAGCACTGCATACTTTGTGACACGACCACTCATACCACATCAAATTGTAGGTACAACCCACGCAACATGCAATATTCTTGACCACACCATGAGGACAACCACAAGCACCATATAACCCACGTTATATGAGTCCAGTCTAGACCACAAACATCTGCATTACCACAAACCTAAACCCTAAACCTACACACCCCACATACAAGCCAATGTAGTGCAAAATACCTTATATGACACCCCAGCCTATGAACCTACTTATGATGAAATTACTCATACCACATACGTAGATGAGACATCTACCTCCTATCCCAGTGAGCAATATTCTCCAAAGGAGCAACCTAGTCAAGTTGACCAAAATGATTATGCCATTTTCCCTTTAGCACTTCATAAGAGATGTTTTGTATGCGGAGAAACCACTCACTTTCAAAGTGAATGTTGACTTCGATATGACTTTGTAGCCAAATGTGCTGATTGTATCAGAAGGCATTGCTATAAAGATTGCCCTAACCAAACCAAAAAGACAATTCCAACACATAGGGTATTTGAAGAGCCGTTGCTTGCTTTCACATGAGCGCAACATGGGGCCTTAGCTCAGACCATGGACCCAGCACAACTACACCCTCCTGCTAATACTTCCATGATTCCACAATCTTACCCTGACCCTGTAGAATCTCAAAGGCAATTATACCATGAGTTCCGAGATGAGTTTGATAGAGCTAAAGATAGGATTTCTACTCCGCCATCCGCCCAGTTACCACGCAGGGGCAACCAACACGAGGAATAGAGGTTCTTTCCGATCTCTTACAAGCTCAAATCACTATGCTTTTCTACACGGCCGTAAAGTTTTCCAAACCCCTGCAGGATACCATACTCCAATCCTCTCAGCAGCCTAACGTACCAGATGAGTTGAGATGACCAAAAAATGTTAAAGTGGTTCATGATGTTGATATGAGCTTACTTCATATAGGTGTGCTAAAGGTAACATCATCACTTTACCAGTGCACTACAAATCTTACCCATCCGTGCAATCCATTCTTGATAGTGGATCTGGCATGAATATTATCGGCCTGTCCTTAGCCAAGGCATGGGGAATATCCACCTTGGAGAAGCCTAAGTACAAGTTATGCATGTCTGAACAAGGAATAATGACACCTACCACGGTCACATCAGCAATTTACTGCTTAAAATTGTAGGTTTGATATTCATCATAGAATGTGTAGTCACTAGATTTTCCTGATGAACAACACACCTATCAATTCCTTCTTGGAATGCCTTGGTTAGAAATGGCTGGAGTGATTTACGATTGGAAGAAAAACAAAATAGTTTTTGGCAACATAGACAAGAAAATCTATGTCGATGCCATAGGGAAGATAAAGCCTACACGAATTGAAGATGATTGGTCTTCAACTACCTATGATGACCCCAAAAGTATCGATTCAACCATAAAGGATCATTACATGCAAAGTACTGATATCATTTATTGGGGACATGCTTTAGCGACCATTGATTGTGTCAACGCCACTCTTTGTGAACGCAAGGTTCAAGAAGAGGAACCAATCGAAATCACTATAAACTCCACAGATATCAACACTCCCATCCTACCTTTATATATGATAGATGCCCTCCCTATTGAGTGGATACCTAATAATGCTTTTATTACTAAAGTATCCACCAGTGAGGATGACATTCTTACTATGGGAGAACATGAGCTATCTAACGACCAACTTATTCACTTGTTGAATCTAGAGCAATTAGGAAAGCGTCGTATACTGAAAGAAATTAAACTTCCATCACCATTGGCTTGTGTGCAACATCCACAACCAATAAACACTCGTGTATATAGACCAAAATTAAAGTCTATCAATGGGATGTACACAATGATGAAATCTTGAACACCATTGACGAAGACTTAGTTCGCAAAAAAACACAAAAAAAATCCATGCATGCCTACTACTACAAATCCACAAATATCCAGAGCATGCTACAAAACAAATCAAAGGTTGATGTACGATTGATTGATAAGCAATTCCAAATGCGTGAAAAGCTGAAACAGCCAATCAAACATTTGATACAAAACTAAAAAAATCCTAGTCAGGCTTCATCATCTACAAGCAAACTTAAGATCTCACCCGAGATAGTTGATGATCCACTCTATGATATTCCCCAGCACTTTAAGAATTACACCACTGATGATGTCATTAGTATGGTAAATCCAAAAAACGGGAGCCTCAACCACCATCAACTTCTTTTAAGGGACTTGCAAAAACAATACCTCTCAATTTGAAGAATAGTGATGAAGATATAGACCGTATCATGCACGGAGGAGCCCAACCCAATTACAGGATTTGAAAAAGCTATTGCGCAATTACAGAGCGTGGAGTTATAACGAAATGAAGGGGGTTCATCTTGAAGTTGCAGTACATACAATCCCCTTACAGGATGGTGCCATACCTGTGAGAGCGAAACCTTATCGCACCAATCCTACCTATCGCGAGAAGATACGAGAAGATATTCAAAAGCTTCTTGATGTTGGTTTCATTTATGAAATTGAGCAAACCAGTTGGGTATCGCCAATTGTGGTGGTACCAAAGAAAAATGGTAAACTTTATATCTACGCGGATTTGAAGAAACTTAATAATCAAACAAAGAAAGATCACTTCCCGTTAGCTCTAACCACACAAATCCTCGAAGATATGGCAGGAGCAGAAACTTTTAGCTTCCTGGATGGTTGTAGTGGCTATTTCTTAGTCCAAATTGCTCCTGAAGATCATCTCAAAATTTTACAGAGTTTAGCACATTCATGTATCAAGTTATGCCATTCAGTCTATGCAATGTCCCATCCACATTCCAAAGGGTGATGCAATGAACTTTCAAGGATCTGTTGCACAAAAATGTAGAGATTTATCTCAATGATCTTGGTGTGCATTCCTCTTGAGAGAAGCATCTCAATACCCTTGAACAAGTATTCATTTGTTGTCGAAGGTTTGAAATTTCATTGAATCCCAAAAAGTGTCAAATCTGGATTACCCATGGTGTGGTACTGGGCCATATCATTTCTCGAAATGGTATAGCCACTAATCTCGAAAAGATCAGAGTAATTCTAGAAATGCCCCTACTAGGTACAGTGAAGGAAATTTATGTCTTTCTAGGCCACACGAGTTATTATCATATTTTTATAATACACTACGCCAATAAAGCACAGTTAGTATATCAAATCATTATTGATCCAAAGTGGACAGAAGACAGGATTAAAGCCTTCGAAGACTTCAAACAAGCGTTAGTCACCACACCAATCCTTCGCATGCTTGATTATAATAAGGAGTTCCATGTGCATACAGACGCTAGTAAGTATGCCATTGGTGCTGTTTTAACGCAGCCCAGAGAATTCGGAAAGGATTTTCCAATCCGTTTCCTAAGCCATCAGCTGGTTCCAGGTGAGGTTAACTATTCGACGATAGACAAAGAGACATTAGCAATTATCTATGTTGTTCAACAATTTCGTCATTATTCGCTAGGCCAGTTTTTTGTCTTTTATATCGACCATCATACTCTTCTTTATTTATTGAATAAACCATGCAAAACATGACTAATTGCATGATGGCTGTTGATTCTTTTCTTTTAGAATTCAACTTTCGAGTTGTTATTCGAAAGGGATCACAATATTTTTTGGTTGATCACCTTTCACGATTACCCAATGCCGAAGCATATGATGAGCCAATAAATGATGAGTTATCAAATGCATGTCTATTTTATATAGATGTGATACCCTTATGGAGATGATATTACTAGATATCTAGCCACTGGAGAAATATATCCTTAGTTGACCAAAGCACAAAAAATAAAACTTGTCATGAAATTCTTATCATATCATCTTATTGCGGGACAATTATATAAGTTGGGTGTTGATGGTATTACACAACTTTGTGCACACGAATCTAAAGTCCCCAAATTATTGCCTTGACACACGAATGTATTGGGGGTAGACATTTTTCCTCCGATGCTTTTGCTAGGGCAATTCTTCTGGCGAGCTTTTGGTGGCCAACCCTTTTCAAAGACACTTATGCTTGTATAAAAGTTTGTGATGTTTGCCAATGCGAAAAGAATATCAAAAAGGCCGACCACAATCTCCTTACTCCGATACTTGAAAGTGATGCATTTCACAAATGGGATATTGATTTTGTTGGACCTATTAGTCCAGCAGCATGTGGCACACAGTCATGATATATTGGATAGAGGCTAGAGCAACACTAAAAGCAAAACACAAAGTCCGTAGCACGGTTCCTCTATGAAAACATTATCACTCAATTTGGTTGTCCAATAGAGCTTGTCAGTGATTGAGGTTCTCATTTCCTTAATATAGTAATCAGCAGTTTACTAACTCATTACTTTGTTATACACCGAAAGAGTACCCCGTACTATCCTAGATGCAATGGACTAGCTGAATCTACGAATTCATTGTTTTTTTTTCCTTCTTGACATTTGTGATCAAGGATTACTATCTTGTAAAATCACTTTTCATGTTTTATAGAACAAATTAGGGGCATGCATGTGCGGAATCTGTGGGCTTTCAGGTCGAGAAAATTTTGTCTACTAAGCAATTTTGTCATGAAAAGGCGGAAATTTTGTCTACTAGGCAATTTTGTCATGAAAAGGCCTTTAGCCTCAGGTAACCACCGCCTTCGGCCAAAACCACTTCCTCGACAAAATTGCCTTGGAAGTCACCCCCACTCCCCACCTTTTAAATTATTAATGTTAAGAATCAACAGTTCATTATAAATTAGAATTCAGGAGTAAAAGAGTTTTGCTTTATTGAATAATGGTATGGATGCTGGAAAACAACATTTCTCTTGTCCGTGTTTGAGTGGACACCAAATTTGATTATTATGTCAAATAAATTGACATACTTACATTGCATTTTTATTATAAATCTTGCATTAAATACAGTCTCGTATATTTAAGCTTTCTATAATAATTTGGCCCGCATCTAAATAAAAGCAGAGGGTTGTTATGGAAAAAGAAAGAAAGGGGTACATGTACCTACCCTGGCCCTAGAAGTTGTAACTGTCTTCTCTATCTTTCTTTTTCCAAAAACAAAATAAATATCTGAATATATAGTATAGAGTATAGTGTGGGGCTCAACGTAGCACATATTAATTGATATATGCGGGCCCTGAGGATCCGAATCGCAAAGCCAAGCCTAAGTAGTCAGTGAGGTGGGTGGATGGGATGCTGAATATTTGAACGGACGGGTGAAGTAAGTGGTAGGGGGTGGGTGAGCAGCAGCGACTGACCGAGAGCGTCGCCGGCATTTCCCGGCTGACTGCTGCTGCTGCTGCTAACAACGCCAAACGCTATCGCCTATTCTTGTTTTCTTGGTTATTTATAATAATAACTGATTCCTCACTACTATTATTCTTCAGATCAAAATAAGAAATGGACGATAACAATAATGTATGATGAGCGCGACGAGGCCGGGGCGGGGCTGACCAAGAAACGAGGTCACACATAAATAAATTAGAGCATGAATGAATGAATGAATGAATGATTGAGCGCACAAGTAAGTAAGTGATCCCACCAACACGTTGAACCTTGACAATACCAAGAAGCGCAAAAATGGGAGCGAGGGAGAGGGCCAGAGGCTGCATACATCATAAATTAGAATATATCCATGTGATTTATAATATATATAAACAAATCATATCAAGATTGGACTACAAGATTGATGCCTAATCATGCCTCAAAAGAATAGTCTCTTTAGTAAATCCTAGAATGAAGTGCCTACCTAGTTTAAAAAGTAATAATAATATCCCTGCTTTTATTAAAAATGATGGGAAAAGTCATGATTAAACAAGAAGATTAAAGTATCTGATTACTTAAAACTAACTGCCTGATGTAAATTAGTAACTAAAAAGTAAGCTATCCACTCAAAACCAACTGCCTGATATAAATCACTAACTAAAATAGAACCAGTAATAGGTAATGCAGGAAGCTTTGAAACAGCCGCTCCTGCAAACTGAGCCCGTCGAAGAATTGAAACCGCTTGTGAACGTTGTAATGCTATAGAAATACGCTGACGGTAGAAAGAAACAATGACGGAAGGTAAGGTAATGCTTTGTCCTTGGCGTTTCACCATAAGCTCCGCACATAAACATAAAAAATCATTAAATTTCTTGTGAAGACCACCGTAGGTTTCCAAGGCAAAGGGGATGAAATCTTCACCGGTGCACGATCATTATAATCTCTTTCATTTTCTTGAGTTGCGTGAGATGTCGCGGCCCCTTGCGTGGTGGAAGAACGACGAAGGAGGTCCTGACGAGAGGGATCAACAATTACAACATCTCCTAGAGTACGTAGTCCATCACGGGAAAGAACAAGGTCAACTTGTCCTCAAGTAGATTGCGAAGAAGGCCTTGGTAAAATCTGTGCTTGTTCTCGAACAACATGAAAACCATGAGCAATAGCAGCAACGGCATCACGAATGGAATCATGTGAAACAATACGTTCTCCACCTGAGGGACACCGCATAAGATGAGTACCCAAGGAATCCAACACATGCCCACAAGAACACTTAGAGATACCAATTAACAATGGATGTGGAAGTCCCAATCTGGTTCGAAGGGCAGTTATAAACAAGTCATTGTTGACTCGCAATAGTGGAAGAACTGGACGTGCAACCAGCCAAGCCCTTGCACCTGGACCAGCACAAGAAAGAAGACGAGCTCGAACTGCATCAAAAGGTGAATCTTTGATAAGTTGACCGAAGGAATAAGAGTGAAGATGCTCCATAATAGTCTTCTGAAAAACCCATTGCTAATTTGTCACCAAAGATTCGAAGGGAGGCACAAAAGGCTGTACAAGGCCCTCACTCATTCCAAAGGTCAAAGGGATGGGAATAGAAATTGGAATGCACTAAACTTGCATTGGAGCCTAGAGGCATCTGTGTCCTCAACTTTGAAATCACAAACACATATTGTCAGTAGTTCTTGAATGTAGGGATCATAGACATGTGCAGCCATAGTTGTCCATCCTTCAATCCTTTTCACATGATCAAAGCAAATCCAGAAGTCACTAAGATCACCTCCTGGACGCATTCTATTTACAATGCCAACTCCAAAACCAGGACCCATGGTTGACATCTTCAATACATGGCACCTATCAATGTTAATGCTATCCAACTGTCCAGGAAATATAACTCTGTGTATGAATCATATTTGCTATGACGCTTCAATTCTAATACACTTTCAAGTTTGTCCATCCCTGATTTATCTAATGAACGTGCCTCTTCAATCCACCTCGTCATACTGCAAGTACAAATAGAAAAGTTTACTTGCTTGAAACATTTATATTCTTTTGATTATGAACAAATATCAGAACAAATAAATTTCACTTGCATACCATCTTTTGTCGGTGATGGGAGAACGAAGTATGGGTGCGGTGGTAAGTGCTATTTTTAATTTCTCAAAAACTTTTATGTGCTCTTCGGTCCATCTAGGTTCAACCACAATTAAATAAACAAGCTTTGCCTTACCGGCATAGTCGATTATGAAGATGCGATAATAGTTAGTATGGCTGAGAAAAACATATACTTCCTTCATGGTCGTAGGTAAGGGCATCTCAACTATTACCTTTATTTTAGAGAGATTGGTAGAAATATCGTCCTTCGATATAATATGTTCGAGCACCACCCATGGGTGACCTAGATTTGGCACTTCTCAGGGTCTAGGAAGATTCCGAACATACGACATCGAATGAATATCTTTTCTGAGGCTTTAAGGTGTTTGTCTGCAGAGGAATGCACCCCTAGATCATCAAGATAAATCTCAACGATGCGGTGGAGCAAATCTTGGAATGCCATTTGCATGACACATTGGAATGTGGAAGGGGCATTGCATAAGCAAAAAGGCATTACGTTGCAAGCATAAACACCATATTCCGTGGCAAAAGCCATTTTGTGTCGATCCTCAAGGGCCATCTGGACTAGGAAATAGCACTAAATCCATCTAAGAAGCTGAAAGCTTTAGCTCCTGCTATTTCTTCTAGAATTTGTGTCGTTAAGGACAATGAGAAGTGGTCTTTTTTTAGTAATCGCGTTAAGGTTTTTGAGATCAACGCAGATATGAAGCTTGCCGTTTTTCTTGGGAATTACCAAGATGGGCGATACCCGATCCATGTGCTGGACTTCATAAATGAAGCCAACATCTAGGAGCTTCTTAGTATCCTCGTCAATCCTTTCACAATAAACCGAGTTACAATGATATGGCTTAACCCAAATAGGCTTAGCGTACTCCTCTAATGGAATAGTATGGACTGCTACTTGCGGTGGGACCCCCTTCATTTCGGTATAATTCCAGACAAATACACCTCTGTATTTGCATAGTAAGGTCTCCAGATCAAAAAGTTGACCTGGCATTAGGTGGGCTCCGACGTGAACTATATGATCCATCTCCTTGTTAGGATCTTTAAGATTTAGTTGTATGGTCTTTGCAGGTCGTTCAAAGGAGTGGGAAGCCTGTGTGGGTTCCCGTTGTGGTTGTGGCAATTGGATGACGAATGTCATCAAGCTTGAAATATTTAAAATGTCTCAGAAGATCAAAAAGAGGTTCCACAAAGGTCTTTGGGACTCTGGGAATTATTGAGACGGATGTGCTAGTGGAGCTGGAAGCTCTATTGCATGGCTAGTCCGGCTTTTGTTGTTTAGACAACGGCTTGATTGGTTGTTTGAGCTTTTCACACATTTGTTTTTGTCTCTCGGTTAGGTTTGTGTCGATGATTTTGTTTTTTTGCAACCGAGGTATTGTGCATTTTTGTGGAGGTAGTGTGGTTGCCTCTCGAATTAAGTCTTCGTTTATCGCATCACTGACTTTGTCTGGAAGCATTTCCCATTGGTAGACCTTAGGTTTGGGCCTATAGGAGGCCAAGGTGTTGACTACCTTGGATGTGAATTGCACATGAGCCATAGGCCATGGCGACTTAATCGCTTTGGGGATCAATTTTGGTGCGTAATGTTTTTTATCGAGATACATGAGGACTTGTTCGTCAGTCATCATCTCATCATTCACCGAAAGAATACCGTCTTCTGAAATGTGGGGTGCAGAAATACTAGGTTTCCCTGGGCACCAAGCTATAGGAATCAGGTCTATCATCATTAAGGGAATGATGGGTGTCTCTATGTCCGTAGAAGACGAGAGAATATATGTGTCTTCTACGGCGGTTTCTATCAGACATCTATTGGAGTTAGCACAATTTACCGTGACTAGCGCTTGTCCCCAATTGATGATATCAGTTGATTGCATATAGTGTCCTTTCGGCATGATGGAACACTATTGGAGGCGTCATATGTGGTGGATGACCAATCATCATAAACCTTGGCGGGCTTTACGTGGCCTATAGAGTCAACATTGACTCTTTTTTCATTTTTGTCGAAGGTTATTTTACTTGCTTCCAATCTTGGACGACACCTACCATTTGTAGCCATGGTGTGCCAAGGAGTTTATATGTTTGTGCTTCATCGGGTTGTTGGAAGTATTTCTAGCTACGCGGTGGCTAGATCTACTCACGGATGTAGTATAGGGATGTAAAGGTTCATCCACTTCTTAAGTTTCTACAAACTTCCTAACAAAATAAGAACATAAACGAAATGGAGCACTAAGGCTTCCCAACTAGCGCTCAACAAATAAATGAGGTGGCTAAGGCGGTACCCAACTAGCCACTTACTTAAGAAATACAAAGTCTTGCTAAGGCTTCCCAACTAGCAAGAAGGCTAAATCTCAATCCTACTTAACACCCAAAGAGTAATAAAATTAAGATTGAGACTATTTAAGCATAAAACAATGAAAGCATGCCACAATATAGAAAACCGATGAAAAGGAGACAAGAGGAGGCCCGAGCACCTTCCCTCAAGCTATGCACCTTCCAAGAGGAACACAAATGAAATAGAATGATAATTCTCCAAAATAGAGAGCAAGATAGCTTAATCTCAAAAGTGTTGTGTACATGAGAAATACCTCTCCTCTTATAGCAAGAAGGGTCTTCCATAAGTATCCGCTAGCTTATGGGATTAGTTTAAACTAGCCATTCTCATGCTTCTAAAACTTCCAACATAGAACTTAGAACTTTAAAAAGTTTCTAAATTGAGACTTAAGATAGCTTAAGATGTCTTAGAATATTTCAAGTTTCTTAAGTCTAAGTTCTAATCCTAATTTTAAGTTATTTTATTATTTTAAGCTTCTACCCATGGACTTGATAAATTTTATAGTTTTTAGGACAATAATGATTGTACTTTACAATCATAGAGAGTTATTGGTTGCTTAATCAATGAATCTATCAAGTTCTACACATTAGATCTTGATCTAGATTCACTACACTTGGATCTAAGCAAGAGCAATGGATCAACACATCATTTTTTAGTGAGAGCGGCTTCACACGTGTGGAGTATTGTCCACTGTACGGCCTGCACCTGAAACAACAAGTACAATGATACTAGATAGCAATCATGCATAAAAATCACAAGACAAATGACTAGAAATCTCACAAAAGTGTAGAGTGCAAAAGTCTCATCAATTTTCTTAGCAAAATGATGATCCTTTTATGGATCAAGTACATCCATGAGTCTGGTACAGTCCAACAGGCCTTCACACGTGTGAAGAGTGCCACATCACTCAGATCTATCCATCCTTGATCCTTATCCAATAGTTGACCTTCTAGAATATGACTAAAATCCAAAAAGCTAGTCTCCTAGAATATAGGAATATTCCCTACAAAATAGGATCTAAGAAAAATGGTCAACTCTTATCTTCTAGTACTCTATACACACGTGTGAACATCCACTTGCCATGTGGGAGCATTTACTCATGCACATGCAAGGAAAAGCTAATTTGTAGGTGACTAGTCAACTTGACTAAAAACTAGTCATTTCATGTTCACACTAACTAGAATGATACAAAATCAATTTGGATATATACAAACATGAAAAGTACATCCTTTCACATGTGGGAACAGGATCCACACGTGTGAAATCATATCATCAACATATTCTAATGTTTGATCAATATTTACATGAACCAATGTCAAGTGAGAAGTGACAATTTTCAACAGGACTTACATAACACATGCCAAAGTAGAAGTTTATTGGCAAATACTCATGCGTGGGCTTACAAAACACATGCCACGGAGTTTTATTTCTTTTTTTATATTTTCACTGTGTTTACACAGTTGCTAACATTATTTTCCTCCTTATTGGATTGGTGGTCCCACATCAATCGAAGCTTTTTCTTCTTGGATCTTTTGAGCTTCTTAGAGACGAGATTGTTGTTGTCAGGATTGGTAAATCTTTGTGCTGAGGCAAGATTGTTGTTGTCGGGATTGGTAAACCTTTGTGCTGATGCCCTCCATCATTTGCCAGCGTAGTTTGTTAAGAAAGGGCATGGGTTTGTAGTAGTGGAGCATACCCTGGAGAAAGTTATGGGTTTTCCACAGCTCCAACATATCAACGTGCAGTGCCGAAGTGAGGGCTACTCGATAATAAAGCCATGCTATGTTGATGTGGTCGTCTTGAATTCGTAGTAGATTATTGATATCAATGGTTATTGGTGGTAGCCCTCGATCCCAATAACCTTTGAATTCTGCCAAAAATGCCACCATGCCACACTTATTCGCAAAATATCTTACGTCGCGATCAAGGTTGATGGTGCTTTTGGTAAAATACACGGCAATTGGTGACCATGTCTTCAGCTAGATTGCCAATATCCACTCCTGTGAGCTTGGGCCAAAAGATCTTGTTCTTTATCTTGGTGACAGGAAACGGTTCTCATTGCACTACCGGATAATAGTATGGATTGGTGCGCATGTAGGAGAGTGCTTTGAGATATCATGCCATGGAGATTTTGCTCTGTGCAGGAAAAGCTGATGGCGCCAGAGTGGTTCTGGATCCAGGAGCTTGACTGCTTCCTTATGGGTTTTGCAATGGTCCAGGTCTGGCAGTATGTAGCCGCCTCGCTCCTTTGTAGTTGGATATCTCTTTGCAAACTCTTGAGAAGCAAGCAACTCCTTGTTAAGTTCAGTAGGCATGACCCTATGCCTTATGGTTGGTGCTTTAGCTACCAAGGCATGTTCAGTTTGTGGATTGGGTCCAGGTAATAGCGGAGGTGAAGGGTTAGATGCAGTAATGCGTTGGGATTCTGGAGAAAAGTGGCGTTGAATGAAGGGAAGGTTAGTGGTGTTGATGGGGTTAGAAGCAGAAGAGTGGAAGAGATGGTGTTGGGAGCCAATACCACCATAGCCCTGTGGATTGGTTGGTGATTGAGCTCGTTGCACTTGAGGTTGTCCCTGAAATGTCGAGCCTTGATTGGTAGGTGGAGTTTGTTGAAATCTTGTTCCATCGCCACCATCTTATCCATCATAGTAAGGCCTTGATTGGTGAAACTGGGCATGCTCTACATGGACAGAAGGTGTGGATTGAGCAGCTACCTTTAACCTTTCTTCCAAGGTGGCGATATGTTGGTTGAGGGCCTCGATGGAAGCAATATATGATTGTTGCATTTTGGAGTGCTGCTCCGTTGTGGCTTTTAACTTTTGTGCCAATGCTTGATATGCCACCATTGGAATCTGAGTTCCCTCAGAAAGAGCTAGTGGTGCGAAATCATTGAAATCTACCAGTTCGAGCTGTTCCTTCATAGCGGAACGTGCTGGTTATGCATCTACTAAGGCCTCATCTCGTTCGGTTGTAAGTTGTGTTATGGCAGTTTGGTGGTTGGAGATCTTCAGCTAGAGTTGGTTCTGAAGGTGGCTGAGCATTTGTTGTTGTTTTTGATTATAGGCAGTGAGATTCTGGATCTACTGTTGTTCTTGCTTGTATTTTGTCTCCAACCTTGACTTTTCTTTCTAAAGATCTGCCAAGGCTTCATCGTCAAACTGCCTCATGGTGTATTGACCTCCTAAGATGCCGAAGATGTTGTACTGGAGCTCATTCACCAACCAGACCGCTTTTTGGACTGTTAGGGGTAAACTGAAGGCATGTTGGAGATGTGTGGAGTGGATTAGTTGTGATGGTGGTGAATGGGGTTTGTGTTAATAACTGCAATACAAAATTGTCTACATTGACCGTAGAGTCAAGTAGGGTGGAAGAATGTACAGGTGAGGGCTTTCGGGAGATTGTGATATCAAAGCCCATGTTAAGTGTGAATGAGGGGGTGGATGTGATATTAAATGGTGGGGGTAGTGGTGGAAGGAGAGTTGTGTTAATAGGGAATGATACTGGAATGGTGGAAGTGATCTGAGTGGATAGAACCACACCTACTAAACTGGAACCAGAAGCTCTTGCATCCATCGAGCTGTCTGTGGCTGCTACTGCTTGTCTTCATTGTTAGGCCTGTTGGATTAGGGCCTCCTGCTACGCTAGAACTTCCTTTGGGACTTGAGAGGTTTCAAACTCCCTCCGGATTCAGCATACTTTGTCCCTATATCACTGGATAAGATATCAGGGGAGATGGTGTCGTCAGTGCTCACTACCTTACCTTCTGCTTCTTTGTGGGAGGTGCAGGTGAGATAGGTTCTACTGATACTTGTGAGGTGGCCTGCTTCTTTGTGCTAGGATAGACTTCCTCTAGCTCCTTCAGTATGGTGGCCATTTGTTGTCCCAGATATTGTGTGACCAACATGTGCAATAGATAGCCACACTTGGTTGGAGATTTCCTAACTTTCAGTGCCACATATAGTTTGTCAACGACTTTCTCTGCCCACTTGTAGTTCTTTGTGGGATCATCCATGGTCAGGGTCAATGAAAACAGATCGCTTGGTGGGATGCAATCCATTTTGGCGATGTGGACCTCTACTTCAACCGTCGTGACCGCCTTGGGCCATTGTGACCGCAGTCCATCCCATCAGATCACATTCAGCCGTCATCCCGTATTCCTCCAAGATAGACCTTCACGCTCCTTTCGTCCCCTCATGCTTTCTCGACCGGAGCCAGAGCCCATCTCTCAAATCTCAACCAACGGTGATCTGTTAAATCTCAACCGACGGTTTTTAGTACAAGCTCGACCGATGGCCTACTTCAAAACTCAACCGACGGCCTCAGTGAACTCTCAACCGGCGGCCTATGTCAAATCTCAACTGACGGCCCTGTCTCAGATCTCAACTGACGGCCCTGTGCCAAATCTCAACCGACAGCCCTATCTCAGATCTCAACTGACGGCCCTGTGCCAAATCTCAACCGATGACCTGTCTCAGATCTCAGCTGATGGTCTGCTTCAAATCTCCACCAACACACTGACTTAAATCTCAACCGACACATTCCCTTCACTCCCACACACCTCCTTATATGACTGGACTAAGCCAATGCACTCCTCTTACATCCACACATGCCTCTTTCTCAGGACTGAACTGAATGACCTGACAGCTCCGTTCTTCTTTCAAGCCCGAGCCCACACACAGTCTTCATCACCATTTGCACAAGCCCAACCCTCCACGCACTCATCGCGACCACCTTTCACCTCCATCTAAACCACCTTCCACCTCCATCAAAACCACCTTCCTCACCTCCGCAACTGACCGCATGCCGTCGCATTGAACCACCTTCCACCTCCATCAACACCACATTCCACCTCCACCGCAAGCAGCACCGCAATAGGCCGCATTCCCTCGCAAACCCATTGCACACAACAGCACCCCATCTCCATCCACCCTTGAATTGCAGCACACCACACTCAAACACAAACTGACCGCAACCCGTAAAAGTCGCATTCATGCCCACAACTCACCTTCTAACTTCTGCAAACAGACTACATTCATTGGCAGTCGCCAACAGATCGCATTCACCCATAGCGACCTCATAGCAACTGCAACGAGCATCTACCTATCGTATTCATCAGCAGTTGCCAGCAGACCGCATTCATCAGCAACTGCAAACTGACCGCTACAACCGCATGCACATGCGCCCCAACTCCATTTGCCCTTGAACCACAATTAACTGCAATCAACCAAAGCAACCACCATAGACCGCAATCAAACCAGCACTGTCAACCATCGCAACTGCAACGAACCTCCAATTATCCCAGTAGCCCGCACTCACCCCACCTTATGATTACACTACCACCGCATTTTTCCGCAAACACCACCTTACAACTGCATAGAGACCCTTCACCCGCAAACTATCCCATTCCATCCGCAAACAGCCACCCTTCTATAAATTTATGTTTGGTATATGTATAAATTATTTGTTTGTTGTTTGAAGAGCATTTGTAGTAGACACAAAACACAACGTTTTAAGTTTGGCATTCCTGTGTGTTATTCGCATTGGTGTCATGATAAGGTTGGTTGCATTGTGTGTTGTGAAATTTGAAGATTCATGCTTGATTATCATTTGTCAATATGAATTTTATTTACATATTTATACAATGTTCATTGAAGATAGAAAGTATTTTTGAATGATTACAAGATACAAACTCGCGATTCCCATACCCCAAATTGGCCCATAATTCACCAAATCTACAATTGGTCGATTGCAGTAGATCTCTACCGAGCTCTCCAAGCTTATGTTTATGAATATAGGTCTTCACCAAATCCGACCGTTAGGCAGTCGACTATTTTTGCAAATGACTTGACCAAGTTGGCATCTGTTTCTACCAGATGGGATAATTTCTTACCCACATTGGCTTTTGATCCGAATGTTCCCATGGCATCGACAAGGTCCACGATCAAATACCGATAGCAAGGTTGTACTATCGATGAGTTGGCTTGCATTGATGAGAACGTTAAGGAAGGAGAGCTTGTTCAAGTTATTCTTAATGGATTGTTGGATGCTCATGATAACATTGTTCAAAGTCTTGCTATTCAAAGAACTTTGCCAAGTTTTATTGGTCTTCAAGAGATCTTGATCAATGAAGAATATGGGCTTCAAGCAAGAGGTGGATCTACATCGGCACTTCAAGTGGAGGCTATGTTCACAAAGGGAAAATTCAAGGGCAAAAGCAAAAGTAAGTGGTCTAAAGGGAAATATCAAGGGGAGGCTTCTTTAAATGGCAAAAAGAAGGATAGATCAAAGCTCAAGTGCTTCTATTGTAGCATCAAAGGACACTTTGAAAGTGAGTGCTACAAGAAGAAGAGAGATCAAGGAGACAAGCAAGGTAATCTTACTCTTGATGAGGATGGTTTGGATGTTCAAGATGCAAATGATGATGCTTTTATGATGTCTTCATGTATGCTTGCTAATGATGGAGATCTAGATCCATGGTGAATTGATAGTGGAGCAAGTTCACACATGACTTTTCACAAAGAGTACTTCACTTCTTTGTTGGCATATAGAGATGACAAGAGGGTGATCTACATGACCAATGATGGTGAGTATGCAATCAAAGGGATTGGCACAATTCCTATTTCTCTCTCTACAAATAGGAATGGTCATTTGGATGATGTTTTGTTCATTCCGTCTATTACCAAGAATTTGCTTAGTATGAGTCAATTGCTAAGTAAAGGCCTCAAGGTTGAGTTTGATGGAGATGCTTGTATGATCAAAAGGAAGGATGTCTTGATTGAAAAAGCATAAAGACAAGGGAAGTTGTTCAAACTAGATGCTTGTGTTATTGTTAACCAAGTTGGATGCGTTGCAAGAGAGCAAATACCTATTCAAGAGGTTTGGCATAAAAGGATGGGACACCTCAACTTCAAGTCATTGAAGGTAATGGCTAGAAAGAAGGTTTTGATAGGTCTTCCAAGCTCCTTAAGTGGCATCAATCATGTTTGTGAGTCTTGTGCTTTGTCAAAGTCACATAGACAACCTTATGCTAGGTCTACATCTAGATCTACAAAGCCTTTTCAACTTGTACATTCGAATATTCATGGAATTACTACAATTAGCAATAGTGGAGCTAAGATGTATGTAACTTTCATTGATGATTTTAGTAGATTTTGTTGGATCTATCTACTAAAGAGCAAAGATAAAGTGTAGGATATCTTTGTTAAGTTCAAGAATGCAAGGGAGAACCAATTTTCCACAAGGATCAAGTACTTAAGGAGTGAAAATGGTGGTAAGTACATATCTACCAAGTTCAAGGCCTTTTGTGATGAGCATGGAATCAAGAGGGAGTATACAACACCAAGGACCCCACAACAAAATGGAGCGGCTGAAAGGAAGAATAGGACTTTATGTGAAAGTGCTAAAGCCATGAGGTTAAGTGCTAATCTTGATCAACCATTTTGGGATCAAGCTCTGTTGTGTGCCAATTTCTTGTGCAATAGGTGGCCGAGTGTTGTTTTGGATGGAAGGACACCTTTTGAGATGCTATTCAAGAGAAGGCCGAGTGTCAACTTTCTAAGAACTTTTGGATGCACCTGATATGTCAATATTACTCTTGATGATAGGACCAAGGAGGATCCATCTTTAAAGATAGGTATTTTTGTTGGATATAGTGAGGTGAGTAAAGCCTACAAGGTTTACATTCCTTCTACTAACAAAGTGATTTTTGGTAGGATGAGGGGAATATTCCAAAAGTGTCTTCAAGTACTATTGATGGTGATGTGGATGTATCTAACATTCTTGATGTTGATGTAAATGATCCTGCTTTAGATGGTGATGATGATGGACCTTCATTAAGTCAAAAGCCAAGGAGAACATCAAGGGAAAGACAAATGCCTTCTAGGCTCACATATGATGAAAAGGGTAAGCAAGTAGTTTCTGGAAATTATGTTGCTTTCCTAACCTCTTTTGATGAACCGACAAATGTAGCTGAAGTAAGGAAAGAAGAGGAGTGGATCCAAGCAATGGATCTTGAGTATCAAGCTCTTATGAAGAATGAAACATGGATATTGGTGGAGTTACCTAAGGACAAGAAAGCTATTGGATGAAAATGGATCTTCAAGGTGTACACAAACCAAGATGGATCTATCAACAAGTACAAGGCAAGGTTAGTGGCAAAAGGATATGCTCAAGAACAAGGGATTGACTATGATGAGACCTTTGCACCCATGGCAAAGATGGTAAGTGTGAAGTTTTTAGCACGTGTGAACTTCACCACACACCCTACAGGATCTTATGAGGTGTTGTGATTGCACAAGATTGATCAAAGAACAGTATGCTTGAAAAATCTAAGGCAAGAGCACAATGGCATACATCTGATGAAAAAATCTAACTCTTCACTATGAGAAAATGAATGTCAGAAATAATTCTAAGTATTCAGTATGGGAAAAAGAGGCTGCTCTCGGGTAAAGAGAGAAAATCAAGCACAGAAAACTCGAGTAGAGAGAGAATGAGTCCAAAACACCAAAATCTCAACATTCACAATGTGGCCAAACATGCCCAACTTTCCTACATGAGAGAGACTCGAATTCCTACAGTGGAGTTGCATGGAAAGTCCACTTAACTGAACTAATTCACCTACCAGAGATCCACATGTGTAACTACATGCATGTATGCTGCATGTACTGCATGTCAACTCATAAAACTACCTAGACATGTGTAGATCATAGAAACTACTTTGCATGTTGCATGCACTGATTGCATGTGGCTTGCATGCATTCCAATATGACTTTGCATGTTATCTAAACTACTGCATGTCATCAAAATTGAACCTATCTAACTCAAATCCGAGCTACACTAGAAGGATATGTGCTCAATTCACAGTCCTTCTATGTACAACATGAAATTTAGTGGAAATCACCATGGACATGGCCCCAAACTCAAGATAGGAAGATAATATTTTATTAATCTTCACACTCCTCCTTAAAATTTATGTTCCTATCAACATAGATTTCGAAATTAGGCCAAGGTTAGACCTCATCTTCATAAAGACATTCTTGAGTAGAGGCTTGGTGAGAAGATCTGCAACACAATCTGAAGATGCAACATGTTCCGATGAGATCTCTTTCCCAATGACTTTTTCTCTTACAAAATGATGAGCCACTTCAATATGCTTGCTCCTTGCATGAAAGACTGGATTATTTGCAAGATCCTGGGCAGAAATGTTATCATTCTTGATAATTGGAAGATCTTCATCTGCATAACACTTTAGCTCCAAAAGTAGCCTTTTGATCCATCAAACCTCCTTTGTTGTGGTTGTAAGAGATTTGTATTTAGCTTCACAAGATGATAAGGAAATAGTTGCCTGCTTCTTTGATAGCCAAGAAACCAAGTTCCCTCCAAGAAATGTAGTGTAAGCACTTGTGGATTTTCTATTCAACAGAGAAGCTTCTAGCCTAATGGCTTTTGCACATTCACACAAAGTTCTATTTTTTCTCTCAGCAACTCCATTTTGCTGAGGAGTATATGAATAAGAAAAGTCTCTTTAATTACACTTTCTCTCACAAAAGTCTTTAAACTTATTGGAAGTGTATTCTCCTCCACTATCACTTCTCAAAGCTTTCAACTTGAAAGAAAACTGCTTTTCTACATAAGCTTTGAAAGTAAGAAAAACATCATAGACCATGGCTTTTGAAGACAGCATATAGATCCAAGAATATCTTGTATAATCATCTACAAAAGAAACAAAGCAGTTGGCTCCTCCTTTGCTCTTAGTTGATGAGAAATGAACATCAGAGTGTACAAGTTCAAATGGTTGCTTTGTCTTGATACTTGATCTAGGAAAAGGCCTTCTATGTGACTTTGCCAGCACACAAGCTTCAGAAGGTAGAAGCTCCTTTGACAATGTTTTTGGTAGACCAACAACTTTTCCTTCTTTGACCATAGATTGCATGGCTTTGAAATTGGGATGACCCAATCTCTTGTGCCACAGATCCTCCTGTAGAACCTTGGTCTCATAAGCAATATCTGAAATGTTAGCACTCTCCCTAGAATCTAGTTTGTACAACTTACCAATTCTAAATCCTCTAGCAATAGCTTCATTTTCTCTTGAGATTATACACTTGTCAACTTGAAACTTGACATCCAATCCACTATCAAACAATTGTCCTACACTAATGAGATTCTTGGTTAATCTAGGTACATACATTACATCATGTAAGCAAAAAGATTTCGATGATGATGCATGCAATGGAATACTACCTATTCCTTCAATTCTACACTCTACATCATTAGTAGTATAGATTGATCTTTTTGCACCTAGATATGACATGAGACTAGTGAAATTGTTTCTGGAAGTAGACATATGAGAACTAGCCCCACTATCTATCCACTAGACTTCTTTATTCTTAAAAGAAAAAGCTGAAAAAGTAGACATCATTAATGAATCCTCTCTTTCACTCTCAACACCCTCACACTCATCCTCATTAGTAAGGCTAGCTTGCTTAGATTGGTTCTTCTTCTTGAAACAGTTTGATGCATAGTGTCTTTTCTTGCCACAGAAAAGACACTTGATCTTTGATAGCTTCTTCTTGTCACTGGATGTTGCAGTTTGTGAGGACTGATCCTCACCACCTTCTTTGGCTTTGTCCTTCTTGAAGTGTTGTCGTCCTTTGTCCTTGCCTCTTGACTTGTCTCTGATGAAGAGTGCTTTGTCATCTCCACCATCTTTCAATAAAAGTCTGTTGATCCTCAGCATCTTGTTCTCTTGTCTGCTTTCTTCAGCAATGAGAACACCTTGTAGTGTCTCCAAGGATGGAAGATCCTCCCTGACAGCATAAGTCTGCACAATATTGTCATACTCATCTCTAAGTCCATTTAGGACTACTTGAACAAGTTCAGTGTTCTTAAGAGCATCTCCAATACTAGCTAACTCTTGATGAAGATCCTTAACTCTCATGACGTATGATGAAGCACTCTCATCTACTCTCTGATAAATTAGAAATATTTGGTTTCTAAGATAGATTGTTTTTAGAGCATCCCAAGCTTCCTTGGCAATGGTGCATGTACTGATCTCTCTTAATACTTCATTGGTAACATTCATTTTTATAAAATGAAGGGCAATTCTGGTTCTTTTCTGAAATGTTGCAGCTTCATTAGGTGCAGCAGGTTCTTCTTCAGCTCCACTCACAATATCCATTACATTCTGTAGAATCAATAATGATTCCATTCTGATCTTCCACATTGCATAATTGGAAGATGTTAAATCTCACTGTGCTCTAAGAAATGTGAACCAGATGAAGACATCTTCTCTATGAGAAATTCTAGTAATGATAAAAAATGGAGTTTAAAGAATGTTGCTTGCTATCTCAATCTAGGATCTAACACAAATGTTGATCCACCTTATGAAATCTAGCAACAGATGTGAGAAAAAATTCTCAACACTGAAAATCAATCTATCTTGAATTTGGATCTTGCTTCAGTCACAAAAAAGAAGCACATGCAAGCAAGAAGTCTATCTCTCCCACGAGTTTTAAAGTACTGATAAAATCTCTAGAAACTTACTTTCAAATCAAACACAGTAATATGTGTGAAATGAAAAGTCTAATACCTCAGAACACTCACTTCTATCCAATTCTACTTGATTGACAGTGAAAATTGATGAAAATGGTGAAAAAAAATAGATGCGTGCTCACTTTGGCATATCCCATGAGTTGAGTACCCTCTCAAACTCTCTAATTGCCTAAAACTCTTCTAAAAACAAATCAAATTGATTTAGAAACAAGAGCAACACATTCTACTCTTCAATACCTATCCAACAAGCTATAGAACATCAAATTTGGATCATTCCTTGAGAAATAGCACTCATTAATGAGGGCTGATTTCACACGTGTGAGCTCTATGTCCGTACAGAGCTCTGCTGGATCAGATCAGCCTTGATTTGATCCAATTATGATCTACAGATAGCTTGTCTCTCAACGAGTTTGAATCTCTCTCCCAAATCCGAGTTCCTGCAAGCAAAACACTGATGATCTGATGTACACACCCTCACCTCTTCAAAGCATGAAGCTCTGATACCATGTGAAGTTTGTAGCATGTGTGAACTTCACCACACACCCTACAGGATCTTACCGAGGTGTTGTGATTGCACAAGATTGATCAAAGAATAGCATGCTTGAAAAATCTAAGGCAAGAGCACAATGGCATACATCTGATGAAAAAGTCTAACTCTTTACTATGAAAAAATGAATGTCAAAAATAATTCTAAGTATTTAGTATGGGAAAAAGAGGCTGCTCTCGGGTAAAGAGAGAAAATCAAGCATAGAAAACTCGAGTAGAGAGAGAATGAGTCCAAAAAACCAAAATGTCAATATTCACAATGTGGCAAAACATGCCCAACTTTCCTACATGAGAGAGACTCGAATTCCTACAATGGAGTTGCATGGAAAGTCCACTTAACTGAACTAATTCACCTACCAGAGATCCACATGTGTAACTGCATGCATGTATGCTGCATGTACTGCATGTCAACTCATAAAACTGCCTAAACATGTGTAGATCACAGAAACTACTTTGCATGTTACATGCACTTATTGCATGTGGCTTGCATGCATACAGTATGACTTTGCATGTTATCTAAGCTACTGCATGTCATCAAAATCGAATCTATCTAACTCAAATCTGAGCTACACTAGGAGGATATGTGCTCAGATTCTATTATATAAAGATTTCATATGGTAGATGCAAAAGCTAGTGATACACCAATGGAGTCTCATGTAAAACTACCTATAAGAGGTAGTGAAAGATCCTTCAAGGACATTAATCTCTATAGGAAGCTAGTTGGTTCACTCAACTATCTTACCATATCTAGGCTATTTTGTTGGAAGATTGAGTCAATTCATACAAGATCCTAGTGAATAGCATTGGAAGCTAGGAAAACGAGTTTTGAAGTACATCATTGGAACTCAAGATTTTGGCATATTGTATGAGGGATCATCACCTAACCTTTTTGGATTTTCAGATTCAAACTATGCTAGAGATATAATGGATAGGAAATCCATTAGTGCTCATTTTATTTTCATAAGTGATGGAGCTATATCATGGATGTCAAAGAAACAAGCCACTATCTCATTGTCATCTAGTGAGTCCAAGTACAAAGCTCTTACACATTGCACAAAGAATATGGTATGGATCAAGAGGATGATCAAGGATCTTCACTTGATGGATTTTTCATAGAGCCCAATCATATTTTGTGACAATCAGTCATCCCAAAGATTGGCAACCAATCCTATCTTTCATGCTAGGAGCAAGCATATTGAGGTGCAATATCATTTTGTGAGAGAGCAAGTCATTGCAAAAGAGGTGGAGATTCAACATGTGTCCTCAAGGAAATGTGTAGCTGATATCTTCACCAAAGCATTGGGAAAGGACTTGTTCATGAAGCATAGGACATCACTTGGAGTGTTATCAAAGTCTATGCTAAAACTAGTTGAAGAGGGAGTGTGAAAGATTCAACTAGTTATAAGATCTTTATGTCTTATCAACTTCTCATTGATCAAGGGAGTCTACTTATAGTTCAAATACAAGCACAACCTGTATGCTGATTTAGTAGGTTTGGCACGTGTGAAGAGTGTTACATCATTCAGATCCACCAATGGGAGCAAGTTATTCCCATGTCACAAGGTTGACTTATGCTACTAGCTAGAATCCAACTACTAGTCTCCTTGAAAATAAGAATATTCTCTAAAAAATAGGATCTAGGAGAATATGTAGATGTGATAACAAATAGCCAGCTTCACACGTGTGAACAACACCTTAGCATGTGGGAGCATTTACTCATTCACATGGAAGTGCTAGCTACATAGAAGGAAATAGTTGCCAAATGGCAATTTTGGCTTCCATTCACACGTGTGAACAGCACCTTAGCATGTGGGAGCATTTACTCATTCACATGGAAGTGCTAGCTACATACAAAGAAATAGTGCTAAATGGCAGTTTCATAGATTCTAGTAAAAAAAACTAGTTCACACTTGTGTAGATTGATCTAACTTAAATCCAACTATATACAAGTAGTCTTTTGACTTCCATTCACACGTGTGAACAGGTTTCACACGTGTGGGATTAGAATGTGAACATCAATCATGAGATTAACAAGTTTGATCTACAGGTTAGAAGTGACATTTCAACAATAACATCCCTCTAGCCTTTAAAAGTTCCACTTTGCCTAGTTGACAAGGTTTACACCTAACCACATAAGACTCTGCAAATGGCTTGAGTTTTGGCCAATAACACTCTCTTCTGACCAAGTCCAAAGTCCTACGTATACCTGGATGACCTGCACAGGGTACATCATGACATTCATAAAGAATTTTCTTCTTAAACTCATCATCCTATGGTACACAAACTTTTCCATGTCGAAATAGCAAACCACCTCGAATGGCAAACTATTTCACAATCTTCTTATCTTTCTTAGAAATCTGAGATCCTTGTGAGTTAATCTCTATTTCGTTCTCATTTTTCCCAGTCTCAACCATCTTCTAAATGCGACCAAAATGAGAATCTGTTTTACACTTTCCTGTTAATGGAAGACATAGATATGTCGAAATCTAGGTGATTGAAAGTTCATTTATTCCACCTATTTGACTAAGAGCATCTGCAGCCTGGTTAGAGCTACCTTTGACATATTAGATTTCATAATTAAATTCTTGCATAAGTTTAGCCCAACGAGCTATTTGACCTCTTAGATCATGTTGATTACACAAGTACTTCAAAGGTTGGTGATCTATATACACTATAAACTAACTACCATAAAGGTAATGCCTCCAAGTTTTACGTGCATGTATTACAACAAATAACTCCTTCTCCGAAGTTGCTTAATGCAACTGAGGGCTAGTAAGTTTCTTGCTCTCAAAAGATATTGGCCTATCATTTTGTAAAGAACCGCTCCTATCGCCAAATCACTTGCATCAGTTCTAACAACGTAAGGTAAATCTGGATTTGTGATCTTTACAACAAGAGCCGAAGCAACGATATTTTTGAGCTTATCAAAACATTGATTCAATTATTCATTCCATTCAATTGGTGGACTAGGTTGACCTCTCTTCTTTTTCTTGTTAACTTTTTCTTTAGTCAGATAATTATTAGGTGCTACTACCTTCGCATAATCCTCAATAGACTTATGAAAGAATACTATAAAACCAAGAAAAGATTTGACTTCTCTGACCATCTTCAATATCGGCTACTCAAATGCTGTCTTGGCCTTATCCTCATCTATCTTCAACCCATTAAGGGTGATCTATGGCCAAGGTATACTAACTCATGCTTAAAGAACTCACACTTGGATTCTTTAGAAAAAAAAATTTCTCTTCTGAGAATCTTCAAGATATTCTTAAGATGATTTAAACGATTCCTAAGAATCCTACTATAGATAGGAATATCATCTATAAATACAACTACGAATTGCCCATATATGGACAAAATGTATCGTTCATCATCTATTGAAATGTCGTAGGTGCGTTTGTCAACCCAAAAGGAAGCACTAGAAATTGATAATGACCGAATTTCATCAGAAAACCATTTTTTTGCACATCATTTAAATGAATTCTAATCTAATGATATTCGGTTCTAAGATCTATTTTTGAAGTATTTAGCTTCACCTAATTGATCTACCAAATCATCCATTTGGAGCAATGTATATTCATTCTTAATAGTCACCTTATTCAACTCCTTGTAATCCACATACATTTAAGATCCTCGATCTTTCTTCACTTTTAGAAAAACAGGACCACCCCAAGGTGACTTACTAGGTTGTATATGACCCATCTTAAGATCATTTTCAATCTGATTCGTAATCTCTGTTGGGAATTGTGTGTAAGTGTGGTTAGTGTGGAAGTATCAGGGTTGGTTGATAATCCGATAATCCTCGGTGCATGAATCTATATAGGTCTATCATATTCAAGCTACCTTCTATAAGTCAAAGATTGCTCTACTTGATCCTAGCTTTGAAGTTGTTGGGATCGAAACAGTCAATTCCGTAAACATGCACAAATTAGATCGATTTGTATTTGAATGTAGAAGCGAAAAGAACTTATCTTAGAGCATTACAATGAGCACAAATTGTCGGTCATATAAATAGTCTAATCTATGAATCAGTTTATCTACATGTGAAATATAATAGATAAATTTGACACAATACAACACAACTTAGATTACTAGAACGAATACATTTAGTCAAAAGTGTGTACAAGTCTGAATGCAGACAGACATGCCTTGAGACAATACTATGTAGTAACAAAGAGAAAGATCAAATAGTTGCGCTTTGGATGCTCGATCAAATTGACAAGTTTTGAACAATTTTGAACTTTGACGGATCTTTCAAAAATTTATGTATCTAGAATTTTTCAACTCCATTCAATATGAACCAAAATTGTGAAAATTGATTACTAGTACTGATTAGTCAGTTTCACTGTTGACATCCCATTTTGAACTTATTTCGAGAATACAAAGAGTGCCAAGGCAATTGATGAATATCTGGCAAGACTTACAAGAAAATTGTTTGAGAAATCCAAAGAAAAGATCCAAAGGCAATTTGATGAACAAAAAGGGTTCGAAGGTTTCAGAGGACAATATGTTCAAATGATCGAGAGCTGGAATACGAACAAGTTTATACCAGTGATTAGGCCTTATCTGGGACTATTCTGTTGGGCATAAATATGAGATTTATCACATTTGAAGCCATCGAAAGGGAGATAGGCTACGAAAAGTCTTTTGACAAAAATAAAGTCGAGAAAGAAAAATGAGAGGCACTCAAGGCTATCCTAAAAAACTGTTGCAAATGTTGAAGTTGTTGCTGAGAAGCGCGACGATATCGACAAATAAGTTGTTGGTTTTACGTAGGCAAATGCTGATCCATGCCTTTCCAAGAACCAAATGTCAAAACTGAGGCATTGTAGTGGGTCCTGCAACACTATAGGGTGAGGATGATATTAGTTGATGCCACGCCCCTGATGTGTCAATGCAGTGCCTCTTCACCCAAAAGGATTTCTAGTGTAGATGACGCTGAGAGCCGAGTCTAAGAGCACAAGAACTACTAGTGATACGCTAAGTGCATATACTATGAGCCCCATGGTAATTTCCAAAAGATGGAAAACCATGTGAGAGCTAGTAATTTAGGCTCTCTCAACTTGAGTTGTATTTCTTATAAAGAGGCCTCCTAATATTGTGTAAGAGTAGGAACCCAAAATATTATAGAATGGGGTTCACCCACTAGTCAAGAGTTGGAACTCAAAATGTTATAGAACGGGGTTCACTCTTTGTGTGCACAAATAGGAGCCTCCTCCACGAGATCCATAGCATGTGTTGTGTATTATAATGCTGCTGAAATGTTTATTGAAGATCCTTCATCCTGCATTCCCTTCCATGCTCCATATTCATGCATTTAGTTTGGGTACTGATGTATGAATGTGAGTGTTGTTGATTTTTTCTTTAAGGTTTGGTTTGGGATTAGTATCAGGTAGATGTGCAGGGCTTGGAGGCTGATCCACCATTCCACTCAGATCCGATGCTTCCCTGTACAAGTGTTGAGTGACAGTTGTAATAAGCACTTTGTAGGATCTATGATTTCAGTTTAGATGTTGTGTTGTTGATCTGTGATTCCAGTAGGATTAGATTCAATTATGTTCTCTTTTTTTGTGTCATAATCTACAGACTATAAGAAAACAAGAAGAAATCTAAAGCAAAACTGTAGAACCATAGATACACCAGTCCTGACAGATCTTATATCCAAGATGAGCTACCATTGCCAGTAAAGGTTTGAAATCAAGTCATAGGTGTGCCATATTGACAAGCGAGACACACTACCATTGTACTGCAGAGAAATCCGAGTAGATGCCATTCATGGCTGAGTCTGTTGCCAAGCATAATATGTCAAACAGAGAACTTGCTAACCATTGCTTTACATTGTCAATGAGAATATGTGTCAAACAGAAACTTTGCTAACATTCTGCAGACTACAACGTTTATTCCATATACATAGGTGCCAAATTTGTTCACATAGCTCTATACGTAGATGATGCATTTATTTGTCTAACAACACTTTCCTACTGCACACTACTAAGAGTGATCTATCAAAAAAATTTGACATGAATGATCTAGGCACCGTTCATTTGTTGTTAGAAATACATATCACTAGAGATAGATTACATAAAAGGATTTATCTCAGTCAGCAGAAATATCTAGAAAATGTTCTAGAAAAATTTCATATGTCTGATTGAAAACCAATTGAGACACTAATGAATCCAAGTATTGTATTGACTAAACCTTCTTGTGTCAATTCTAAAAGTGAAGTACTCGACTTAGCGAAGTACCCATATCATTCACTCATAGGATCATTAATGTATGCCATGCTCTGTACGAGACCTGATTTAGCATACATAGTTAGCACGTTAAGCCAATACATGTCCAATCCTAGGATCTCTCATTGGAAAGCATTAAAGAGAGTAATGAAATACATTCAAGGTAGTCTAGATCAGATTTTATGCTATGATGGAAACGCTACTAATTTATTCATCCTTCAAGGCTACTCTGACTCAGATTGGAGAGGAAATGCCTCAACCAGAAAATCCACTTCTAAGTTTTGTTTCTTTCTGGCAGGGAAACCTATTTCGTGGAACTCAAGAAAGCAAAAATTTGTTGCACTTTCTTCAATGAAGGTGGAGTACATTGCGGCATGTCAAGTTTCAAAGAAAGCTATATGGATCAGACTCCTACTTCATGATTTACATCACACTTAGTTCAATGCTACCACCATTCTGTGTGACAATCTGAGTTGTATTTTGCTGTCTCTGAATACCAGATGTCATGGCAAATCCAAGCACATAGAAATCCAATATCATTTTATTAGAGAAAAGGTTTTTTTTCAGGACAAGTGAATTTTCAATACTGCTCTACAATAGAAATGGTTGCAGACATCCTCACCAAAGCTCTTCCCAGGATCAAGCATCAGAATTCTTTAACCTACTAAACCTGATGAAGGCACCAAGGCACCAACTGTGACCTTAAGGGGGACTGTTGGAGATTAAGCTCTCATGAATCTCTATTTTGCTACTTGTATTTTTTGTCGTGTGTTCGAAAACAGACACAGATATGCAAAACTACTCTATTTCTGGTGCAAACTTTCATCTGGTGAAATACACAAGTTTCTGCACATAGTCCATAATCGGGATGAAAGGGTAACCAATTCTGACACATTCGACTGTCAAGAATCTAAAGTACATTAAGGGCCTGGCCACCTTTAATAACTTCAACATCGTTTGAGTCTTCTTACGGTTCAAATGCGGTCCAGCTACGGCTTCTACGGCAAGCTGCTACGAACCTCTAAGGTAGGCAGCCACGACTAAGGCAAGATTCTACTGTTTCTACATGCTAAGGCAAATAAGCCTTTGAGCATCGACGAGTCAACCTTACGGTTGCGAACAAAGACCAAAGGAACGACTCAACGAAACCGCAATATGCCAGACCATAATATACCATATGAATCAACCTTACGATTGTGAGAGAAGACCAAAACCGCAAGCCACCTCAGGAAACCGCCAAAGAAAACGGCTGTGAGATACCACACCAAATCATGTGAGTCAACCTTACAATTGTGAGCGAAATACTAGAACCGAAAGTAATCACAAGCCACCTCAGGGAATTGACAAAGCAATGGTTGCGAACGACCATCTACCAACTACCAACATTGCGGTTCACCTACGATTTCTACGACGGCACAACTTCATGCTCTTGCTACTGAAAAACTCTGAAAAAGAGAGAAATTCAATTAACTCAAAATTAACTCAGATTAAAAAATTAACACTTACATAGGCTGAATTAGTTACTATATAGATTTACAAGTGTTGAGGAACAAAATATCTTACAAGCCTTTAATGCTATTTATGCCGATCTTTGCATATGTACAAAGTTGGTAACCGCCAAGCGCCTTTGGGATATTTGGTTATCCAGCTGTTTTAGGGTTGCTGATAAGTTGGCGACGTCGGTCAACCAATGTAGCAAAACATGAAAAACCCGAAAAACCCGAAGGTTCCCTTAGAACGAAGGTATGCAACTCCTGAAGTTGCCCTTACACTAAAGATAAAAGGACGAAGAAGGAGAAGATGCCTTAAAATGATTTCTAAGGCACAATAAATCTCAAGGAAAAAAAATTGAAGGCCCGAAAATATGTTGTCGGCCTTCGGGTTTTCAGGATGCTCATTACTTGAACAATTTGTATAAGACTGAGCATAAGAAATCTAACACTCCCCCTTAATGTGGATCCTGAAAAACTTTGATCTTCAGATTTAACATATCGTTAAATCTGAGATGTTGCTCCTTTGATAGAGCCTTTGTGAAGTAATTTGCTGCCATGTAGCTTGTTCTACTTCCTTACTGTGCACGTTCTCTCTAAGATAATGATACCTGATTTCTATACGTTTGCTTCGAGAGTGAAATCTTGAATTGAGAGAAAGTGCTATTGTGCTTTGATTGTCACAATAGATTGTTGTAGGAAGTGTTTGTGTAAGATTGAGGTCTGAAAGCAGTTGCCTAAGCTAGATCGCCTCTTTGGTTGCATTTGTGACAGTTATGTATTCGGATTCCATTGATGATAATGCAACTGAGGTATGCTTCCTGCTGTTCCATGAGATTAGACCTTGGTTGTATAAGAATACAAATCTAGAACTTGATTTTCTTGTGTTCTCCTGCCCAATCCGCATCTGTTTAGGCTTCAAGGATGTTGACAGTTTGGCTGTCTCTGTAGCAGATGCTGAGAGTTGTCGTTGCTTGGATGTACTTCATGACCTTTGTTAGCGCGTTCTAGTGAGCTACATCTGGATTTGACAGGAACTGGCTGAGTGTACTGACTGAATATGCAAGGTCTGGTCGCGTGCAAATCATTGCGTACATCAGTGAGCCGATGATGGATTAAAACGGGTAGCTCTTCATCTCCTCCTTTTCTTTCTTAGTTTGAGGAGACTGTTCCTTTGATAGCTTTAGTCCAGCGTCAAGTGGAAAGAGACTGGGTTTGCAGTTGTCCATTCCATACCGTCCCAGCACGTTGTTGAGATATCGTTGCTGACTGATAAAGATCAGTCTGCTGGGTCGATCTCGTTGAATTTGGATTCCGAGACAATAGTGGGCTGGACCCATGTTAGTCATCTTGTATTCCTGGGCCAACATGCATTTTGTATCCTTCATCAGATTTTGATTATTACTGAATTGTTGTATTTATCTCCTCTACTATCCTAAATCCTATTTTAATCTGCCTCCATTCATGCTGTATTTTTACTCATGTTGTCGCACAGTCTGCATATTTACATGTAAAATAAGACAAATGAATAAAACGCAACTGTCTGCATAAATACAAGTAAATTCTCACAGGCAAGAAGGCGAAAAACGCGACACTTTTTACACATGATTCATGACAGGTGAAAAAGACAAGACTGCCTTTTAAAATGTCGAAGGTGCCCTAGGAAAAGCGAAGGCACCATGTAAATCAAATCCTAAGGCATTTCATCAGAGTGTTGCATTTTTCCATCTTCACCAACGGTCATTTCAGCGAAGGCTAACGTCATGGCCTTCTCACGACCTTTCCAAAAGTCAATTTCAAGGTCTAAAATATAGTGAAGAACTCCTAAGTCCTACATCTTAAATTCACTACCAAGTTCATGCTTTGTTTCTTCAACTAGCTTCTCATTATTTCCACAAAGAATGATATCATCTACATAGATGAGAAGAATAATTACAAAGTTATCTACAAACTTAATATACAAAGAGGGGTCATATTCACTAAGACAAAATCTGAGTGATATGAGATAGGAGTTGAGCTTTGCATACCAAGACCTTGGTGCTTGTTTTAGTCCATAGAGACTTTTGAACAAAAGACAAACTTTTGATTCTTCACCTTCTTTCACAAAACCAGGAAGTTGCTCCATGTACATCTCCTCCTCAAGGTAACCATTGAGAAAGGCATTAGAAACATCAAGCTGAAACATTCTCCAATTGTGAAAACATGCAAGAGATATGAGTATTTTGATTGTTACCATTTTTGCAACTGGTGCAAAGGTGTCTTCATAGTCAAGACCTTTGATTTGAGAGTAACCTTTAGCACAAAGTCTTGCTTTATATTTGTTGATAGATCCATCATTATTATACTTGATCCTAAAAACCCACTTACATCCAATCACATGCATGTTGTTTGCTAGTTCCACAAGCTCCCATGTGTTGTTTGACATCAAGGCTTCAAACTCTTGGGTCATTGCTTCAACCCACTTCTCGGATTGAAGTGCTTCTTGGACATCTTTAGGCTCTTCATCTGATATGAAGAGTTCATGATAGGAAGTTTCACCTTCCACTCGCCTTCCTTACTCATCATATGTGAGCCTTCTTGTCTCAGATCTCTCTCTTGTAGATCTTCTTGGTGTAGGTGCTTGAAGTTGCTCCTCCTCAAGCCTCAGCCTCACCACTTCTTGAGCAACATCAAGATTGATGATTGTAGATCTTGCATGAGACTCCTTGATATGTGCTTCATCCAAGTTAAACTTCTGATCTTCATGAAAAATCACATCTCTACTTACAACATTCTTCTCAGTAGAGGGAAGATATACTTTGTATGCTTTTTTGGTAGATGCATATCCTACAAAAATTCCTTTAACAACACTAGGATCATCCTTCTTCCTAGTCTCTAAAGGTACATTCACAAAGCATACACAGCCAAAGATCCTAATGATTACCTAGTTTAAGAGGAATACGATGCACAACTACCTGGAATGAGACTCCTTTCATGTCTTTATAACACCAAGCAAAGACATGTTGATATTTGCACAGAAGCTTTTCAAGCCTTTTGCGTTGTTCCCGATTGAGATGAGCCCCGACGTGGACAATGTATTCGTTACTTTCATTTGGCTCACTCAAGGAGAGAGTGATAATTTGGGCAGGGCCATCATAGGGTGAATTATCATTTGGCTCATGTTGAGCTTGGGATAATTGGATGGTTACATCCTCGATCATGTAGTCACATCATGTGCTGGGGATTCGAGGGGGACCTTGTCTTTCAACTGTCTGGATGGTGATTTGGGAGATTCGGAGATTGGCGTATGAGCGGATGCAATCTCAAGAACATCCCTAGCAATGGTAAGGTCTCCAGCAGCTGAATTTGAAGCGCTTTCTTCATCTTTTCTTTCATGATATGGCCACGAGGTTGTGGCTTTGAAGGGCGTGAGGTGTGTGGATGAGGAAGTGGTGGCACGTCATGGAGAATCTCGCCATCGATTTGAAAGATTGTTTTCTCCTCACAGAGGTCCCATCATAGATAGTTTAGTCGTTTGACCCGGTAGAGCTTGGTATCATGTTTTTCGACCGTAACTTAAACAACTGATTCCACTTTGGATGACTGCTGCGGAAAGGCCTTGAGTGGAAGGGCCTCCATGTAGTTGAGGATTTGAATATCAAAAATGTCCAAATCTTCTAGGCAATTATGAATTCGTAAGACATTTTCGTTATCTATGAATAAATCTTCTGATTCATCAGTAGGTAGCCATGCAACACTTAACAGCTCATCATTGTGTGGAAGAATACCAATAAAATTAATATCAATGATAGGGGTGTCTAGATCAGGAATTTGTTCGTTATCGGCCAATAACATATAGGTACAATCATCCTGATCTTGAGTACAATAATCGGCATTCACACAATCAATGGTAGCCAAACTGTGACTCCAGTTTATGATATCAGTAGTTTCAACATAATGGCTTTTTTTGTGGGTGGACTGGTATGGCTCAAACACTGAATTAGTAGTAGAGGATCCCTCGTCGTGAAACCATGCAGGTTTGAGTTTGCCAGATGAATCGATGGTAATAGAGCTGTCTCTATTCCCAAAGGTGACTCAACCTTTGCTCCAGTCGTGAATGACTCTTGCATTGGTCAGCCATGGGCGACCAAATAGTAACTCATAGGAATAGGCATTACTAGGAATATCGAGTAGGACTAGGTCAATGGAAAATTTCAGGCCTCCTAGTTTGATCAGCACTTGTGGGAGGAAACCGGTAAGTTGGACCACACTTTAATCAGCCATCCTAAGTTGACAAGTGGGTTTGGTAAGTTTGTCTCTCAGATTCCATTCTATCATGTTCAATACCAAAATTCGATATTAAAATCCGATACCAAAATCCGATTCCAAATTCGATACCCAAAATCCAATACCCAAAATTTTGTATTCCAAAAATTCGATACCCAAACTAATCCGATACCAAAAATCGATTCTCGAAATTTTTGATACCCAAAATTTTTTATACCCAAAAAAATGCGATAACAAAATTTGATATGGAAATCCGATACCAAAATTCGATTCCAAAAAATCCGATTCCAAGAATTCGATATCCAAAATTTTCAATACCAAAAAAAAATTTGATATCATAATTTTCGATACCAAAAAATTTGATATCAAATTCCGATACCAAAATTCGATATTAAAATCCGATATCCAAAATTCGATACCCAAAATTTCGTATTCCAAAAATTCGATACCCAAAATAATCCGATACCCAAAATCGATTCCCAAAATTTTCGATACCCAAGATGCCATAAGAAAGTTCATCTCTTATGGCATGAAGTAATGCATGCCTTTTTTAGCTATGCTTCCGAAACACTCTCTCTCTAGAATGGGACTGGTACGTGGGGGATGGGGGTGTATTGGAAGTTTTGCAATAGAAGGTTTGTGTCAAAAATAGGGGGAACATGGTGATCGCAGCTTGGAAACCAACTTGCCGCTCGGACTTTTTGGCTCATACAACGGTAAACCTCGAGTTTTTTGAATATTTTCTTGGCACCCATAATCCATTGTCATCTTTTTCATTGAAGAGAAGCACAAAGTCAATTGAGGAGCACGGCTTCCTTGATGGTATCATTTGTTTTGTGTAGGCCAAAATTTGAAACACTGAACTATGAATTTGAGAATATGTGTAGGCAAAATGTTCACAGATTCTATCATTGAGGATTTGTGAAACATGGCTTTGGGTTTTCTTTCTCTGATTGTGAGTTGTTTTTGCCCATTTCCAGGCTATTGGGCATTTGGATTATTATCTTCTTAATACATTGCCCAAGGTCAGGCAGAAATGTCTGATTCACGTTGTAGTATGTATTTAAATCTAGCCTATCAATGGATTCTCAGGAAGGTTCACTCCTGAAGCACTCACAAATAAAAAAAACATGCAAGTCAAGAACGTTCATCTAAAGATCAGCATGCAACTCAGTTGAACTCCAAACAGATCTAACTTCTATCTATTGAAACATGATTGAAAAACAAATCTCAGATTAATCTAAAGCATTAAGCAGAAAAGTAAAACAAAAAAACAAAAAACTAACTAGCAGCATTCCAAGTGCAAGAATCAAGAAATATTCTTGAACTTCCCAAGAACATCAAGAACTGAAGGGTAGAAATGTATGCAAGATCTATAACACTGCTTCAGCCTATCTAGTTTATTTGAAGCTTGATTCTAATCTAGAGCAAGAAAGCAAGAGATTAATCCACTCTATTTCCACAAAACATAATGAAAAACAAGAAATCTACTCTAATTCCAGAGATAGAGAGAAGGCTCAAAGCTCGTGGAAGATCTTTTTTATTAAAACAAGAGCAAAAGCATTACAACAAAAGACCCCTCACAAGAGAGGGGGGCTCTTAAATAAGCCAATGAGCTCCCTATGTGGAGCCTAAGTGGCAATTTCACAAATTACAAATTACAAGTGGAATTAGTTCCTCTACTAGAGGTCACCATCCAAAGGTGGCTCACTCTATTTTATTTAAGAGGGGTCTGCCACATTTATTACAAATGCCTACACATACTAGATCCTACATGGTCATTCCTTCTCTTGGGATTCACCATGAGGCTCACATGATTTTTGAACTGTTATCCTAGCTAGTACTTTCTGGCTCTCATGCTCGGCTCTCATTCTCGTCCTTCTCTTCTTCCTCAAGGACCTCATCAATCTAGAGTGAGAGGTGCTCTTATAATAGCTTGGCTCAACAACATCATCCTCCCCTAATCCATTGTAGGACCCACTACAACACATATGGAATGACGTCGCTTCCACTTTTGGATTGGCACATGGAAAAGCATGGATCCTCTTTCGCTTGTGTAAAACCAAGTGCTTATTCACCACAAAATTGTTTCACAAAACTGAGATATATCAATGGCCTTTACATTTGTGACCGCTTGAGAACCTCCTGCAAGTCCTGCTCACCTTGTCGCCTCACGGTTTGTTTTCTCATGCCCATTTTTCTTCCTGGGGCTTCAAATACTTGGAAACGTAATTTTTTTTCGAAGGGTAATGGTCCCATGTAGTTTCACACTTCTTGGATGAATCCGAACTCTTGCCAGTCTTCTACCATCATGACATAGCAAGACAACATGAACACCACTCTGTAATAGAGTCGGGCCATCATTTGGTGGCCATCTTCTGACTGGAGGGCTATGTTGGAATTGATCTTAATAGGATCTAGGCCTCGATCACAAAAGCATTCTTGGATCATGAGAAAGGCTATGGATCTACAATGTTCGGCATTTCTCGCATGCATAAGTCAGTATTAGTCTTATATTTGTGCCCAAAGTCCAGCAGCTGCAGCTCAAATCATCTATCGATGAGCTTGCTGAATCTCCTAGAATAACGGGCCAATTGACAGCTTCAATTCGTGGTCATTCCGGCGGCCATGGATTTCTTCTTTTGATCGACATATAAAATGAGTCAACCCTCTTCCAAGATGGCACCCTTAAATATTCTTGTAGTCTCCTGCTATCCTTTAGAACTTTATTTCTCCACTCTGGTTGTGGCTGTAGGACGGCAATCATTTTGGCCCTCATGGAATATTGGCTCTGGTCAAGGTTGTCCTTTCTGACCCTCATACTTCTGGGGTATTTTCTCTTAAACTTTTCTGATTCATGTGTATCGGCCATCTGGGGTCTTGGCTCGATTGGTGGGGTTGGCCTTTGTTGCGGCTTTGCAAAATATCCATTCAATGCCTTGGCACCTGTATCTCTTTTCCTAGCCCTTTCACTTGATGAGGGCTCAGCTTCACCCGCATTGAAATCGGTAGGTCGTGTTTAATTGGTTTCTTTACTTCTTGCTTACAACTTTAATGGCTTGGTATTTTGCCTGTCAGCAGAGACTGTGGGCACTTCTTGAGATTATCTTTCTTGTTTCAGGCCTAGATTAGGCAGAAGGGACGGATTGACGTTGTAATATTTTTGTCTTGCATGTCAGAGGACAACTCAGGGTCGTTCTCTCTTGAAAACACTCACATTCAAATAGAAATGCAAGCCATGAACATTCATTTACACATCAGAGTGCATCCCAAATGAACATTCAGTAGATTCTATAGCTACCTCCTCTGAAAACAAATTGAATTAGATCCTAGACTTTACTAAAATTGAGCTACACTTGCAATAATCCACAAAACAAGAAACAAAAACTAATCTACAACATGTTAGAAGTCCAAGAATCAAGAAACCAATCAGTCTTTTGATTCTTGGACATCCCAAGAACATCAAGAACTAGAATGTTGGAGGATATGCAAGATTTATACCACATTTCTAGCCTATTTAGTTTACTTGAATGTTGATTCCTGCGTTAATCCACAAACAAGAAAAGAAGACTAATCCACTCTAGGAAAGTAGAAAATTTAATCCACTCTACAATCCACAACCACACACAATGAATGGAAGGGCATGATCATAGGGGCATCACTCAAGAAAACCATCATGATCAAGGAGCTCAATGAATGCATCTAACTCGTGGAGGCTCTTCTCATTTCAGCATGGAGTTGATACAATTCACAAAAAGCGCCTATTCACAAAGAGGGAGTCTCTTAAATAAGCAAGAGAGCTCCTTAGGTGACATCCTGGTGGAATTTCTACATTTCACAAATCACAAGTGGAATAATTCTCTCCACTAGAGGTCACCATCAAAAGGTGTCTCACTCTACTTTCTTTAAGAGGGCTGACTCATCTGTTGCTTAAGTTTTGTCCTTTTCTCCTCAGCTTCTTTGCTTAATTTCTTATGTCTTCTAGCTACTTCGCCTGCTTTTGTAGGTCTTTTCCAGCTGAACAACCAATATAGGTGGTAGTTGGTCTCCGCAAGACACTTGCAATGATCTATCAACAGCTGCTTCGGTAAGACTATAAAAAATTGGGGATTTCTCAGAAGAACCGTAAGCTGATGATAAACAAACATATGGAAGGAAGGGTGGTGGTGACAACGATAGATGGTATGGGCGATAGGCATGAGAATGGGAGCAGATGTATGACAAGAGGTTGGTTGAAAAAGGAGACTCATTTCCCAATACTTGTGTTTTTTTTTTTTTTTTGGAAAGATCTTCGTCGTGACTAGGGTACTTCTTTTGATTGAGTCACTTTGGATTGCCCATCTGTCTTCTTAGCCTTGCTGTTTTCATATTTGACTTGTGACCTTGGTTGTCGATCTTGCTGATGTTGTTGTTGGCAGCGTAACTGCTCCAGTGGATCCAAGCAGATCCACTCTCTCCCCCCCCAAAAAAAAAAAATTTGTTGGTGGGGATGTTGTTGCTGGTAACGGTTCATGCTCAGGATTGGATCAGTGTGTTTAACACGTAGTTGAAAACACGTTGAACGTGTGACTTGACTAAAGATTGAACAAATTTCAACTAAATTTGTTTCGATCTTGCTGTAGTTGACTCAAAAAGGAATATGACGATGAGATGTAGGAATCAACTCTAAAGTGACAAAGATTTCTCAAAGTTTCAACATGTGCAAAAATCGTAAACTCTGTACAAGGTGATCGGAAGGGTGAATGACAAGTTATTCTTGAGATATGCTACATGATGTCTCCTGTTCAATGGCTATCCTTGATGAACTAAAAACAATCTAGAAAAAGATATGCATTTAGAAGAAATTACCAAATCAAAAAATGACAAAAAATAAACAAGGGAGATACCAATGTGACAAAGAGTGAAAGCCGTAGAGCACTTGTCAAACAAAAAGTCATTCATGAACATGTATAATTCACCTGGACAAGTTCATGTTTTTATTGATTTTTTAGAGTAATGAAATAACTCTCATAAGCCCTTGTCAAAAACAAGACAGGAATAGTGACACTGAATCTACCATCGTTGATAGTAGATGTTGTAAGATATATCTTGAGATGCAATGATGGTTGAGGTACCATGTCATGAGGACCTTTCTGAGTAAGAGATTCAGAACCAAATCTCAATCTGGATTTTCGAATCCTAGATTTATTGTGTATTGGCACATGGGAAATCTTATCAGCATGTGGAAAGACAAATAGATTTGAGGTTGTAGAAGGGGAGAAAAACTGTCAATTCCCTGCATTAGAGAAAATTTGAACACAAAAGGGGCCTTTTAAAAAGATACCTTTTATTTTTTTTCTCAAAAGTTTTTTCCACACGGTCCAATTAAAACACTCAAATTTGAAATCTATGTAACGTAGCTCCTTCAAATTGATTTTCTTTTCTTTTTAAAAGAACTGTAATTTTGTGTCAGGAGCAGCCCGTAAATAAGCCATTTATTTGTATTATAGTATGCAACTTAGCAAAAAAAAATAGTGTAACTTTTGAACGACAACTTGGATTGAGACGATTACGGTCAAACCGGTCAACTGTGCTTGAAAGAGATATCGAGTTGACCAAGTATTGACCGACCAAAACTTTGACAGTTGTGATTTTTTTCAGCGACACACTATACTACTACGCACATAATAGCTAATCATTGAAGACTATGTGGGCAGGTCTACAAGCAGAAAAAGATTCTATTTTAGTATTTTACATTGCCAAAACATTTCATCCTACGTGGCAATCCTTATAGGGCCCTTGCCAAGGCCAAATGTTTTCTAATGTGGAGGTTGCTCTTGGTTGGACATTGTAGCAGATGACAGAATATCGGTTTCACGTGCTTTCGACAAGGACTCAGTTCATAGTCTTTTTGCATTATGGAGCTGGTGTATTGTGCGGTATTGTAGAAGTTTGCAAGAAACTTCTCGATTGAGCAGCAGGATTAACTGTTGGTTGCTATGGTGCTCGTGTGGTTGTCGGGAGGATCCTACTTTGATTCACGACGGACGTGACAGGCAAGTAGGATCTTAGTTGGTTGTTTTGGACAGTCTTTGAAACTGTGTTTTCTGATATAGTCGGGACACTTAGCATGGTACTTTGTCTTGACTGGACAATCAACCATGAAGTGGCCGATTTCACCACAGATGAAACATCTGGTGTGCAATGGCCCTTGTATAACGGCTAATGGTTCTGGACTTGCTGGTGGGTAGTCATGATAATGCATGACAGTTGTTCGTCATATCGTTGGACTGTATGTGCTTGGATATGCTGATATGAAGGACAAACATCAGCAGGATGCGTAACCCGGCAGTGGGGGCACCATATTGGTTTTCGTCCATAAGGTACCTGTGCAGGGTTTGACTGACCAGGCATACTGCTTTGGATAGACTTCACGGTAGCTTGAAACTCATTGGTGAGTTTCTCCATTTGTAGCTAGTGTTGCTTATTAAGCAACTCCAATTGGGATTTCCAAAGCTGATCTTGGGTATCTTCGATCAGCTTCGACTCATGGACAGGAGCACGTGGTGCTTGTCATTCCCTAGATTCGTCAACATATGATGCTTCGTCTTCTTCTTTGATGGCGTCAGACATAGCTAACTTTAGGCTCATATATTCATCATTGGATTTAAGCTCGCGTCTAATCCATCTTGGAAGGCCGACTAAGAAATAGATGATGAGCATCTGTTAGGAGGGTTGTTCTTGTACTTGACTTTTGAGGCATTTGAAACGCTCAATATAGTCTCGTACACATTCATCTTTTGCCATCTTGATGTTACTCAATTTGACAAAAGGGCTCTCGATCAGGCGAAATGGCTTAAAACGCTTGATAAAGGACTCTTTTAAAATTGACCAGTCTGTCTTTTCTTCACAATCAAGGTTGAAAAACCAATCACATGCTTTAGCGATTACGGTCATCGAAAACAGTTGGACCATAGCAGCGGGAGATGTTTTGCCATACACATCGCATGCATTCTCAAAGATTTGCAAAAATCTTTGAGGGTCCAAAATACCGTCAAACTTTGGTAGATCTAGTTTGGGTGTACGTCTCTCAAGATGAGCTCTGTGGGTAGCAGAAACTCCATTAAGGTTGGTTTTAGCCTGTGAGGGTTCAGCACCATAAAAATGGGCTCGTGCTCGTGAAGACTCGGCTCTATCAGATTCTTGTCCCTCGAATGGATTTGTGGAGGGTTCTTGGAGTAGGGACCTCATTCGGTAGAACCTATGACGTCTCATTTGTTCAGTTGTAGGGGACCTTACCTCGTATGGATAATCTTCTGAGATTTCAGGATCGTGTTGCTTGTCCATTGGGTATTGGTGTGTCTTTTTTTGTGTTGGGTATGAGTTTCTATTGTTTTTGGATTTTTTCCGAGTTTTTGGTGTTTTTTGGATTTTTGGTTTTTTGAAGGGTTTGTAAGAAAGGCAAGGGGATGCTTAGTATGAAGCGGACTTCCTAATGGTATGGGTTTTATTTTTGAAATTTGTGTGGTGTCAGATGCAAAAAAAGTGGGATTGAAATGTAATGCAATGTTGGATGCGAGTTAGTAGACGTAGCGTTGGAACGCAACGTCAGATGCAGCATCGAGTTTAAGGTCGTCAGATGCAAGAGCAGTCGTGCTGCATCTTCGTTGTAGTGCAACAGTGGTCTATTGCGGTGTAATGGAGTGCGGGTGTAGTGCAATGCGATGCTATTGCATTTGAATGTAGTGCAGGGTTAGACTGTGGTGCAAGGGCAGTTGGAATGCGGTGTGGTGTCGGTTGAGTGCGGTTGCTATGTTTCAAATGATAATGCAGGTGGGGTGCGGTTGAAGGCAGTCGTTGGGGTTGATGATGGTCAGTTGTGATCTGTTGCGATGATGGTGGTAAGTTACGATCTGATGCGGTGATGGCGGTCACTACGATGCAACGGTGGACACGGTTGGACTGCTATCTGGTTGTGGGTGAATGAGTCCACGATGGTGGAACAGTGGATGCGGTTTGAATTGGTGTGTTTGCATTGTAATGTGGTCTAATGCGGTTTCCACGGTCAATTGCAGTTTCAGCGGTCGATTGCGGTTTCAATGGAGGAATGCGACTGTGAGTGCGGTGCTATGCGGACACATGTCACCAAGTTACAAATTTGTTGTTCACAATATACAAAATAGAATCCTGGATTGGCAACTTAGTGTACATTGGACCAACAACAAATTTTCATGTACGTGTATAAGAATACACCAGTAGACTTTAAAAAGATGCTTCATGACAAAGCTCGTACTAGTTTTTTTGATAGATGAGAAAGATTATACACAAAAATGATCAAATCTCAAAATTTACGTGTTTGTATTAACTTGAATAGTAGTCCTCTACTTTCACAAAATACTAATACCTCCATTGTCAATCGTACGTATAACAAAATTTGCCACTTTTAAGCATATTTGAGAGCTTCAATTCGCATTGCTCCTTATCGTAGTTTGACTCAATTCGTTATAAAATAAAACATGTGGTATTCAAGAATGTAAATCTTTCATAAAAACACACTATACTTTTTACAACATAACTCAATGCATAGATTATGCCAAGTATCGTATAAAATTCATGCATTGTAGTAAAACAATTTTGTTCGCCAGTTATGCGTGAATATCAACGTCAATTATGGTTTTTGACTGTCATCTATTCTGTAATTTCCACATCATTTGTTAAATTTCACTTTCAAGTTCAATTTTGCTAAGATTCATCATCGTGTGTCCCTTTGGCTTCTTTTGCATCTAAAGTGGGGTGACAAAATTGAGTTGCTAGTTTGAAATGGACCTGGCCACCTTCCTCCCTAGTGTGTGAAAACATCCTTAAACAAACCTTGAACTCGGCAAGACTGGGCTGGGCTGAACTGGACTGGGGCTGGGCTTGGCTGGCATGGAAAGCTGCTTTGCATTGGCTGGTCCTAATTGCTCTCTTTATCCTTTTATCTTCAATCAACTCTTTGGATTGCTCTCGTCACACACCCTCTATACTAGTTACTCTTTTGCTGCCTCTCTTCCGTCTTTATCATCAAAACCATACACACACAGAGCACAGCACAGCACAGCAACAGCAAGAGCAGGAGGAGGAGGACGAGACATAGAAAAAGCCAGAAAGTTGTGTTTGCGTATTGCTGTGGTAGATCTTTATTAACATGGCTACCATTGCCGCAACCTCTTGCAACACCATAGCTGGTGCCCGCTTACTTCTGCACAAGTCCCCTGCTGCAGCTGGCAAATCTCTGTATACTTCGGCAGCCCCTGTTACTGGTATACTTTTTTTAGATGCTATTTCGTTTGTTTACTGGATACATAGATCTTGATCTTCTAAGCTCTGTAGCGCACTACGAAATTTATTGTTCTCGACTGAGATAAGAAAGAGTAGGCTACATCATTCGTGCCAATAAATACTTCCTTTCTCACAGAATTGTTGCCATTGTTTCCAGAGCACTGTTTTCCGAGGTGTTTTAAAACTTACTGGGCCAAAAGTCTCGGCGCGGTTTCCTCAATGTATATAATACCATAACGAAAACACCAGTAGTTTCCCCCTTTTCTTGTTGCAATATAGGGACTCTTGCTTTTGAATGTCTGATTTTCCTTTAATTGAGCAAGTCTGTTCTCTTCTTAGAGCTACTGTTACCGTCACATTTTATTCCAAGAACCATGCAGTCCCCTGAAATTTACGTCATACTTGTGAAATTTCATTGATAGCACATTCCTACGACATAAATGTGCATTTTCTCGTCTTGTCGGCTTTTTCATTCTAAGGGTGCTTATTATTGATTCTAAATTCGTCTTTTAAATTGTCATTTTGAAATATCTTGATAAAATTATACTCAAAAAAAGCGTATGCATATCTCACAAATATAGATAGTCCATAAGCCTGACAAACGATGGTTGTATGATAAAGTTTTGTTACCATCAACAGAGAGATTACGTCCTTAAACGTTGTTATAATGCAACAGGCTTGCCAGCTCTTACAACAGCACGCATCGTTTGCTCCGCTGCTAAGAAGACAGATGATCGCAAGTTTGTTCCAAATTTAGCAGCGTCAATAACTGCTGCAGCCACGCTTGTTGCAAGCCATCCCGCGGTAGCACTGGTAGACGACAGATTGTCAGGGGAAGGAACTGGCCTTTCGCTGGGTTTGAGCAACCCGTTGCTGGCATGGATTCTTCTGGGAGTGTCTGCTCTTATCTGGTCGCTCTACTTCACCTATTCGTCCACACTGCCTAAGAGCGATGATGAATCTGGACTGTCTTTGTAAAACATTAGCAATGACCTTTAACTAATGTGACAATGCTTATAGAGTCATCTTACATTGTGATACTATCAATCTCTTAATGAAACAATTATGAATTGTTAAGTGGTGAGATATTCCACAAAATTGTCTTCAACTAATTAGCAAGGGACTCTATTTCTTCGTTTAACTATTTTTGTACGTGATTAAGCAAGTTCAGAATATCAGGGAGTTGAACTATGTGCACTTTGAGATATAGGTTGTTGATAAGGTGATCGATCACAGTTTTACTTTCACAGCAGAACGTGTTTATCCTCTGAACTAAATCATATTATGCTCATGATTGTTACTTTCTGTCTGCACTTCAAAAATGTTAGGAGTGCTGTTTGAGCGTTTGAGATGACTGTCTTTGTCGACGTCTGTATGCCTGTCATGTAACTTTCTACATTGAAAATTTTCCTTCATATTAAGCATCTTGCTGGTAGAATCTGTTTAGTTCTAGTTTGATTGTGCTTTTTTGTTCCTGTTATTCACCGACATTAAACTTATTCCAATTTCCAACTTAATGCTAAAAATCCTTTACTATCAATAAGCCTGTAGCTTTTTACATTCGACTCTCGTGCTACTTCAATTTTAAATTGATCTTTTTATGAATACTAAATATACTCAATATGTTACGACTTAGAACTATCAACATGCATGTCAAAAAGCATTTGTCATACTCAACAAACTTAGTGACATCCCAAGCACGATGGGTCTATGAATGGCGAGAACTGCTGAAAACTGAATGAATAAGCTCTAAAATTGCCTGTTGGCAATAAAATGGAAGACATTTTCAAGGAATGGAACCACTGGCAAAATCTTGAAAATATTATTCCACCAAATGCGAAACAACTTCAGCCTCCTCTTCGGAAGGTGTGCATATTTTGGGGGCTAGCAAAGTCATATTGGAATTGACAGAATTCAAGATGGGAACAGAAATACATAAGCCAGAAGGATGTTCAAGGGGTTGTCATTGTGAAAAGATTAGCCACATGAATGCAAATAGTACGTTGGTTCAAAGGAAAACTGATAGTGTTTTGAAGACAATGGTTTCATGCTAAAGATACAACTATAACTATGAAGCGAAGCGTAATTTTTTTTTTTTTCTTTGAAAGCTTAATAACACTATCATCACAAATATACAAATACAAAAAACGGCATTAAGGCTGAGTCAGTCATAAGTCCAAAGGAGCACTTACAAACACTCGAATGTCTATTTCAAGTCTATATCAGATTACTTCATCATCATCACTTTCTACGTAGATGATATACTCTTATTCATGTTGGAAAGGAGGAGGTGTGAGTGCGAGGAACAAAAAAAAATAGCTCGAAAAGAAAACGAACACGAAGAAGAAGCGAACTCGAAACTCAAACGAGAAACGAACTCGAACAGAATGTGTTCGTGCGCAGTGGAATGTATATTACTCCTTCTCTAAGCATGACTATGCCTATCAGAAACGAACAGAACGTTAGTGATGAAAATCACGGCCGATCTGATTACGTAGCCAAACATAAATAAAACATCAGAAGAATAATTTGTCGCGAACAGCTAGACAAATCATTAGTCGCGAATGATTCGCGAAGAGCTAGACTGAGCTCAATTGATAATTAGTTGTGAATTAGTCGCGAAAGGCACGACGAAATATTTGTCGCGAATAGCTAGACTAATGAAATTCGCTAAGAACGGTCTACCAGATTGAGCAATAAGAGAGTCAGACAGAATGAGAAAAAGCATAGCAGTATTGACGCAAATTTGAACGCAAAACAAAAGAGTTGTTATCAGATTAAGTATAGCGAAATATACTTGTCAATAATGCGGTAGAGCACAAGACAATAGCGGACGAAACCGCGTGCTCTACAAAGCTAATCCAATCTGTGAAAGAAATGAACCTGTTACTGACAATACAAAAGAATCAATGCACAAGGGCATCTACTTCGTCTATCTCTGATAAATTTCTGATCCTATGATTTTCACACACTTCTCACACTTGCTGGATACGCAGATGGTATCCAACATATATACATAATTTTATAGGTGTGCAGATAAAGAAAGTAAAAAGTGGATGTGCTGTCTGTAGGAGATCGTGGATGGATGCTGTCATTGTCAAATATGATCACACAGTTGCATGGGATGAGCGTGAGAAGGCCGCAACGTCAGCCTTCGCTGAAATGAAAGTTGGTGAAGATGCAAACAATGCAACACTCTGACGAAATGCCTTAGGATTTGATTTACAGGGTGCCTTCGCTTTTCCTAGGGCACCTTCGGCATTTTGTAAGGCAGTGTCGTCTTTTTCGCCTGTCACGAATCACGTGTAAAAACACAGTGTCGCGTTTTTCGCCTTTTTCGCCCATGAGAATTTACTTGTATTTATGCAGACAGTCGCATTTTATTCGTTTGTCTTGTTTTACATGTAAATATGCAGACTGTGCAACAACATGAGTAAAAATGCAGCATGAATGGAGGCAGATTAAAATAGGATTTAGGAGAGTAGAGGAGATAAATCCAACACCCCCCCCTTAATCTGGATCCGTAAATGCCTTGATCTTCAGACTAAGCAATGTAGAAAATTTGTTATGTGCATTAACACTTAATGCCTTCATGAATATATCTGCAATCATGTCCTGCGTTCTGCAGTACGTTAAGCTCTTCTCCTTGTTGAGAACCTTGCCCCTGATGTAGTGATATCTGATTTCAATGTGCTTACTCCTAGAGTGAGATCTAGGGTTGGTCGATAAGGCAATGGCACTCTGATTATCACAGAATAAAATTTTAGGGTTGTACTAATACATATTAATGTCTGACAATAAATTTCTCAACCAAAACGCTTCCTTAATAGATTGAGAAGCAGCAATATATTCTGCTTTTGTAGAAGAAAGTGCATAAATACACGTGTAAGGCATTTGCGACAAAAAAAAAAAGAAGAGTTAAAGATAGCCTTTCGTAATGAAGGCTATGCTAAAGAGAAAGGCATGTTCATTTTGAGTATTACTTTGTGTGATGGGTCCTTTGTTCTATGATACATTGCGAGAGAAATGGGGAGATAGCTGGCAACATGTAAATGAAGAATTTGAAATGGAGTTGGCCACCCATCCTGAACTGTCTGAACTTTCTGGAAAAATGTTTTTTGTGTGGGAGGGCAACCATAGGACTGTCGCGTGGATGGAGGTCATACGTGAGGAATTCTGGAATGACCCAAGCAAACACATTCGAGTTATGGCTACCCTCATCGAGCCTGATCCAAAAAGTGAAATGCAGTGGGTGGCGACATTGCAACGCTTGAATCTATAACTACTAGCAAGGTAATTTTAGTTTTTTTGTACAACCACAAACTACTCATAAATTTGTGTTTGGAATTTATTTCGGTTATGCAAAGATACAAGATGATAAAAACTATGAGGAATATTTCATTTCAAATGCATACAGGTTGAATGAAGATGCTATCGTGAAGGCAAATTTAAAGGATTATCTTTACAATGCCAAAACTATATGCAAGTGTGGGGAGAACACATTCATGAAAAACTTAACTTCGGACGAACGTAAACAATCAAAAACCTTTAGAAAGTTGGAGTCGAAACAAGGGTATTTTGGGAAGAATGGTAGACGCGGTAAGAATGAAAATAACATTTTTGGTTAGCAGTTTGGTCGTTTTTGTATGTGCAATTTCTTTGTGCTGCTCCTGCATGTACGTTTGTTTTAGTTGTGATTTCTGTGTTTGCAGCCTTTGTACAAGAGAGAATTCAAGACGCAGATGGCATAGTTTTCTGCCTCTTTGTCTCCCGAGGAAATAAGGGAAAAAGAAATATCAAGTCTAGAGCATGCTAGAGAGGATTCTACATCAAAATCGGATTTTTTGCTTTTGTAGATTGGATCTTTTGTAGATCAAAACACTAAATAGGCCTTCATAAGTCAGATATGCACTTTCCATGTTCAAGAAATTCCATATGGAAAATTGTAAAGGCAATAGATACACCAATGGAGCACATTGTAAAAGTTCCTATGAAAGATGATGAAAAATACTTTGAGGACATCACTCTTTATAGGAGTCTTATTGGCTCACTTATATGGTTAATTGTGACTAGGCCTGATCTAAGCTTTAGTGTGCATAAGCTAAGTCAACACATGCAGGATCCAAAGATATATCATTGGAAGTTGGCTAAAAGAATCTTGAGGTATATATCTTCTACCTTAGACTATGGATTATTCTACAAAGGAGAAGATCTGACTTTAGTTGCTTTTTCAGATTTAAATTTTGCAGGAGACGGATTGGATAGAAAATCCACAAGTGCTTATACAATTTTTCTAGGAGGGAATCGAGTTTCTTGGCTATCAAAGAAGAAAGCAACTATATCTTTATCATCTTGTGAAGCTGAGTAGAAGTCTCTTACAACCACAACAAAGGAGGTTTGATGGATCAAAAGACTACTTTTGGAGCTAAAGTATTATGCAGATGAAGATCTTCCAATTATCAAGAATGATAACATTTCTGCTCAGGCTCTTGCAAATAATCCAGTTTTTCATGCAAGGAGCAAACACATCGAGGTAGCTCATCATTTTGTAAGAGAAAAAGTCATTGGGAGAGAGATCTTATTGGAGCATGTTGGATCTTCAAATTGTGTTGCAGATCTTCTCACCAACCAATTACTCAAGAATGTCTTTATCAAGATGAGGTCTAACCTTGGCCTAATTTCAAAGTCTATGTTGGATAGGAACATATATTTTAAGGAGGAGTGTGAAGATTAGTAAAATAATATCTTCCTATCTCGAGTTTTAGGGCCATGACCATGTTATTTCCATTTAAAACTTTATTTGTACATAAAGGTATGTGAATTGAGCACATAACCTTCTAGAATAGGTCAAGTTTGAGTTAGGTAGATTCAAATTTGATGTCATGCAAAAGTTTAGATAACATGCAATGTCATTCAGTGTGCATGCAAGCCACATGCAATCAGTGCATGCAACATGCAAAGTGGTTTTCATGATCTACACATGTCTAGGCAATTTTGAGAGAGGTGACATGCAGTACATGCAATATCCATGCATGCAGTTACACATGTGGATACTTGGTAGTTGAGTTAACTGAGTGAAGTGGAGTTTCCATGCAACTCCACTGTAGGAACTCGAGCCACTTTGATGTAGGGAAATCTTGGCATGTTTTTCCATATTGTGAATATTGAGATATTGGTGTTTTGGACTCATTCTCTCTCTACCCAAGATTTCATGTGTTGATTTTCTCTCTCTACCCGAGAGCAGCCTGTTTTTCTCATACTGAGCACTTAGAATTATTTCTGACATTCATTCCTCATAGTGAGAAGTTAGTTTTTTCAGTCAAATGTATGCCATTGTGCTCTTGCCATAGTTTTTTCAAGTAATCTGTTCTTTGATCAATCTTGTGCAATCACAACACCTCAGTACGATCCTGTAAGGTGTGTGGTGAAGTTCACACGTGCTAAAAACTTCACAAATTACTGTATGTAGGAGATCGTGGGTGGCTGTTGTCATTGTCAAATCTGATTGCATAGTTGCATCTCAGCATGCATCAAACATGTGTAGTGGGCATTTTTCTATCCTACCCTTAACCCTAGATCTAAGCACACAAGCATCAAGGAGATGAAGCTAGTTGTCATGCGGAGGTTCGTTCCCATGAGAGCAATAGCATATTTCATAATCCAACATGTGCATATGATTCACATCTAGCACTAAGATCCAAACAAGCGTGTTTTGCACAACTTGTGTAGCGCTTCATGACGAAGGTAGAACGATCTTGTATCATCCAATCGTTGCACTGTGGAAATGCAAAGAGATGGAACAAGAAATTCCACCAGCATGACTGCATCTTGGCCATACACCAGTTGGAATGGAGTTTGTTCGGTGCTGCCTTAGTATGCAGTTATGAAAGCCCACAGAGCAGCATGTAGCTTGAGTTCCCAATCTGATCTGCTTGCTTCTATTGTCTTTGTCAAAATGTCGCACAGAATCTTATTAGAAGATTCGGCTTGGCCATTGCCTCTTGGGTAGTAAGGCATGCTAAAATGATGGATCACAAAGAACTCTTCTAATAAGACCCTGATGGTCTCGTTGACAAAGTGAGTTCCCCGATCGCTGACTATCTCCATTGGCATCCGCAGCGTACAATGATATTTTCGTAAAGGAACTTTGCGATGGACCTAGCATCTGCTACGCACACTGCTTTGGCTTCAACCCACTTTGTGAGATAATTAGCAGCCACGATAATATATCGGACTTGGGTAATACGAGCGGCTGGGTGAATAGGGCTGATATAATTAAGTCCCCATTTCTCGAATGGAGCTTGAGCCAATACAGGATGTAACGGCTCATAGTTCGCCTTCGTTGGTCTGTGTGCCCTCTGACATACATCACATTGCTTGATATATGGCTCAGTATCCTTGTGCATTGTTGGCCACCAACAGTCGGATTGTAGAATCTTGCGTACTGTTACATATGCTGCAAAGTGTCCACCTCCCATTGCTTCATGCGAGAGGGACATGATCTGACTTGTCTCATGGGGCAGGATACAATGACGAATGATATTATTCGCCCGTCTTCGATACAGTTTGTTGGCAATCAGCTGATATGGACAAGCTTTAAGTACAAGTTTTTGTTGTTGCACCTTGGATAGTGACTGATCAATTTGGCCATTCATCAAATACTCAACTATGTCTGCGGCCCAATTTGATACAACATCCATGTAAAATAAAGCAGCATCCGGTAACTCATCATCAGGCTAGAGATCCTTCTATGTCAATTTGATTCGTGATACATGATCCGCCAAATAATGTTGCTTGCCTTTGTGTACCACTATTCAAAAATTGAACTCGAGCAACAAGGGTAATTATCTAGTGATTCTCCCTATGTTGTAGGTTTTGTTGACTAGGTAGAGCAAAGGTTGATGATCAGTGTAGAATGTAAAATGAGTTGCCATAAGATAATGGCGAAACTTCTTGACGGCAAATATCATTGCCAAGGCTTCTCGTTCAGTCGTTGAATAGTTGATTTCAGCATCGTTGAGTTGTCGGCTGGCGAAGCAAATACTCGCATGGTTGGGTCAAAATTGCTCCTATAGCATACTTTGATGCGTCGGTATGCACATGAAACTCAATTGCCCAATTGGGAGGCCGTAAGATTGGTGCAGATATAAGTGCTTCCTTCAGCTTTTGGAAAGCTTGTAGGGCTTCCTCCATCCAATATGGATCAATTGTCAACTTGTAGATAGGACGTGCCAAATCTGCAAAGAATAGAATGAAGATTCGGTAGTAATTGGCATGCCCCATAAATACATAAACTCCACGAATCGTTCCAGGGGGTGGAAGATCCATGATAATACGTATCTTGGACGGATCAGTGGCAATCTTGTGTCTAGATACAATATGGCCTAGGATAAGACTGTTAAGTGCCTTTAGATTGACACAAATCCGCATTTTTCCATTCTTCTTGGGAATAATGACTATGGGTGACACTCATTCTGTGTGCTTGATTTCATAAATGAAATCGGCATCGAGCAACTTCTGCAACTCTTGCTTGATTAGCTCAGTGTAGTTCGGGTTGCAGTGGTAATATCGGCTCACCTTTGGCATTGCCCCTTCAACCAAAGGTGTGGTGTGTTGGACTACAAACGATGGAATTTCTTTTAAATCTTTGTAAGACCACGCAAGGCAGTCTTTATACTCCATCAGTAACTTCTGTATTTTGGTAAATTGAAAGGGCATGAGTTGTGCTCTTACTTGAACAATTTTTTCTTCTCCACCTGGCTCTACTAAATTCATCGTTTGAGTGCAAGTCGGTCCCTCGTAGACTTGTTTTTCTTTTTTCTGATTTGCATCAGATTCCTGTTGCGCTTTTGGCATCATGATCACCACGTCGTCCAAGGTATAACTCTTGAAGTTTTCTAGCACATCATAAACTAGTGCCTTACTCGTTTCTTTCTTCAAAAGGTTGATCTTAGCATGCTTCGTGAGTGATATCTTGTGCATTGCCTCTGACATTCCTGAAACTGATGTCAAAGCTTGGTCGGATGACCCTTGAGCATGCGATTCAACAACTTTCTTCTTGCCTTGTATATTGTCGTTGGTTGTTGCTGCTTCTTTGCTTGTTGTCTTTTGTTGAGGTTCTTTGACATTCGCCACATGGTTCCAAATGTCTTCATCCACTGTTGCTATAGCCTCTTTAGGTAAATCGCTACACTTGATCACCTGATTGTATCTTTGCTTTTGTTGATTTTCCTTTGGTACAGGTGCTTTCGGTGGTGCCATCTTGGAGACTTTAGCATGTTGAGATTTTTGAGGCAGTTGAGCCGGTATTCATTGAACTCCATAATGAGTAGAATCCATGTGGTGTAGGATCTGCTCATCTGTCAGCTCAGCTTCCTCATCATAGGACAATGCATGTTGCCAAGGAACTAAATCATCTTCAACAAGTTTCAAAATAGGTCCCGGTGACAGCCATGCTACGTTTATCATGTTCACCCCATATGAGATAGGTGTGTCAAGGGTGAATCCTCTCGGTGGTGATTCGCTGGGTTCTGAATCTAAATCTGGATCTGATTGATATGTATGCATAGCCATACAGTCAATAGTTGCCAGTGCATCCGTCCACAACACGGTATCTGTTTGTGAATCATAATGAACACCCATTGAAGCTTTCGGACGATCAATACTATGGTCCGTTGTGGAAGAAGTGTCATCATCTTTGGGTGGTATAGGCTTCACCGCCCATTAGAAGGATCCACCTTTATTGTCCGCTCTATGTTCTCAAATGTGATTTTGCCAGTCCCCCAATCATGAACTACTTGTGCAATTCGCAACCAGGGTCGTCCCAACAAAACTCGATAGGCAGTGGGTGTTTCAAGAATGTCCATCACCACAAATGTAATAACAAATCGTACCCCTGCTATCTTGACTAGAATGTCTTCTACAATCCCCTTCGGCCGCACACATGATTGATTAGCTAATTTGATGGAAACTTGACAGCTTCCAGGCCTTGTAGATTCCATTTCTCATACAAAGTAGTCGAGATAAGGTTGACACCTAATCCTCCATCTACAACAGCAGCTTCTTCTCCGAAGAGTTTGTGCTTGATAGGAAGAGTTATATTGTGCTGCTCACTCTCCCAGGCCGCTCCCACATTCAGAACATTGTTGGCTTCTTTGAAACCAGTGCAAAATAATGGTTCTTTGGAAGGTATGTCTGATTCAATGTTCAACCAATTTGACAAAACACCCTTTTCTTGAGGTGCAAGTTGAAGGAACTCTCCAATAGAGATGTTTATTTTGTTGGATAAGATGCTCATCAATAGTTCCGTACTTGGAGCTTTAGTTTCTACCATATGGAATGGTTATTCTTGATGGTGTAGTCGCACGTTCACATCTGATCTGTGTGGTGAACCTTGCGGTGCGTTCGCTTGTTGATCTCTTTCTCGTGTAGTGTCTTGAGAGGCTGTCGGTTGATGTGCAGCTTGAGCAGCTTCCTCCGCTTGTGCTTCTTGTATCCAATGCTTGATCTTTTGATATCATCTTTGTTCATCCTTCACATTTGGATAAGGTAATCTCACTCCTCCTGATATTGAAGGTTGATCAGCTGGCACTGATACAGAGTGTGGTGATGATGGAGATACCTCCTTGCACTTTTGTGCTCGCATAATAGCTAACACTGGAACGTTAGGATAGGGAGGTCTCCTTGGTACAGTTGAGTGTCGAGTTGTGCTTGGGCCTACTGATTGAACTGCAATCCAATTCAATGGTGCGTTGGTGCTAGTTCTCAATGGACAATTCTTGTAGCAATGTCCATATTGTCAAAATATTGGAAAAATCTATCTAATGTTGTAAGTAGGGGTCCTAAAAATGCCAAAGATGAATTGAGCTCTTTTGGCTTAGTAAAGACCCATCTTAGAATAAAATATTCAAGGAGCCATTTGTACTTTGCATGCCACATTTAATGCATGAAAAGACTAGGTGGCACAATTAGACATGTTGAGGTGGCTTGAATAAGTCTAGATAGCTTGAGAGGTGGATTCATAACTCCAATTCAACTCAAAGTAGGAGGAGAGTCCATGGATCTATATATATGTGATGTACTCTCATTGAGAAGATGATGAAATTTCTGTGTAATGCAAATTTGGAGACTAAGCTCTTTGTGCCCTCTCTCTCTACTCGAGTTTTGTACTTTCATATTCTCTCTCTAGTTGAGTTGAGGCATTTATTGTACTTAGTTTCATGTTTTGTTGACAGATCTTGCTTGTAACACAATAATATTTCTTGTATGGTCAGCTTTCCTATTGTCAATCAATGCTAGTATGATCTTTATGGTATTATTGGGCTTAGGAGATCAAAAGTACATGTGCAGGGCATCCCACACTTGTGAATTCAACATGGTATCAGAGCCTACCTAAGATTTACAAGCAAATCTAATTAGAAAGTTTGCAAATTTGATCAGAGTTCAAGCTAGGAATTGTCTAGATTCTACTTTCTAGCTAGTTTGCCGTTTTCTAGTGATTTAGAGCTTCAAACCACTTTGAATGGTCCAAATCAGGTACTGTACGGAATTTCAGGTGCAGGCACGTGTGAAATCCACCCATTTTCAGTTTGGTGGTTCTCTCTCACCTCAGATCCAAATTACATGCAAATTGGCCCACTAGAAATCTAGAAATGGTAGAATCTAATGCAATTTGAATCATGACAGCTGGATAAGCCAATCAAAAGTTATAAGCATTTGAATAGTCATAGGTAGGGCACCTAGACCTGTGGCAAATCATGAGTACATGTCATTTATTGCTTGAATGATCACAAAAATCATCCAGAAGTTAACCAATCTCATCTATATGTGATTTAGACAAAATTTATAGGTTCTAGGCAAATTATTTCATACAAATAGATTCTATTTGAGTCAATTTGACATTTTTGGAGTATTTCACACGTGTGAAATTCAGAGAACCATAACTTTTGCCATACTTCATCTTTTTTGATGATTCAAATCTTGTTTTAGAGAGATTGTCAAGCTACTGAGATCTATCTCACAGTTTTTTGCTTTGTCTTAAATAGGATTTGGTTTTTTTGTCCTTCATTGGTTCCTATAGTGAGAAGATAAGCGATTTTTTCATCCATCTTTTCTGATTTCCATCATTCTTTATGACTTCAATGGGTGTCTTCCTATTAGAATCAAGTGAAAGATTGTCAACCTCCAATTACTCAATTTGGAAGGTTAGGATGGAATCTATCTTAATACTACAAGATGTGATGGATATTGTACTTGGTATTGAAGAAGAACCACAAATTCCTCAAGAAATTCCAAAGTACAAAATGAGAGCTAGGATGGCTCTGCATTATATTAAGATGAATGTCTCAGATGACATCTTAAGAGAAATTGGTGCTTGTACTAATGCCAAAGATGCTTGGGATACTCTCAAGTCCATCTATGAGGCAAAGAATACTTCTAGACTTCTAACACTAAGAAACAAATCTCTCAAAGTTTACAGAGAAGTGATGAATGTGCTTTAACTTATGTAATGAGAGTTAAAGACCTCCATGCTATTGAAGGCATAGGGACCATTCCCTTAAAGATTTCTTCATCAAAAGTTCTTTCTCTATCTAAAGTACTTTTTGTTTCTAAGTTAACAAAAAATCTTATTAGTGTTGGGCAATTGTTTGATAGTGGACTAGATGTGAATTTCAATGTTGATACATGTACAATCAAGAAGCATGATGAGATCTTGCATTTGGGTCTAGATATGGTGGAATCTACAAGCTTGATCCCAAAGAGTATGCTAACTCTTGTGATAGTGTTTTTGCTTCTCATATTTCTTTGGAGGAACTATGGCATAGAAGATTGGGGCATCCTAACTATAATTCTATGGTGTCTATGGTCAAGAAAGCCAAAGCTATTGGCTTGCCTAATCTTATCTCCAAGAATTTCAAGCCATGTGAGACTTGTGCCTTATCTAAGTCTCATAAGAAGCCTTTTTCAAAGTCATCTATCAAGACTACAGATCCATTAGAGCTCATACACTCGGATGTGCACTTCTCATCTTCAAAGAGCAAGGGTGGTGCTACTTGCTTTGTAAATTTCATTGATAATTTCACTAGATTTACTTGGTTATATCTTCTAGCTTCAAAGTCTATGGTGTTTGACTATTTCCTAAAGTTCAAAGCTCTAGTTGAAAAACAATTTTCATACAAAATCAAGATTCTTAGAAGTGATGGAGGTGGTGAGTACACTTCCAATAAATTTCATGATTATTGTGAGCTTGAAGGCATTAAAAGGGAGTTTTCTTGTGCATATACACCATCTCAAAATGGGGTGGCTGAAAGAAAGAATAGAACCTTGTGTGAATGTGCCAAAACCATTAGAATTGAGGCATCCTTGCCAAAAGACTTTTGGGGTGAGGCCATCAATTGTTCAAACTATCTTTGCAATCGACTCCCTCATTTTGCACTTGAAGGAAAGTCACCATATGAAGCACTTTATTTAAAGAAACCTAAGGTTGATCACCTTAGAGTATTTGGATGCATTTGCTTTGTCCATATTCCCTTGGAAACAAGAAAGAAGGATGATCCTTGTGCAAGCAAAGGAGTAATGGTTGGATATTCATCCAACAAGAAAGCCTATCAAATCTACATGCTCTCTACTTCTAAAGTAATTGAAAGCAAAGATGTAGTTTTTCATGAAGAAGAAAAGTACAATCTTGGAGGGGCCGAGATCAAGCAACCTCAAAATCTATCACGTTTTGTTATTGAAGACAATCAACATATGGAGGAGTCGAGATTTGAAGATGGAAGTCCTTGGATTTTCACTCCTATAAGATCCATGAGGGAGAGATCCGAGCCTAAGAGGCTCACTTATGATGACAAAGGAAAACAAGTGGATCTTGATTCCACTTATGCTTATTTTGTTTCTCATGAGGAGCCCAAAGATGTCCAAGAAGCCCTCAATACCAAGGAGTGGTATGAGGCCATGAAGATTGAATATGATGCCTTGATCACCAACCACACAAGGGAGCTGGTGGATCCACCACCTAACATGCATATTATTGGATGCAAGTGGGTGTTCAAGATCAAGTACAATCATGATGGCCCCATCAACAAGTACAAGGCAAGATTATGTGCTAAAGGCTTTGCACAAATATATGGCCCTGACTATGAAGAAACCTTTGCTCCTATAGCAAAGATGGTGACAATAAGAATCATAATCTCTCTTGCCTTATTTTTTAAGTGGAAATTGTATCAACTTGATGTCTCCAACGCTTTTTGAAATGGCTATCTTGAGGAGGAGATATACATGGAACAACCTCAAGGACTTATCAAGGATAAATCTAAGGTGTGTTTGCTATTTAGAAGTCTTTATGGCTTGAAGCAAGCACCTAGACCCTAGTATTCAAGACTCAACAACTTTCTACTTTCATTAGGATTTGTGCTTAGTGACTATGATCCTTCTATGTACCTAAAGTTTGATGGTAGTAATATTGTCATTCTTCTAATCTATGTATATGACATTATTCTTAGTGGAAGTTGTTTGATGCTAGTTCAAGAAACTAAAGATGCATTAGGAAGAGAATTTAAAATGCAAGATCTAGGAGAGATCCATTACATTTTAGGCCTTGAGATTGATTTTCATGGGGAGTATGCTTTTATTTGTCAATCTAGATATGTCTTTTCTATGTTGAGAAAATTCAATATGCAAAATTGTAAAGGCATAGATACTCCCATGGAGCAACATGTAAAAGATCCTATTAAAGGTGATGAAAGATCCTTCGAGGACATTACACTTTATAAGAGTCCTATAGGCTCCTTAATTTGGCTTACTATCACTAGACCCGATTTGAGCTATTGTGTGCACAAATTGAGTCATTTTATGCAATATCCTAAGATCCAACATTGGAAGATGGCCAAGAGAGTTCTAAGATATGTATCTTCTACTCAAGATTATGGTTTATTGTACAAGAACGAAGATCTAACCATTGTTGTCTATTCAGATTCCGATTTTGCAAGTGATAAAATGGATCGAAAGTCCATTAATGCATATACTATCTTTCTTGGAGGCAATCTTGTGTCTTGGCTTTCAAAGAAGCAAGATACCATATCTCTATCTTCTTGTGAGGCCAAGTATAAAGCACTCACTACAACAACTAAAGAGGTGCCTTGGATCAAGAGGTTAATCATGGAGCTAAAGTGCATCAAAGAGGATGATCTTCCCTTGATCAAATGTGACAACATATCGGCCCAAGCTCTTGCAAACAATCCTAATTTCCATGCAAGACACAAGCATATAGAAGTGGCACACCATTTTGTAAGGGAAAAGCTCATTGGAGGTGAAATCAACTTGGAACATGTCGACACATCTTCATGTATTGCTGATCTTCTCACAAAGCCACTTTGCAAAAGTGCCTTCTCAAAGCATAGATCTAATTTTGATCTTATCTCAAGATCGATGCTTGATCCACATTAGATACATTTTTAGGAGGAGTGTCAAAATATTGGAAAAACCTATCTAATGTTGTAAGTAGGAGTCCTAAAAATGCCAAACATGAATTGAGCTCTTTTGGCTTAGTAAAGACCCATCTTAGAATAAAATATTCAAGGTAGGTAGAAGTAGAAACTTGAGCTACCATAGGAATTGCCATTTGTACTTTGCATGCCACATTTAATGCATGAAAAGACTAGGTGGCACAATTAGACATATTGAGGTGGCTTGAATAAGTCTAGATAGCTTGAGAGGTGGATTCATAACTCCAATTCAACTCAAAGTAGGAGGAGAGTCCATGGATCTATATATAAGTGATGTAATCTCATTGTGAAGATGATGAAATTTGTGTGTAATGCAAATTTGGAGACTAAGCTCTTTGTGCCCTCTCTCTCTACTCAAGTTTTGTACTTTCATATTCTCACTGAAGCTAGAAAACAGAAAAAAGTAGCTATTGGCAAACTGACGAAGGTTTACAGTAACTACTTTTGCAGATATTGAAGTTGGCGAGGGTTCTGATGGCAAATTCCTATATTTGGTGTCTAAGAACCTTTGCCAGAGCTTGTACACTCAGTATTAACCTTTGTCGACCTCCATGATGGCTCTGATGCTGAAAATGAAGCTGGGTGAAGGTTGTCTGGGGTGCTTTGTGTGAAAAATACAGATCCTAAGTGGATCTAAACTCCAAGATCATTGGCTTGAATGCTTGCACTCCAAACTACATAAGCTAGGAATTGGCAACACATTCTATGCTACCTAGAATGCAAAGAACTTGATCAAAAAGCATTTACCACAAATGAAAACTTCCATAAACATCAAGTGCGGCCCAAAATAGCATTATACAGTCCATAATACATCAGCCTATCACTTTTGGAAAGCACCTAAGATCATACACAATAGCTTGAAGACAATACACACAACAATGCTCTCAATGGAGGAAGAAACAATGACAATGATCTATTGATCTCAATGAAGCATACAAAAGGTTTCTCCAACCTGTTCTCCACGACTTCCCTACTATTTATGGATGAGGAAGATGACTCTCTCTCCTCTCTCTAGAAGGTACTTGACCCTAGATATTCCCTATATAGGAAAAATAGCTAAAAATGGCTTATATGACCAAAATACATCAAAATGGTCTCATTTTGAAGGGTATGAAGTTTGACACTTCATCATACTGAAAAAATACAGTAAATAAAAACATTGTGGCCTGGTTCACACGTGCAAAACTCCAGAACCAAAACTATTTACAATTTTAGCCAATTTAGGCCTCAAACTAGCTAGGAAATGTTGACAATTTTCACACTCCCTCTTCAACATTGGATGCTAGTTTCAACATAGTCTTTGAGCACATTCCAAGATTAGATCTATGCATTAAATATAGGTCCTTTCCCAATGGTTTGGTGAAGATATCAGCCACACACTCCTTTGAAGAGACATGTTGAAGCTCCACCTCTTTGGCAATGACTTGATCTCTCACAAAATGGTGAGCAATCTCAATGTGCTTGCTCCTTGCATGAAAAACAGGATTGCTTGCCAAGCTTTGGGCTGAAAGGTTATCACAAAGTATGATTGGAGTCTTCTCTGGTTCCAGCCAGTGAAGATCCAATAACATCCTCTTGATCCAAAGAATCTCCTTGGTGCATGTTGTTAATGCCTTGTACTCGGCTTCGGTGGAAGATAGAGAGATAGTTGGTTGCTTCTTTGATAGCCATGAGACCACTCCATCTCCAAGATAGATTGCAAAGGCACTTGTTGACTTCCTATCCATTTGATCACCTGCAAAATCTGAATCTGAAAATCCACAAAGGTTAGGTGTAGTACCTCCATACAAGATGCCAAAATCTCTAGATCCCGAGATGTATCTAAGTACTCTCTTTCCTAGCTTCCAATGAGCCTCACTAGGATCTTGCATAAATTGACTTAGTTTACCAACCACAAAGCTTAGATCAGGTCTTGTGATGGTTAACCATATAAGAGATCCTATTAGCTTTCTATAGAGAGTAATGTCCTTGAAGGATCTTTCATTACTTCTTGTAGTTAGCTTTACATTTGATTCCATAGGAGTAGAAACAACTTTACAATCTTCCATATGAAACCTTTTTAGAATAGAGTTAACATACTTTTCTTGACATATGAATGTAGATCTAGAAGTTCTAATAATCTCTATTCCTAAGATATAATGAAGTTTACCAAGATCTTGAATTTCAAACTCTCTTTTGAGTGCCATCTTGATTTCATCTATATCTAGATTGTTACCACCACTTAAGATAATGTCATCAACATAGATCAAAAGTAAAGTGATATCATTTTCATTCAATCTAAAGTAGAGAGAATGATCATACTCACTCATAACAAAGTTTTGAGAAAGTAAGAAGGAATTGAGCTTAGCATACCAACTCCTTGGTGCTTGCTTTAGCCCATACAAACTCTTTTGGAGATAGCACACATGATTAGGCTCATCATGTGAAACATAGCCCTCGGGTTGCTCCATGTAAATATCTTCTTCAAGATCACCATTCAAGAAGGCATTAGTAACATCCATTTGCCACATATCCCAATCATAAAGAGTTGCAAGAGAGATTAGGATTCGAATAGTTACCATCTTTGCCACGGGTGCAAAGGTCTCATCATAGTCAATACCATATTCTTGAGCATACCCCTTTGCCACCAACCTTGCCTTGTACTTGTTGATTGATCCATCTTGATTTGTCTTGATCTTGAAGATCCACTTACAACCAATTGCCTTCTTGTCCTTTGGAAGCTTTACCAACCTCCATGTGTTGCTTTTGATGAGTGCTTGATGCTCATGATCCATGTCTTGGATCCATTCCTTCTTTTGAATTGCTTCACCTACACAAGTTGGTTCATCAAAAGAGGTAAGAAAAGCAAAGTTAGAGTTGTCCACCACTTGCTTTCCTTTTTCATCATAGGTTAGCCTTGATGGCTTAGCCCTTTGCCTTTGAGTCTTCCTTGAAGTTTGCTTTGGAGTGGCATCTCCATCTTCATCCAAGACATCTTGCACATCATGATGATTAGTAGGCACATCAACATCAACATCAACAACATTGGAAACATTCTCTTCATGAAAGATGACATCCCTACTTATGACAACTTTCTTTGTAGAAGGAATGTACACTTTGTAAGCCTTGCTTACTTCACTATAGCCAACAAACACACCCTTCTTTGATGAAGGATCTTCTTTAGTTCTATCATCAAGTGTGATATTGACAAAACATGTACATCCAAAGATCCTACAATGCTTGACACTCGGCCTTCTACCATAAAGAACCTCATGAGGAGTTTTACCATCCAAGGAAGCACTTGTCCATCTATTACATAGATAGTTAGCACATGCTAAAGCTTCCCCCCAAAAAGACTTAGCAAGATTAGCATGTAGTCTCATTGCCTTGGCACATTCACAAAGGGTTCTATTCTTCCTCTCGGCCACTCCATTCTGTTGTGGAGTCCTAGGACTAGACATCTCCCTCTTAATCCCATGTGCTATACAAAAGTCTTTGAACCTATTTGAGGTGTATTCCCCTCCATTATCAGATCTTAAGCATTTGACCTTTGTATTGAATTGGTTTTCCATTTCATTCTTGAACTTGACAAATGCAGCAAACACTTCATCCTTACTTTTAAGAAGATAGATCCAAGTATACCTACTAAAGTCATCAATGAAAGTTGCATACATCTTTGCCCCACCATTGCTAGTTGTACTAGAAGAATGAATATCAGAATGCACAAGTTGAAAAGCTTCTTTAGATCTAGAAGTAGATCTAGAATAAGCAAGTCTATGAGATTTGGACAAGGCACAATGTTCACAAACACTATTGTTTGCAACAAGACTTTTAGGGAGACCAAGAACAAGCTCTTTCTTTGCCATTACCTCCAAAGATTTGAAGTTGGGATGGCCCAACCTCTTGTGCCAAACTTCTTGGTTTGTCAATTGCTCCCTAGCCATACATCCTTCATGATTAGAGATCACACATGCATCAAGCTTGAAAAGTTTACCATGCCTCCTACCTTGAGCAATCAAGGATCCACATTTACTTATCAAACATGCATCTCCAATGAACTCCACATCAAGTCCTTTGTCAATCATTTGACTTACACTAAGCAAATTCTTAGTGATTGAAGGAATGTACAAAACATTTTCAAGATTTGCTTTCCTATTTGTTGAAAGGGAAATAGGAATAGTGCCTATGCCTTTGATGTCACATTGACCATCATTTGCAGTGTAGATGATGTTACCTTCTCCCTCATAAGACAATAAGGATGTAAAGTATTCCTTATGTCTTGTCATGTGAGATGAGGCTCCACTATCAATCCACCAAGGATCATTATCATCTATGTTGGCTAACAAACTTGAAGTCATAACAAGTGATTCACATGTGTTATGTTCTTCCTCATCTATTGTAAGATTTCCTTGCCTCTCTCCTTGCTCTCTTTTCTTCTTATAACATTCATTTGCAAAATGACCTTTTATCCCACAATAAAAGCACTTGAACTTTGACTTATTGTTCTTAGTAGAAGAGGAAGAGGAAGAGTGATCATCATGATCAAAGTTACCACCTTTGGACCATTTCCCTTTTCCTTTACCTTTGCCCTTGAATTTGCCTTTTGTGAAGAAAGCCTCTTCACCTCCACCTTGCAAGGATGCACCATCAAGCTTTGATTGCAACCTATGTTCTTCAGCCAATAAGATTTCTTGCAAGTCAACCACACTTGGCAAGACTCTTTGAATGGCAAAACTTTGCACAAGGTTAGCATGTTCATTTAGCAAACCATTCAACATAACTTGGACTATTTCACCATCTTTTATGTTCTCATCAATGCATGCTAAATCATCACTTAGGGACTTAACTCTCAAGATAAATGCATGAGCACTTTCACCCTCTCTTTGCCTACTAGAAAATATTTGTCTCCTTAGGGTCAATACCCTAGATGTGGACTTTGATTCAAAGAGCTTCTTTAAGGCATTCCATGCCTCACTTGCACTTTGACACTTTCCAACTTCCTTGAGAAGTTCATTTGTAACATTCATTTTAATGATATGAAGAGCCCTTTTGGCCTTCTTATCAAAACCTTTGTTGCTCTTGAAGTGTGAGAGGTCTCTCTTCAATTTCTGCAACTATGTCCATGAGTTCATTCAACTCAAGTAAGGACTCCATCCTCACTTTCCAAGTAGAGTAGTTTGATGAACTCAACCTTTCACTAGACTCTAGCATGATCCCACCATTGGAAGCCATGATTCTAATGTTTCTTCAACTTTTAGGTTCTGTCCTAAAGCACTTAGCACTCACTTTTCTCTCAACAAATGATAGATAAAGAGATCTATGAAGATTTAGGACCCTAAAACACTTCTATCTTGAACCTAGATGGTTTCCAAGCATAGAAAGGAAGATTGAAACACATGCAACACTTTGCACACACTAAGAATGGATTACAAAATCAAACCAACCTGAACACACTCTTGCTTAAGCTCTCAAACTTTCCAGCAAGTGACCAAATCAAGTTATGGTGTGAAGAGTTACTTGCATTCTTAGAAAATACCCAAAACTAGGATGCCAAGATTACCTAGTAATGAACAAACTTGATCAACATATGATCAACACACTAAGATATTGATTCAACCTGTAAAACCACATGTAAACCACACTTCTAAAAGTTTATAAACTCCAGCAAGTGATAAATACAAGATTTAGAGGTGAATGAATGAGCACACTTAGTGAATCACAAGACTAGCTTCACTATCTTGTCAAATCTTGGTGTTTAGATGTAGATCTAAGATCACTTCACATGAGAATGTTCCTCAACCTGTTAAGAACCTGAAAACACACTTGCATAATGGTTAACACCTTCCAGCAAATGCTCCAATCAAATTACATAAGGAGAGTTACTTACATGCTCAACAAAGTACACCAAAATTTATGCCAAAATTGATGACAATCTTTACAATATGCTCTTCACAATGGAGCTTACAATATGTTCACCCAAAAAAGGGGATCTTTCATCCAAATGGGAGCTTTGCTCAGCCTTTAGGAGAATTACAACTCACTCAAAAGAGCATTTGTCATCCACTTAAGGAGAAGTTTCATCCACTTAAGGAGAGTGTTCATCCAAGAATGGAGATTGTCAACAATAGGATTGAAAAGAACATTGTTAGTATTGAATATGCACAAGCCTCACAATCACAAATGATTAGGTGTTATGATCTGATCCAAAATAGTTTCTTTTCAGCCTCTGATCTTCAATAGACCTGAAATATGCTTTTGATCCACAAGTTCAACTCACAAAACAAAGGTTAGTAAGATTTGATCAACAAAGCAATGCAAAATCATGCTAGAACTTGATCAAACATCCAAATATCACCAAAAATGGAATACTTACTGTAAATAGAAGCCAACCAGCTCTGATACCATGTGAAAAATACAGATCCTAAGTGGATCTAAACTCCAAGATCATTGGCTTGAATGCTTGCACTCCAAACTACATAAGCTAGGAATTGGCAACACATTCTATGCTACCTAGAATGCAAAGAACTTGATCAAAAAGCATTTATCACAAATGGAAACTTCCATAAACATCAAGTGCGGCCCAAAATAGCATTATACAGTCCATAATACATCAGCCTACCACTTTTGGAAAGCACCTAAGATCATACACAATAGCTTGAAGACAATACACACAACAATGCTCTCAATGGAGGAAGAAACAATGACAATGATCTATTGATCTCAATGAAGCATACAAAAGGTTTCTCCAACCTGTTCTCCACGACTTCCCTACTATTTATGGATGAGGAAGATGACTCTCTCTCCTCTCTCTAGAAGGTACTTGACCCTAGATATTCCCTATATAGGAAAAATAGCTAAAAATGGCTTATATGACCAAAATACATCAAAATGGTCTCATTTTGAAGGGTATGAAGTTTGACACTTCATCATACTGAAAAAATACAGTAAATAAAAACATTGTGGCCTGGTTCACACGTGCAAAACTCCAGAACCAAAACTATTTACAATTTTAGCCAATTTAGGCCTCAAACTAGCTAGGAAATGTTGACAATTTTCACAAAACTACCAAGCAAAGAAACAACTCTGCATGATCACTATTCATTAAAAGTAGGAGTATTCCTTGCATACTTCTTTTCAATAACAAACTAACATATGTGCTTGCCCATATGACTATTCTTTTCACCAATAATTCTTAACTTTCTCCCCACACTCCCAAGTGTATCAAGTAAGCACCATCATTGGTTATCCTTGTCACACATGGAGTCGATAAAATGAATAACCATGCATGTGTTTGGCCATACAAGCAAGCAACAAAAAGATATAGGCTTGGCAAGTGTATTGAATATTTGATTAATCACCACCACAAGTAAGAATGATTCAACTAGACCTTTGACTTGACAACATCCTTCATAAACTAATTTGAAGCCATGTGTTGTGAAAGTACTGTACTTTAGGACCATAAATGGATCTACAAAAGATCCACAAGAGTGATTGGATGCTTGCTTAACAATCCATAAAAAAACTAGACACAAAAAAGTTGATCTAAATTGGCAATTTGACAAACAACAAGCATTAATAATCAAAAGCATTGATCAACATCGAAATCCGAACCCACACGTGTGTAATATAGGATGTAGTATGGCCTTCAACCTGAGAAACAAGTAGAAATCGATTTGGTTTCATTTGGATCACAAAAACTCAATGTACATAGCGAACTAGCTTGAGATTGCCAATGAGCTCCAAAAATTTCTATCCTCTTACTATGGGAGCTTGGAATACATAGCAAATTCGACTTCCTTCTTGAAGTCAGGTGGATTTCCAGCATGTAATAAAGAAGTTAACTCAGCCTTTTTGTCCTAAAATGAAACCCTAGTCTATTTCCTAGAGTCATGCTTGGTAGATAGCTAGTTGGTCAAATTTTCACCTTAAATCTAGGATTTAGGTCCTATAAACTAGGAATCACCACCAAAATGACATGACCAACCCTATGGACTTGACCTAACCTACATTAGGAGTGGATTGCCACATGGAATCTTGGCCTCACGTGTGTGGAATCCATTTATGTACAAAATTTACATTATACTACATGGTTTTTGATCAAGCTAGATTTGCTAATTTTTGGCAATTCTTCACACTCCTCCTCAAATTTTGCTTGATCTATTTACAACTCTCTTGCTAGATGAATGAATGCTTTAAGAAGTGTCAAAAAAATCCAGCTACAAACAAGGAACTTTTGAGACTCCAATAGAGAATGATGTCCATGAAGGATCTTTCACCACCTCTTAAAGGATCCCTTACAAGATGTTCCACAAATGTGTCTATATACATGTAGCACACTTCAAAAACTATACATCATGCCAAGCCATGGATTCCAAGGCATTTTGTGCACTTGAAGATACATCAATAAAACTATTAAGTGCATACATAATGCTGCCAAAGACAACTTGCCTTGCTTGATCCATATGATTGAGCCTAGATGGCTCCATCTTGATATTCAAGATTTTTCTTGGAGTCCTCGGGTCTTGAGCTTGCTCCTCCACTTGACTTGACTCCAAAACATCAATGAATTCAATAAGGTGTTGATCCAAAGGTGCTTCTTCAAGCTCACAAATCTTCCACTCTTGAAAGATCAAATTTCCACCATTGACAAATTCTTTGGTGGAAAACAAGTAGATTCTACAATCTCTACTTGAAGAGCAAAACACTACCATTATTCCTATCATTGAAATAAGATAATCTTTGTTCCTTACATTGGAATGATCATGCACAAAGCATGTGGACACAAAGATTTCCAAAGAAAATGATGTTTCATCTTTTATGACTCTATTCAAACTATTACAAAAATAGTTATCCAATGAAATTGCTTTATCAACAACATTTGTCAATTTATCTCATTTCATTGTCTTGTTATACAAATAAATGGGACTAATTTGTTATGAAATATCAAAAATAGTTATCCCATTTCATTGTCTTGTTATACAAAGTAATAAACACCATGAATCTTAAAGGTAAGAAACAAGTCACCTCATGTCTACTAATACTTTCCAAAAAGTATTCAAAGATAGTAGACTCTCCAATGCTCACCACCCTTGCAAAATGCACACTTGAATGGACAATCTGCATGCAATTTGATGACTCGGCCATTGTCATTGAGGACTCACTTGGAACTCTCATGCTTTGAGGCTGATCCTCAAAATCTTCCTTAGACGGACACAACTGAGCCGTCGACAAGCGAGAAAGCCAAAGAAAAAGACACAGAATAGTGGTGTAGATCTTGCATACTTTCTTACATTCCAGTTCTTGATTGTGCTTGAGCAATCTAGGCATCAAGAAATGAGTGTTTCTTGATTCTTAGATTGTTAAAATGCTGTTAGGAATCTAGTTACTTATTTCTTGTTCCTTGTTTCAGTAGGTAATCTTATTCTTGATCACTTTCTGATTTAGTAGATAGTGGTAGGATTGCTCCCTGTTTCAGAATATTGATCTTCTTGAGCTATGTTTGGTTACATGACTGGTTTATGCATGTAGCCGAGTATCAGATCCGTGACTCCCACTGACAGGCTGGGAAATACACTTTGCAATCTGAGTAACGCTTCTGTTTTGTAATTGTTCTAATAAGAGGAAGAACTGTAAGAACCGTAACTACAGAAGAACGAAGAAGAAGTAAAAGAATCATCAAAACTGTGTTCACAGATTTAGTGAATCTGTGAACAATCAAGGAACTCAATGGATGCACCAAACTCGTGCAGGCTCTTCTCATTTCAGTTGATACAATTCACAAAAAGCTCCTCTACACAAAGAGGGAGTCTCTTAAATAAGCAAGAGAGCTTCTTAGGTGGCATCCTAGTGGAATTTCCACATTTCACAAACTACAAGTGGAATAATGCTCTCCACTAGTGGTCACCATCAAAAGGTGGCTCACTCTACTTTTTTTAAGAGGGGTCTACTTGCATTTATAACATTTGTCTAGAAATACTAGTTCCTACATGGTCATTCCATCTTCCGGATTCACCACGAGGCTTACACAGTTCTTGCTTGCCATTCCTAACTAGCATTTCTCGGCTCTCATACTTGGCTCTCAGTCTTCGTTCCTCGGTCCAAGGTGAGAGGTGCTCTTGAGTTGCTCTGTCCAAGTATTTTGGAGATTCGTCAGAATCAGCCAACATTAGCATACTTGTCTTGACAAATGAAAGTAGATTTAAAAGTTCTAATGACTTCTATTCCCAAAATGTAATGCAAGTTACCAAGATCATGCACCTCAAACTCCTTCTTAAGAGCACTCTTGATATCCTCCACATCTTAATTGTCTCCACCACTCAAGATAATATCATCCACATAGATTAGCAAGATGGTAACATCATGTCCAGCAAACCTATAATAAAGTGAATGATCATACTCACTCATAACAAAGCCTTGAGAGAGTAAAAAAGTGTTAAGCTTAGCATACCAATTCCTTGGTGCTTGCTTAAGGCCATACAAACTCTTTTGTAGAAGACACACATGATTTGGCTTCATAGTAGAAATGTAGCTCTCGGGTTTGTTCCATGTACACTTCCTCCTCAAGATCACCATTCAAGAATGCATTTGTAATATCCATTTGCCATATATCCCATACATAAAGTGTAGCAAGTGAGATGATGACTCGAATGCTTACTGTGAAGATTAATAAAATACTCGAGTTTGGGGCCATGTCCATGGTGATTTCCACTAGATTTCATGTTGTACATAAAAGGACCCCTAATGTGTTGCAAGACCCACTGCAACGGAGCTGGTGTATTGGACAGTGATGTAGAAGTTTACAAGAAACTTCTCGATTGAGCAGCAGATTTAACTGTTGGTTGCTATGGTGCTCGTGTTGTTGTCGTGAGGATCCTATTGTAAGTCAAAACTGATGTGGCAGGTAGGTAGGATCTTAGCTGGTTGTTTTGGACAGTCTTTAAAATTGTGTTTTCTGACACAGTCAGGACACTCAGCATGGTACTTGGTCTTGAGTGGCCAGTTTCACCACAGATGAAACATCTGGTGTGCAATGGCCCTTGTATAACAACATAGCCATCTTGTATGGCTAGTGGTTCTAGACTTTCTGGTGGGTATTCATGATAAGTCAAGGAATGTCCAGATGGTGACGATTGTTCTTCATATTGTCAGATTGTATGTGCTTGGATATGCTGATATGAAGGACAAACATCAGTAGGATGCGTAACCCGGCAGTGGGGGCACCATATTGGTTTTCGTCCATAAGGTACCTGTGCAGGGTTTGAATGACCAGGCATACTGCTTTGGATAGACTTCACGGTAGCTTGAAACTCATTGGTGAGTTTCTCCATTTGCAATTGATGTTGCTTATTAAGCAACTCTAATTGGGATTTCCAAAGCTGAATATCGGGTGTCCTCGATTGGCTTCGACTCATGGACAAGAGCATGTGGTGCTTGTCTTTCCCTTGATTCGTCAACATCCAATCCTTCATCTTCCTCCTTGATGGCATCAAACATAGCTAATTTGAGACTCATATATTCATCATTGGATTTAAGCTCGCGTCTAATCCATCTTGGAAAGCCGACTAAAAACCAGATGATGAGCATCTGTTCAGAGGGCTGTTCTTGTACTTGACTTTTGAGGCATTTGAAACGCTCGATATAGTCACGTACGCGTTCATCTTTTGTCATTTTGATGTTACTCAATTTTACAAAAGGGATCTCAACCAAGAGAAAGGGCTTAAAATGCTTGATAATGGACTCTTTTAAAATTGACAAATCTGTCTTTTCGTCACGATCAAGGTTGAAAAACCAATCACGTGCTTTAGCGATCATGGTCATCGAAAACAGTTGGACCATAGCATCGGGAGATGTTTCGCCATACACACCACATGCATTCTCAAAGATTTGCAAAAAATCTTTGAGGGTCCGAACTACTGTCAAACTTTGGTAGATCTAGCTTGGGTGTACGTCTCTCAAGATGAGCTCCGTGGGTAGCAAAAACTCCATTAGGGTTGGTTCTCCAGAAAAATGGGCTCGTGCTCGTGAAGACTCGGCTCTATCAGATTCTTGTCCCTCGAATGGGTTTGTTGATTGGTCTTGTAGTTTGGCCCTCATTCGGTAGAACCTATGATGCCTGATTTGTTCAGCTACAGGGGACCTGACCTCGTATGGATAATCTTCTGGGACTTCAGGATCTTTTTGGTGGTCCATTGAGGACTGGTGTGTCTTTTTTGTGTTGGGTATGAGTTTTTTTTAATTGTTTTTGATTTTTCGAGTTTTTGGTATTTTTGGAAAAGTTTGTTTTTTTTTTGGTGGTCCTACGGTTTATGGTCTACGGTCTGGTGTGGGTGCTATGGATCATTGCGGCTGACAAGTGAAGGGTGGAAGCATTGTGATTGTGGTGTCTACGGTTGTATGCGGTGTTTACGGGTGGATGCGGGTCGTGTGCGGTGCCGTGGTCACGACGCAAGATTGGAAGTAGTTAGAAGGTGGTTGGCTCAGTGTAGTGAGATGAGGGAGATGTGGGCGGTAGAGGACTGTCACTAGGATTCAAGGGCGGGCAGATGGGGTGCGTGTAGTTGCTGACGCTAGATGGTTAGAAATGGTTAAAGTAGGTTATTGGGAGAAAGCTTTGGTCAGGACGAAGGCAGGGTGAGGTGTGTGGAGGGCCGGGCTTGTGCAGAATGCAGTGTTTGTCAAGGAAAGATGTCAGGAGTTCCGATCAGGGAGCCATCTAGTTGTGTAGGTCGTGGGTAGAGCGTTGTGGTAGTCTTGTTGCAGGCAGAGTTTGCAAGCAGGTCGTGTGCTGGGCAGAGTGTTTGCGTGCAGGTTAATATTCAGGTGCAATTGGAGTCATGTGCTACAAGGGAATGCGGTCTCTACGGTTTGCAGTGGGGTGCGGGTGATTGCAATCTGATGCAGTTGACGGATGGTTGAGGTTAGTTGCGTTCGGTTATGTTCAGTTGTGGTTGATTGTGGTGGCAATGGCTACGGTAGATTGCAGTCTAATGTGGTTGAGGAAGGAGGGATGCAGTTTATTACGTTGGAGACGGGTGAGTGCGGTTTTAGCGAATGTTTGATTTATAGGGTGCCTTCACTTTTTCTATAAGGGCACCTTCAGCATTTGTAGGGCAGTGTCATCTTTTTTGCCTGTCACAAATCACGTGTAAAAACATAGTGTCATCTTTTTCGTCTTTTTCGCCTGTGAAAATTTACTGTACACCAGACCTACATTCAATCCTATAATCATTAGTAATCACAAGTACTCAAACAATTATGAACATAGAGAGCAATTGCACCATTATGAGAGAAAAACCATGAAATTTCTTGATTGATTTTGGTGAGATATCATCACCTATATATACATGATCCATCACGGTTTTGGGTAGGTATGAGTAGCCCTAAACCTATCCCTAATGCTAATTTTGGTGGATCTTTCATCCCTAGCAAGTTAGGGTTGGAATCTTGGAGATCCCTCAACAATGCAAAAACTACCAAAAATAGCTCCTATTTTTTCTCTCTTGTATCTAAGCATAATCTGGACTCATTCCAAAGGTTCTAACACTTAGGTCTACTTGAGAACATCCTTATGAATGGAATCCTATGCTATTTGGCACGTGTGACACATCATGACCATCTAACTATTTACAAGTCATATGACCAAAACTAGTCAAGCTAGAATTGTGAATTTTTAACATGAACTTGAGAAAGTATGACTAAGGATTAATGATGTCTCGAGAAGGCAAGGGGGGAAGAATTGTCGTCATCACAAGTGTCCAAGGTTGAGGGGAAGTAAAATTGGAGTGAATTCAACAAAAAAGTAGAGTAAGGGAGGAGATAGAAGGATCGAGGAGCCCAAGGTCCCCCAACTTTTTAGGAGTCGTGCAAAATATCCTAGTGCAAAAGGCTGGGCCTAGAGTTTCAGAGGAATTTTCGAAAAAGCTTGAAAATAGAGAGGGAGTAGGAAGTCACATACATTAAGGCACCTCCAGTACTTTCACGTGATCACCACCTTGTAGTGACATGGACCCCATCCTTGCCTTGAGATGTAGCATCCTACTCTCCTAGGTCACAAGTACATTATGTAACTTATCAATTTTTGGAAGTTGGTCTTGAATGGCAAATGATTGAACGAGATTGGTGAACTCATCACCAAGTCCATTCAATATGACTTGTATTAATTCATTATCATGAATTTTATCTCCTATTGAAGCCAACTCTTTATTTAGAGATTTAATTCTTAGCACGTATTCTTGTGCACTCTCTACACTTCCCTTCACGCTTTGGAGCACTTGATTCCTTAGCATGAGTATCCTAGAAGTGTTGTTGGACTCATAAATGCCTTTAAGTGAATCCCAAGCCTCTTTGGCCAACACACAAGAAGCTACCTCTTTCAAGGGGTCATTGCTTACATTCATTTTTAAGTAATGCAAGGCCAATCTAGCCTTCTTTTTGTATTTAACTTGGTCTTGATCTTCTTGAGGTTTTACCTCCTCTCCAAGAACTATATCATAGAGGTCATGGATCACCATTAGTGATTCCATCCTCACTTTCCATATGGAATAATTTGTGGATGTTGGTCTCTCACTAGATTCTAATAAGAATCCACCATGGATGACATAATGAATGAATTGCTTATGAAATGCACAAAGATTTCTTGAAAGTGAATGATCTAAGATAGACTTCTAGTTCACTAAGAAGCTTTTAGTCTCGGCCCAATAAACCTTTCCCAAGCTTGGATGATGGTATAATAGACTCACTCAAAATTCCTAGCAATTTCACTCCCTCAAAGTTTGATTTCAGCACTCTCTTGCTTGAATTAACTTCACCCTCTTAAGATCTGAAGAAATTAGCCTTAATGATTTGATCTAATGCTTCAAATTAATTAGTCTAAATTTCATTTGAATAAACACTTTTTGAAAGTGTGGGAAAGTTGGTAGTCGAGTTTGAGTAGATTCAAATTTGAATGTTGGTTACTTTAAATCTAGTCCCAAGAATAGTAGGGTTTACATTTTGGAGGGAAAGCTGAGTGGCCAAATAGAGTTTGGACCTGTTATAAAAGGATGTAACTCATGGAGAAGTAGATCTTCTCTCTTCTCTGTCTCATTTCATGCTTATACATGGTTCTCTTGGGTTCTACTATCCATTCGTGCACTATACTTGTGATTGCTTACAATTTTATGTGTAGAATGATCAATATTTGTTATTTTTAGATCCACAAGTGTGAAATACAATAGGGTATTGTTGTTGTACAAAAAATGACTTCTTTTTATGTTATGATTCAGTTTTGATCAAATTCTATTAGAGTTTGCATCTCATTCATAGAGTAGATGCTGATTTTTCTACATTGGCAGGATTGTTAATTTGTTCTCTTTCTAAATCCAAGATCAGTTTATGGATTTAAATCATCAATGATCTGAATTCTTTCACATGGTATCAGATCTTGTGTTTCAGGTTATGAAGGAGGAAATCATATCTATCAATGATTTGGTGAAGATATCAAGTCTAGAGCATGCTAGAGAGGATTCTACACCAAAATTGAGTTTCTTGCATTTGTAGATTGGATCTTTTGTAGATCAAGACCCTATATAGGTTTATAAACTTGATCAATTGCAATTTTTGAGTTCACATGTTGGATTTGGCCACTTTTTGGATCACTAGATTAGCCTAAGTGGTGGCTAATAGATTATATATCAAGTTTGCAGCATTTGCACATAGATTTTAAAATATTCAATTTTTTGTGAGCCACTGCCCAAGTGAGAAGCCCCTCGTGGTCTCTAGTCGGACTCAGGCTGTCTCCCATTGTTGCTTGAAGCATTCTGGATTATCTCAATACTCTTTCTTTGCATACTTCTAGTCCTCTTTCTCCACATAGGAAGGCCTGGCTCTCTCAGTTTTCACTGCAACTCGGATCTCCGATCTTGGGATTTTTGCTTGTGGAATGGATGTGTGGGGGGTAGTTTAGTGTGGAGTAGAGGTTAGATTTGTTGTTCTTTCATGATTTGTTGCTTGTATGATTTGTGGAGGAAGATTTAGAGGTGAGAAACATTAGATCTCAGCACCCTATCCCTTCCATAGATCCTAAAAATCAGAAAACCAAAAAAAAACCAAGTAGTTTTGACAAACTGTCCAAAAAAGAGCCAAAAAAACATCTATTAGACCTTATAACTTTCTGATCTGCTCAAACCAACCTTTACCCACATGGCAGTACGTTCTGCCACATCATCAGTTTCTACAACTAGTCAAGCGAAGGCTATTTCCCAGCTAGTTTGCCAAAATTGCCAAAAAACAACTAGAAAAATGAAAAAACCTTTGTAAAAAATGTCCAAAATCTCACAGTAGCCCAAAGTGTGAAAATTGTCAACATTTCCTAGCTAGTTTGAGGCCTAAATTGGCTAAAATTGTAAATAGTTTTGGTTCTGGAGTTTCACACGTGTGAACCAGGCCACAATGTTTTTATTTACTGTATTTTTTCAGTATGATGAAGTGTCAAACTTCATACCCTTCAAAATGAGACCATTTTGATGTATTTTGGTCATATAAGCCATTTTTAGCTATTTTTCCTATATAGGGAATATCTAGGGTCAAGTACCTTCTAGAGAGAGGAGAGAGAGTCATCTTCCTCATCCATAAATAGTAGGGAAGTCGTGGAGAACAGGTTGGAGAAACCTTTTGTATGCTTCATTGAGATCAATAGATCATTGTCATTGTTTCTTCCTCCATTGAGAGCATTGTTGTGTGTATTGTCTTCAAGCTATTGTGTATGATCTTAGGTGCTTTCCAAAAGTGGTAGGCTGATGTATTATGGACTGTATAATGCTATTTTGGGCCGCACTTGATGTTTATGGAAGTTTCCATTTGTGATAAATGCTTTTTGATCAAGTTCTTTGCATTCTAGGTAGCATAGAATGTGTTGCCAATTCCTAGCTTATGTAGTTTGGAGTGCAAGCATTCAAGCCAATGATCTTGGAGTTTAGATCCACTTAGGATCTGTATTTTTCACATGGTATCAGAGCTGGTTGGCTTCTATTTACAGTAAGTATTCCATTTTTGGTGATATTTGGATGTTTGATCAAGTTCTAGCATGATTTTGCATTGCTTTGTTGATCAAATCTTACTAACCTTTGTTTTGTGAGTTGAACTTGTGGATCAAAAGCATATTTCAGGTCTATTGAAGATCAGAGGCTGAAAAGAAACTATTTTGGATCAGATCATAACACCTAATCATTTGTGATTGTGAGGCTTGTGCATATTCAATACTAACAATGTTCTTTTCAATCCTATTGTTGACAATCTCCATTCTTGGATGAACACTCTCCTTAAGTGGATGAAACTTCTCCTTAAGTGGATGACAAATGCTCTTTTGAGTGAGTTGTAATTCTCCTAAAGGCTGAGCAAAGCTCCCATTTGGATGAAAGATCCCCTTTTTTGGGTGAACATATTGTAAGCTCCATTGTGAAGAGCATATTGTAAAGATTGTCATCAATTTTGGCATAAATTTTGGTGTACTTTGTTGAGCATGTAAGTAACTCTCCTTATGTAATTTGATTGGAGCATTTGCTGGAAGGTGTTAACCATTATGCAAGTGTGTTTTCAGGTTCTTAACAGGTTGAGGAACATTCTCATGTGAAGTGATCTTAGATCTACATCTAAACACCAAGATTTGACAAGATAGTGAAGCTAGTCTTGTGATTCACTAAGTGTGCTCATTCATTCACCTCTAAATCTTGTATTTATCACTTGCTGGAGTTTATAAACTTTTAGAAGTGTGGTTTACATGTGGTTTTACAGGTTGAATCAATATCTTAGTGTGTTGATCATATGTTGATCAAGTTTGTTCATTACTAGGTAATCTTGGCATCCTAGTTTTGGGTATTTTCTAAGAATGCAAGTAACTCTTCACACCATAACTTGATTTGGTCACTTGCTGGAAAGTTTGAGAGCTTAAGCAAGAGTGTGTTCAGGTTGGTTTGATTTTGTAATCCATTCTTAGTGTGTGCAAAGTGTTGCATGTGTTTCAATCTTCCTTTCTATGCTTGGAAACCATCTAGGTTCAAGATAGAAGTGTTTTAGGGTCCTAAATCTTCATAGATCTCTTTATCTATCATTTGTTGAGAGAAAAGTGAGTGCTAAGTGCTTTAGGACAGAACCTAAAAGTTGAAGAAACATTAGAATCATGGCTTCCAATGGTGGGATCATGCTAGAGTCTAGTGAAAGGTTGAGTTCATCAAACTACTCTACTTGGAAAGTGAGGATGGAGTCCTTACTTGAGTTGAATGAACTCATGGACATAGTTGCATAAATTGAAGAGAGACCTCTCACACTTCAAGAGCAACAAAGGTTTGATAAGAAGGCCAAAAGGGCTCTTCATATCATTAAAATGAATGTTACAAATGAACTTCTCAAGGAAGTTGGAAAGTGTCAAAGTGCAAGTGAGGCATGGAATGCCTTAAAGAAGCTCTTTGAATCAAAGTCCACATCTAGGGTATTGACCCTAAGGAGACAAATATTTTCTAGTAGGCAAAGAGAGGGTGAAAGTGCTCATGCATTTATCTTGAGAGTTAAGTCCCTAAGTGATGATTTAGCATGCATTGATGAGAACATAAAAGATGGTGAAATAGTCCAAGTTATGTTGAATGGTTTGCTAAATGAACATGCTAACCTTGTGCAAAGTTTTGCCATTCAAAGAGTCTTGCCAAGTGTGGTTGACTTGCAAGAAATCTTATTGGCTGAAGAACATAGGTTGCAATCAAAGCTTGATGGTGCATCCTTGCAAGGTGGAGGTGAAGAGGCTTTCTTCACAAAAGGAAAATTCAAGGGCAAAGGTAAAGGCAAAGGGAAATGGTCCAAAGGTGGTAACTTTGATCATGATGATCACTCTTCCTCTTCCTCTTCTACTAAGAACAATAAGTCAAAGTTCAAGTGCTTTTATTGTGGGATAAAAGGTCATTTTGCAAATGAATGTTATAAGAAGAAAAGAGAGCAAGGAGAGAGGCAAGGAAATCTTACAATAGATGAGGAAGAACATAACACATGTGAATCACTTGTTATGACTTCAAGTTTGTTAGCCAACATAGATGATAATGATCCTTGGTGGATTGATAGTGGAGCCTCATCTCACATGACAAGACATAAGGAATACTTTACATCCTTATTGTCTTATGAGGGAGAAGGTAACATCATCTACACTGCAAATGATGGTCAATGTGACATCAAAGGCATAGGCACTATTCCTATTTCCCTTTCAACAAATAGGAAAGCAAATCTTGAAAATGTTTTGTACATTCCTTCAATCACTAAGAATTTGCTTAGTGTAAGTCAAATGATTGACAAAGGACTTGATGTGGAGTTCATTGGAGATGCATGTTTGATAAGTAAATGTGGATCCTTGATTGCTCAAGGTAGGAGGCATGGTAAACTTTTCAAGCTTGATGCATGTGTGATCTCTAATCATGAAGGATGTATGGCTAGGGAGCAATTGACAAACCAAGAAGTTTGGCACAAGAGGTTGGGCCATCCCAACTTCAAATCTTTGGAGGTAATGGCAAAGAAAGAGCTTGTTCTTGGTCTCCCTAAAAGTCTTGTTGCAAACAATAGTGTTTGTGAACATTGTGCCTTGTCCAAATCTCATAGACTTGCTTATTCTAGATCTACTTCTAGATCTAAAGAAGCTTTTCAACTTGTGCATTCTGATATTCATTCTTCTAGTACAACTAGCAATGGTGGGGCAAAGATGTATGCAACTTTCATTGATGACTTTAGTAGGTATACTTGGATCTATCTTCTTAAAAGTAAGGATGAAGTGTTTGCTGCATTTGTCAAGTTCAAGAATGAAATGGAAAACCAATTCAATACAAAGGTCAAATGCTTAAGATCTGATAATGGAGGGGAATACACCTCAAATAGGTTCAAAGACTTTTGTATAGCACATGGGATTAAGAGGGAGATGTCTAGTCCTAGGACTCCACAACAGAATGGAGTGGCCGAGAGGAAGAATAGAACCCTTTGTGAATGTGCCAAGGCAATGAGACTACATGCTAATCTTGCTAAGTCTTTTTGGGGGGAAGCTTTAGCATGTGCTAACTATCTATGTAATAGATGGACAAGTGCTTCCTTGGATGGTAAAACTCCTCATGAGGTTCTTTATGGTAGAAGGCCGAGTGTCAAGCATTGTAGGATCTTTGGATGTACATGTTTTGTCAATATCACACTTGATGATAGAACTAAAGAAGATCCTTCATCAAAGAAGGGTGTGTTTGTTGGCTATAGTGAAGTAAGCAAGGCTTACAAAGTGTACATTCCTTCTACAAAGAAAGTTGTCATAAGTAGGGATGTCATCTTTCATGAAGAGAATGTTTCCAATGTTGTTGATGTTGATGTTGATGTGCCTACTAATCATCATGATGTGCAAGATGTCTTGGATGAAGATGGAGATGCCACTCCAAAGCAAACTTCAAGGAAGACTCAAAGGCAAAGGGCTAAGCCATCAAGGCTAACCTATGATGAAAAAGGAAAGCAAGTGGTGGAAAACTCTAACTTTGCTTTTCTTACCTCTTTTGATGAACCAACTTGTGTAGGTGAAGCAATTCAAAAGAAGGAATGGATCCAAGCCATGGATCATGAGCATCAAGCACTCATCAAAAGCAACACATGGAGGTTGGTAAAGCTTCCAAAGGACAAGAAGGCAATTGGTTGTAAGTGGATCTTCAAGATCAAGACAAATCAAGATGGATCAATCAACAAGTACAAGGCAAGGTTGGTGGCAAAGGGGTATGCTCAAGAATATGGTATTGACTATGATGAGACCTTTGCACCCGTGGCAAAGATGGTAACTATTCGAATCCTAATCTCTCTTGCAACTCTTTATGATTGGGATATGTGGCAAATGGATGTTACTAATGCCTTCTTGAATGGTGATCTTGAAGAAGATATTTACATGGAGCAACCCGAGGGCTATGTTTCACATGATGAGCCTAATCATGTGTGCTATCTCCAAAAGAGTTTGTATGGGCTAAAGCAAGCACCAAGGAGTTGGTATGCTAAGCTCAATTCCTTCTTACTTTCTCAAAACTTTGTTATGAGTGAGTATGATCATTCTCTCTACTTTAGATTGAATGAAAATGATATCACTTTACTTTTGATCTATGTTGATGACATTATCTTAAGTGGTGGTAACAATCTAGATATAGATGAAATCAAGATGGCACTCAAAAGAGAGTTTGAAATTCAAGATCTTGGTAAACTTCATTATATCTTAGGAATAGAGATTATTAGAACTTCTAAATCTACATTCATATATCAAGAAAAGTATGTTAACTCTATTCTAAAAAGGTTTCATATGGAAGATTGTAAAGTTGTTTCTACTCCTATGGAATCAAATGTAAAGCTAACTACAAGAAGTAATGAAAGATCCTTCAAGGACATTACTCTCTATAGAAAGCTAATAGGATCTCTTATATGGTTAACCATCACAAGACCTGATCTAAGCTTTGTGGTTGGTAAACTAAGTCAATTTATGCAAGATCCTAGTGAGGCTCATTGGAAGCTAGGAAAGAGAGTACTTAGATACATCTCGGGATCTAGAGATTTTGGCATCTTGTATGGAGGTACTACACCTAACCTTTGTGGATTTTCAGATTCAGATTTTGCAGGTGATCAAATGGATAGGAAGTCAACAAGTGCCTTTGCAATCTATCTTGGAGATGGAGTGGTCTCATGGCTATCAAAGAAGCAACCAACTATCTCTCTATCTTCCACCGAAGCCGAGTACAAGGCATTAACAACATGCACCAAGGAGATTCTTTGGATCAAGAGGATGTTATTGGATCTTCACTTGCTGGAACCAGAGAAGACTCCAATCATACTTTGTGATAACCTTTCAGCCCAAAGCTTGGCAAGCAATCCTGTTTTTCATGCAAGGAGCAAGCACATTGAGATTGCTCACCATTTTGTGAGAGATCAAGTCATTGCCAAAGAGGTGGAGCTTCAACATGTCTCTTCAAAGGAGTGTGTGGCTGATATCTTCACCAAACCATTGGGAAAGGACCTATATTTAATGCATAGATCTAATCTTGGAATGTGCTCAAAGACTATGTTGAAACTAGCATCCAATGTTGAAGAGGGAGTGTGAAAATTGTCAACATTTCCTAGCTAGTTTGAGGCCTAAATTGGCTAAAATTGTAAATAGTTTTGGTTCTGGAGTTTTGCACGTGTGAACCAGGCCACAATGTTTTTATTTACTGTATTTTTTCAGTATGATGAAGTGTCAAACTTCATACCCTTCAAAATGAGACCATTTTGATGTATTTTGGTCATATAAGCCATTTTTAGCTATTTTTCCTATATAGGGAATATCTAGGGTCAAGTACCTTCTAGAGAGAGGAGAGAGAGTCATCTTCCTCATCCATAAATAGTAGGGAAGTCGTGGAGAACAGGTTGGAGAAACCTTTTGTATGCTTCATTGAGATCAATAGATCATTGTCATTGTTTCTTCCTCCATTGAGAGCATTGTTGTGTGTATTGTCTTCAAGCTATTGTGTATGATCTTAGGTGCTTTCCAAAAGTGATAGGCTGATGTATTATGGACTGTATAATGCTATTTTGGGCCGCACTTGATGTTTATGGAAGTTTTCATTTGTGGTAAATGCTTTTTGATCAAGTTCTTTGCATTCTAGGTAGCATAGAATGTGTTGCCAATTCCTAGCTTATGTAGTTTGGAGTGCAAGCATTCAAGCCAATGATCTTGGAGTTTAGATCCACTTAGGATCTGTATTTTTCACAGTTTTGTGGACTTAAACTAAATTATTAAATTTTTGGAATTTTGGTCAAATTGTTGATATCATATCTTGTAGATCCGAGTAGGCATCATATGTAAACAATCACCTTCATGTAACTCATAATCAACATACAAGCATGTTGATGACATGAAATATAATATTATCCTTGTCGAGGTATCTTGGATTGATATTCTACCTTACAAATTGATTCTAGATGGTAATGGACGATGCACAATTTCCAAAGGATTTGGCCACGCTTACCTGTTGCTTTCTTTCTTTTGAGACCAATTTACAAGTTTCTAGTTTATGCTTCGTACAATAGAAGCATTAGTTGCTATAGTGAGGACTACAACACTTGGTTACTATAGTGAAAAATTATGTCATAAGTTGTAGTCACAAATTTTCCTTGCCTCATATTGGGCTTCTCTAGGGCATTGTTGATATCTTCTAAGTAACTTTTAATGCTATTTTTTCACAAAATGCACCCTTTTTACAAACACTTCAAGAGTTCCATATTGAGGTGTTAGCATAGTACATACCAATTGGAAAAGAGTTTCATATTGATGTGGTAGTAAACCAATTGGAAAGTGTGCTTTGACGTACAATACGGTTGTAGAGCATTAATATTGTACATAATGACACTAGAGAACAAAGAAATAACATTGCAAATTAGCAACTCAAAAGTTCATCTGCTTAAATATGGGGGCTGGCTGGCTGGCCGAATTTGCAGTAGTGCCTTTAAGCGGAGGAAGACTGGATCAGCCAGCGCCAGCAGGCCTTTCTTTATTCAAGCCAAAGTATATGTCTTTCATATTTTCATGCATGAAACAAGCATGGATCAAGAATACAAAGGAAGGAAGGGATAAAATGAATGAATACATATACAAGCAAGTATTGATTGTGTTGGTGCCGATTCCTTATTTGAGTCAAAAAGTTCGCCGTCCACTGTTACCAAAATAGGAAGACGACCCAATTTCAAGATTTGATGCTAAATACTCTAAGACCAACATCCAACTCTGACTTCTCCCATTTCATGCACCCGCTTCCTCAAAGTTTTAATACTTCAGAGCAACAAACGTAAACCAGGATGTCGATATGTCCGAGTGGTTAAGGAGACAGACTTGAAATCTGTTGGGCTACGCCCGCGCAGGTTCGAACCCTGCTGTCGACGGCATTTCATGTTTTTGCATTTTCCAGAAATTGTAGGGAAATGCAAAAGTTTTTGTTTTCCACCTCCAACACATTGTTTTATTATCTATTGGAAAATTATTTTTTGAATGGCCGTAAAATTATGGCAACTTTAGTAAGGGGGAAGGCCCACGGGTGGTGGGCCTTCCCCCGTAAATGCAGCAGATTTTTTATTTTATTTTTAGAAAGTCAACTTCCGAAAATATCAAATTTAGATTTCATCAGACATTACAAAAATAGCAACTGAACATTACAAAATAGCAACTGAACATTGCAAAAATGTAATGTGCTTCTCAAACTTTTTAAAAATAGCAAAAGTACCTTACAAATCTGGAAGGTATTTATTGCTCATACTTTTCAAAAGTACAAAATTATGCCATTTAAGGCAACTTTCAAATACCCTTGAAAAAAATATGTTAGGTATTTACGTAATTTTATGGACATTTTACCACGTGCAAAGTTCACTAAGGAGACTTTTTCCCAATGTAAAGGATTGTCTTGGCATTTTACATTACCGCTAAAAGTATTTTTATGGCCCATAGATTTGGACTTTTTATGACGTTTCATATGCCCATTTTTTATGGACATTGTATGAGCTGCAAATTGCTTTTGAAAAGTTTTACGGACTTCAAGATTTCATAATGTGTTGCATCTCACTTTGACAAATGATAATCTACTTTACATTTCATTTTATGATCCTTTTCCATAAAGCAACTCACGCACAAAGCTAAAATTATGATTTCCAAAAGAGTGAAGTTATTTTGCATGATTTAATCCACTTTAAATATATGAAGTACAATGACAGCAAGATTCTTTACTTAATCCGAAGGTGTACAATTTGCAAGCATAACAAAGCATTTTGTTATTCACAAAGAGCCTTCACATGCTTTGGAACAATGTGATTTTAGCTTGGGTAGAGAGCTTAAATGGTCTGCATCTAAGACTAAAGTTCCTCATAACCAATAAAACCAACCTTAAACCGAATGGACCACTACACCTTTTACCTACTATCGTACAAAAATATGCATAGATTGCATGTTTTTTTTTTCTTGAGAAAAAACTGACCATAGATTATTTACTTTGTGTACAAAATAAATAGCAACAACAAAACAGAACTTAAATAAGCATAAGCTTATCAGCCTCTTTAAAGAGGAGTAGAGGGGAGATGTAAAAATCACCATTCCCAAGTTCTCTACTATTCTTGTCCGACCAAATGTTCCATAGAGTAATGATCCTAATACATTGCCAATAATCATGGACAGTTGAATCATCAAATTTAATATCATTTAACAATAAATCAAGGTGGCTGAATCTCTTAAACCTTGCATGAAATCATGCAATAAAGAGGTCCAATCACTATCTTCCAAAGTGGAGCATAACAATGAAAGAACAAATGAATCACATCCTCATCAAATAATTTGCATTTAGAGCAAACATGTGACACATCCCCTTTGTAGTTTGCATGAACAGGAAGAGAGAGCTTTAGGATCCTCAAGGAGTCTAAGTTTGCATGTTCTAATTCTAAGGTTACAATGAAATCTAGATTTCCAAAGGCAGGGAGGATCAAAAACATTCCATTTCGAGTTGTACCTAGAGAAAGTGAAATTGAATTCTTTGAAAGCAAAATGAATAGAGGAGTAGAAAATTTTTCCTTGTCAAGGGCCCTAAAGAGCCATTTGTTGTTGCACTCATAAGCAGAGAGGTAGATGATGGTCCAAGATCACCATAAGAAAAGGCATAGGATAGGAAATTAGTTTGTTGGGAGGATAGACCAAGTTCCTCTTTGAGGCGAGAGAGATTGGTAGAGTAGATTGAGTTCATGATATGGTCCCAAGTGACTAAGCCTTTACGGGTTAAATTTTGACAAATCATGCTCTCGATCAAGGCAAGAGGCTTAGAATTTGTTGTCAAAGAGGGGGTGTGAAAAACGAAAAATAGCTAGAAAGGAAAAACGAACACGAAAAGAAGCGACCTCGAAATTCGAAGAGAAACGAACTCGAATGGAAAGTGTTCGTCCGCAGCGGAATAAGCTATCTCACTCTTTCCTTAAGCATGACTATGCCTATCAGACTCGAAACAAAATATTAGTGATAGAAATCACGTTTGATTTGATTACGTAGCCAAACATTAAGCATAAAAAAAAAATATCAGAAAGATAATTTGTCGCGAATCACTCGCGAAGAGCTAGATTGATAATCAGTCATGAATTAGTCGCGAGATGCAAGACTAAATATTAGTCACGAATCGCTAGACTAATAATAATTCGCTAAGAGCAGAACACCAGATTAAGCAATAAGAAAGTTAGACAAAATGTAGAAAAGCATTGCAATATTGACACTAATCTGAACGTAGAACAACAGAGCTGTAATCATATTAAGTATAGCGAAATATACAGGTCAATAATACAGGTGAGCACAAGACAATAGCGGCTGAAACCGCATGCTTCACAAAGCTAATCGCACAATCTATAAAAGGTGATAAACCTATTATTGACAATACATCTGGAAGAAAGAATTGATGCGCGAAAGCATCTACTTCGTCTATCTCTGATACACTTCTGATACATGCTATATTTACACACACACACACTGAATACATAGATGCTATCCAATATACATATATACATAATGTTACAGGTGTGTAGATGAAGAAAGTACAAAGTGGATGTGCTGTCTGTGGGAGATCATGGGTAGTTGTTGTCGTTGTCAAATCTGATTGCACAGTTGCATGGGATGAGCGTGAGAAGGCCGCGACGTCAGCCTTCCCTGAAATTAACGTTGGTGAAAATGCGAAAAATGTAACACTCTGACAAATGTCTTAAAAACTGATTTACAGGGTGCCTTCGCTTTTTCTATAAAGACACCTTTAGCATTTGTAGGATAGTGTCATCTTTTTTGCCTATCACAAATCACATGTAAAAATACAGTGTCATCTTTTTTGTCTTTTTCGCCTATGAAAATTTACTTGTATTTATGCAGACAGTCACGTTTTATTTGTCTGTCTTATTTTACATGTAAATATGCAGACTGTGCGACAACACAAGTAAAATCCAACAGCATGAATGGAGGCAGATTTAAATAGGATTTAGGAGAGTAGAGGAGATAAATCTGCACCCCCCTTAATCTGGATTCATGAATGCCTTGATCTTCAAACTAAGAAATGCACAAAAATTGTTGTGTGCATTAACACTTAATGTCTTCGTGAATACATCTACAACCATGTCCTGCGATTTACAGTACGTTAAGCTTACCTCCTTGTTGAAAACCTTGCCCCTGATGTAGTGATATCGAATTTCAATGTACTTACTCCTAAAGTAAAATCTAGGATTGGCCGATAAGGCAATAGCACTCTGATTATCACAGAATATAATTGTAGTGTTGTACTGATTCAAACTAATGTATTTCTCAACCAAAATGCTTCTTTAATAGATTGAGAAGAAACAAAGTATTTTGCTTCTGTAGAAGAAAGAGCAATAGAAGTTTGCTTATGACTGTTCCATAAGATAGGATTGTCATTGAAGAAGAATGTAATTCTAGATGTGGACTTACGATTGTCTACATCTCCTCCCCAGCTTGCATCAGAATATCCACTGAGCTGATGAAGATTGTCATCGTTGACATCTCCATAGCAGATGCATTGGTCCATGGTAGCTCGAATATATCTCATGACTCTTATGAGAGCCTTCCAATGGGTAATGCCAAGATTAGCCATATATTGGTTGAGTGAGCTTACTGCAAAAGAGATATCAGGTCTTGTACAGACCATTGCGTACATGAGAGATCCAAGTATCAATCGATAAGGATACTCTCTCATTTGCTCCTCTTCCTGCTTGGTTTGGGGACATTGGTCCCTTGACAAATGCAGGCCTGGATCCATCGGTGAGTGAGCTAATTTACAATTTATTAGATTATATCTGTCAATTACATTGTGAAGATACTTTTGTTGAGTGATATAGATTAGTCGTCTCACTCTATCTCGGTGGATCTATATGCCCAGATAGCAGTGAGCTTTAACAGATCAGTCACGTTGAACTCAGAAAACAACATCTGTTTATAATCCTTGACCAAATTGGTATTGTTGCTGAAAAGCAATGTATCATTCACGTATAAGGTGATGATAATCATGAGCATGTTGTTCGACTATGGGAACGACATGGAATATTCTAGAATATGAAAAGAGGCTTCTGTAATAAGCCCAAACAATACATAAATGAAGTAGAGAGTCAAAGATATTAGAAACAGTCATCCTGCATGTGTGAGTCCAACATTGGGCCTTAGGCAAATAAGTTCCACGGAGCACAATTATTCAATAAAGTATTTTAAACTTAGTTCTCAGAAAACCATGGAGCGATCATTAAGATCCATAGGTAGGGTTTCTTTCACAGTTCACCTCCCTTGAGAAGACCAACCTCTTGAGGAAAAGATCTAGAGCCAAGAACGCCTAGATAAGCACAAATAAACAAAACTGAGAAAAAACCAAAAAGAGAGATAGCATCAGAGATGAACGTCGCACCAATCTAAGCTATTCCATGAGTAGATCCGAAGCTAAGATTGACAGCCTTAGCAAGCCTAGATCCCCACTCCTATTTTGTCACTTAGCCCTCTCCCCATTGGATCGAAGCCCATTACTACACGACTACTCGCCCGGTTGGAAATCCTAGACCCGACCGATTAGGGAGGCACGAAAAGGGTCCAACAGATTTCTAAAGGTGGATAAGCCAAAAAGAAGATGGTTACATGCTACTATTGTGATAAATTTGGGCACATGGCCAATGAGTGTCATATCAAATAAGTTACTACTGTTATAAGAGGAAGAAGGAGATGCAAACCATTTGGTGATTATCGTGATAGACCGAAGAATGTCTCCAATTATGTTGAAGAAGAGCAGCCTAAATAGGAAGAAGGTAATACTTCTCTTTTTTGTGCAAGCAATAGTAGCTAGAAGATGTTTGGTGTATTGATTCAGGAGCATCTGCCCAAATGACTTCACATAAAGAATGGTTCACAAATTTGGATCAAAGTTGTGAGAAGTCTTTAGTTGTACTTGGTGACCATAGATCGCATTCCGTTGATGGGGTGGGCAACATCAAAGTAAGCTTGACTACAAATGAGGCATGTGCAACTAATGCATCTCATATTTGTAATGCCTTGTATGTTTCAAAGCTAGCAAAGAATCTACTATCTGTGGGAAGTCTTACCGACCAAGGATACAAAGTTGAATTTTATAAGGACAAATGTCTTGTGAAAGAAATCAACGAGAACTACTCAGTGGTTGCAAGTGGAACAATAGCTGAAAATAGGTTGTATGAGCTACAGACTACTTTTTTGGCCACATCTACACCTCATGTTTATGACAAGAGCACTTAATGGCATGAGAGACTCGGGCACCTAAACTACGAAAGTTTAAAACAATTGCATAAAAAGAAAATGGTTCATAGACTTCCTCAAATTGTTTCCAATGAAGGCATATGTGAGGCTTGTGCATATGGTAAGTAGTCACGAAGGCCTTTTGATACTAGTACTTTCCGGGAAAAGGGAATGCTTGATCCTATTCATAGCGACTTGTCGGGACCGGCACAGATGGCATCCGATGGTGGTTCATACTATTTTATTTCAGTTATTGATGATTTTTCTCGTAAAGTATGGATCTACTTCTTGAGTTTGTGAGTCAAAAACTTGGTCAGAAATGAGTGCAATAAGAAGATCAAAGTCTTACACACTAATAGAGGTGGTGAATACAACTCAAATGAGTTTGATGATTTTTGTCAACAACATGGGATCAGGCACCAACTTACTACCTCATATACTCCTCAGCAGAATGGTTTAGCTAAGAGAAAGAACTATGAAGGCAAAGAGTTTGCCCAATTCCTTTTAGGCAAGTAGTGATGATTGTAGGATATCTACAGAATCGTTCTCCTACGAAGATTTTGGTAGGTATCACTCCTGAAGGGCTTATAGCGGGCATAAACCTAAAAGTCATTTGAAAGTATTTGGTTTTCTTGCTTTCATGAAGATTCCTGATGACCGTAGAAGAAAGCTTGATTCTAAGTCTTTGAAGTATATCTTTATTGGTTATCATGACAATTCAAAAGCATATAAATTGTTTGACCCTATTACTAAAGCAGTACACACTAGTAGAGATTTTATATTTGATGAGCAAAAGACTTATCAATTTGAAGTTGGTGATGACTCCCCACCGTGGATAGAACTGGATAGTTTGGATGATATGTAGCATAATAAAGGACATGTGGGACCTATTAATCAAGATGCAAAAGAAAGACATGAAGTTCATATTCAAGCTACTGTAGATGGAGCACAAGCCATAAAGAGACCGAAATGATATATGAGATTGAGGTAAAATAGAGGTCCCAGAGACAAGTGAGCAAGGGAGAATTCAAAACTTGAGATCGAGACAGGTAAATTATGCTTTTATGGCTAATGTCTTGGTTGAGAAGGAACCTAGTCAATTCCAAGAAGCTACAAGTACACCTGAGTGGCATGAAGCTATCAATCAATTGTAAAGAATGATACATGGGATTTAGTACCTCCTAAGCCAGGTAGAAAAGCAATCGGTACCAAGTGGGTCTGCAAGGCAAAGTATGGACCTGATGGTAACCTAAAAAGGAGGAAAGCCAGGTTGGTTGCTAAAAGCCAGGTATTGTTTATGAAGAGACCTGTGGACCTATTGCAAAGATGACTACTATTCGGTTTATTTTTGTTGTAGCTTCACATGTTGGATGGAATGTTTTTCAAATGGATGTGAATAGTGTGTACTTGAATGTATACATCGAGGAGAAAATTTATATCACCCAACTTGAAGGCTTCGTTGTCAACGGCAAGAAGGACTATTGGTGCAGATTAAATAAAGTCCTTTATGGATTGAAACAATCTGCTCGTGCATGGTATTCCAGAATTGATACATTTCTGGTTACACAGCTACATTTTGTTTGTTGTGAGAGTGATCATAATCTCTATGTATTGAAGCAAGATGAAATTATTGTTTACCTCGTTGTGTATGTGGATAATATTATTATTACTAGGAGTTGTGCAAAACTTATTGACAAAGTGAAGCCTAGCTTAGCCATGGAATTTGAAATTAAAGATCTAGTTGTTACACTATTGTCTTGGTATTGAAATATGGCGTACAAGTGATTCTTATTTGCTTTGTCAAGCTAAGTACGCCCATAGCATCTTGGAAAAAGTTTAATATGTTGGACAATAAGCCAGAACATGAAGTTGACTACATCTTCAAATGAGGAAAAAGTAGATGCTACTCTTTTTCATCAATTTGTTAGTTCTCTTATTTCTCTCACTGTTGCCAGGCCTGACATTACATTACATATGCAGTTGGTATAGTGAGCCAATAAATGTCCGATCTTCGAGTCTCGCATTGGAAAACAACCAAGCGTATCCTTCGATACATCAAAAAAAACTTTTAATTATGGTTTGAGATACATGTTTGGTAGTGAACTTACTTTATATGGCTATTGTGACTCAGATTGGGCAAGTGATGTGAAAACCAAGAGGTTTATCTCTGATTATGTTTTTATGTTGGGTATCCAAAAAACAGTCTATTGTATATGAGAAATTGTCAACTAATTAGAGATTTATCATGCTAAGTTTATTTGACAATTTTGGCCAATATGCATTTTAAACTAAGAGATAGACTTTACAAAGTTAATAAGGCCTAAAAATAGTAGATTTTCTATTTTTGAAAACATAGGCATGTTGATAAAGTCGCATGTAGACCTATTCTAATTAGTTGTTATAGATGTATTGAATCTAGTCATGATAGATCTAGGGTTTGGAAGAGACCTAGAACCTTCCATAAATTGATAAGCTTGAGCAAGAGGGTAAAAGACTGCTATTTCATCTCTCTCCTTCTCTCATTCATTCTTATGAAAAATATTTCTTTGGGTTTCTACATCCATTTTTGCATTTTGGTGGCGATAATATCCAATCTTGTGTGTAGAATGCTATTTTTTCTTATGTAATGGATCCACACGTGTGAGTATTGTTGTAGTACAGCCATTGTACAGACATGAGCAATAAATTAACTTACATAAGTGATTTTTTCAAATTCTTACTGAGTTTACATCTTCAATGTGTAGTAGATGCAATATTTCTACATTGTTAATGATGCTATATGTGCTTTCTATTTTAGCCAAAGATCAAAGGGCATAATTAGATCTTTGTGAATCTGATTTTCTTCACATAGTATCAGAGCTTTGTTATAGGATATTTGAAAGAGAAGCCATTTCTAGTGAGTGATTTGAAAGTGTCACGAATTCTAGAGTTTTCCCCTTGTCAAAATCAAACATTTTCAAGTGTAAAATGGAAATTTTTGTGATTCAAAACTCAATTTAGGTCAAACTACTTGTAATAGACTGATTTACCTCCCTACTAGTTGGATTGTAACAAGTTTCGATGCATAAGAAAGGATTTATAACATTTTTCAAGATTCTACATCAAATTTCTAGCTTTTGCATCTAGAATGTGAATGATTCAATTTTGTGTACTTTTGTGAAAACCCTAAAATTGGTTGAATGTTTAAGTTGTTGAGCTTTTCAAGAGTGTGTTTCAATCTTAAAAACAGCAAAAGTTCATAATATTGAAAGTTGATCATGTGTTCATCAAGTGTCATGGATTCTATATGTTGGATTTGCTAGTTTTTGTGCAAGAAAGAGATTTGAAAGGTTCCATATCTTTGTGATTTTTTCTTGAATTCATTTGTTGATTTTCAAGAGAGTGCTAAGTGCGTTGGAATAGAAGATCAAATTGTTGCAACATGACTACACATGGAGGCTTCATGTTGGAGAGCAATGATAGAATATTACCGCAATCAACTATTTTACTTGGAAGGTAAGGGCTAGAGATGAATGAGTTGATGGACATTGGTTGTGAGTGTGGAGGAAAGACCTTTGGCACCTCAAGAACAATTGAGGTATGTTTTAACGAAGCTTTATGAGTCCAAGTCTACATCAAGGGTCCTAACCCTTAAGTGGCAAATCTTTCAAACCTTACAAAATAAGGATGAAGGTGCTCATGCTTTTGCTCTGCCATCCATATGTATATATGCTAACTGCAACATTTGTAAAATGCTCTTAAGATACATCTTGAACTATGTCTCTAGCCAGCAAATTTTGTAGCTCATTTTGCCATCCAATGAACATATACAGTAGGTTTTACATTATCCTCGAAATCACAAACAAGTTATGTCTCATGACCATCAAGATGTGCAGCTGAAATGGAGACTGGAAGAGTCACAAAAACAGGAATGCAATGTGCCTCAGTTACAATCATACTTGTAGTAGAAATGGACCTGTAATGATAGTGGCAAGAAAGGGAATTGCCATCCCTTGCAAATGAGGAATCAAATGTTCAATGAGGCCCTGAATCTCTACCTGACGTGAAGTCATCTGCTCCTGCATAGATGTTGGCACAAAAATTATCTACTGATTTAATCTGGTAACAAGATCATACATGAAAGAACTGGATGGAGGACAAGTACAATGCATGATAGTCTGCAAATCCAAACTAGTCGGATAAGTAATGACAAACAGTCTGCTCACAAAAACCAAATCATTGGATCAAAAATGTGGATCACTCTTAGCATAGAAGTACTCGTTGTATGAAGTGCACCCACAATGAATCATCCCAAGCTGTGAGTGAGTTGCTGGACGTAGATGCCACTTGGTAGTAAATTGTGGACTATGGAAGTGCTCCATAATTGAATCACATGCAGGGAAGAGTGCCAGTAAGTCAATTGCTGGCAAGGAGGGAATCTGCAAATGAATCGTTGAAGAAAAGTCGTGCTGGAGTCCATCTGCTTAAAGAAATAACTCCCTGGAACAGAATTGTTAACGATCAAATGCAACATCGAATAGTCGCTTGCATAAAATGCTCCTTAACGAAAATTTGGAGAAAAATAGATGGAATATTAATAGTTGCGTTAACTGCTGCCCAAGAAAGAATCGATGGCAAGTAGGAGAGTAGTCACTCACTATTGATCAATATCAGATGGAAACCAGCGATAAAAATCATTTACTGATAGTGGAAGATGCTGACTGCTGTGTAAATACCAACAGTTGCAGGAAAATAGATGGATCACTTGAAGGTCGATGTCAAGTGCTGCTAAAGGTGACTACAATAATCCAATGCTGATAGAGCTTAGTCGTTAGAAACAAAGCTCTCCAAGGGGTCTGGAAGGTGCTCAAATAGTATGTAATGAACAAGATAAAAAAAAGATTACATGTAGTAGATAATACACAGAAAATGATTAATCATGTCCTGATCTCCAAACACAGAGAGAGAGAGAGAGAGAGAGAGAGAGAGAGAGAGAGAGAGAGAGAGAGAGAGAGAGAGAGAGGATCCAAATCTCTTGCAAAGGATTTAAATCAACAGAATAATCGAACAGTAAATCTCCTGTGAGTTACCATATTTACACTAGTCTGGAAGCCCTTAACAGAACCTTCCAAGAAGTTACTTTTAGGGTTAGGGCTAATGCAGAATGTGCCTGTTACTAGGTCCAATTCCAGCAATCAACTCTCCTCGGGACCTTAAAATTAATCGATGAGAGCACCAACAGAGGCCCTCAGAATGTTCTATGATCATGTCTTTATCCATAATAGCTATGTAGTGGAACCTTCCAAGAGAAAAATTGTTGTTGGATCTTATAATTCTAAATTTTGTACCAAGAAAGAAATATTTAGCGCATCTATAAAGAATCATCTACACTCAAGAATTAATTACAAATATAGAACCTTGAGTTATTGGACACCTTGTAAATCACTCACTATAAGGTGCCATCAATACAGGTTTGATCAGCCTATTTCTCAAGGTTTTCGCCTCCTATTAAAGTACATGTGCCTCATTTTTAAGTTTATCAAGTAGCTCATCAACAGATGAAAGCATAATGCCTGCTTTCCTTTTTGGAGGTTCTGCAACTTCTAATATTTCCAAATCAGACTTACGATTGAATTTAAGATCCTCCAAGGTGATTGTCTTTATGGGCTTTTTCTTGGCCTTCATTATATTGGGCAGAGTGGCATAACGTGGTTGATTCAAGCGCAAGTCCGTCCTGAAAAAAAACACCAGGAAAATAACCCTATGAGAAATTGCTAACTGCGTATAGCTAAAAGCCAAACAAAAATGCCATGTCTCCTTAATTCGATGACAGCCAGTCAATAAACTTATGAAGAACTCTCTTCAGTAAAGCAGACTAAAAAGACTAAGACGATGGAGTCATAGCCAAAGTTCAAGTGATAGCTACTTATGGGGTCAATATCAAAAGTGAAAGTCTTGGAAACTCGAGCAGATCCCAAAGTAAGAGCTCATTCTCAAATATCAATGCTAGTGAGTGGTAGGTAAAGCTCATTCCATGCAATAGCTGCTTCATAAGTTTTTTCACATCAGGTGTGTTCTGTAGCACAGAAGGCTAGGACCATGAAGGAAAAAAATGATGTTTTCAGCTCAAAGGGTATGATGGCAGAAGACTATTTGTCAAGAAATCTGAGGATGTTGAAGACAGAAATATTATCGTGGTTACAAACTTCCCAGATGACAGCTCAAAACAGACTTCAGCGGATGATTTGCACCAGACAACAAAAGAACAGAAAAAACAATACGTGATGACTGCAGGAAGTTGCAAGTTTACTGTCTCAATTCCACCATCCACCTCTCTTTCAACAGTAACTGCCTTGCTTTCCTTATCCACAATCACCTGCACAAGAAATGTTACAATGTAATACTTTGGAATGCCAAAGGAGCTATTTATTGAGAATAAAATTGTCGGGTGGTTCTTTCACTTTACCTACATAGAGACTATCATAGCACATTGAAAGCTAAATAAGCTTAAACATTTAAAACTTCCAAAACAGTCAAACCTTTGATGCAAATGTTGCTTGAGGCCAGTCCAAAAGACCAGCAACCATTTGTCCTGTCTGGTTGCAATCATCATCTATTGCCTGCAAGCAAAGAGTATTCATTAAGAAATTCATTGAATGTGTAGCAAGAGAGGTACATTGGGCTTGGACATGATGAATCCCTTGAGAAATGCAAGCAAGTTCTGGCAAGTCACAAGTTTAAGCTCTTTTGTATTAAAGGACATTGAGATACATGCAGCATGTTTTAACATTCATTATAATTGCAATGTATTCAAGTTTCAAAAATAATCTGAAAAAGCTCCAAAATTTCACTAGATATAGAAACCTCGAATATATGGATTAAAGGCCATCTTCCAATACCAAAGTGGCCTTAAACCTTCCAAAATGCAATAGAATTTAGGCTTGAGAGGTGGAGTTGGCAAGAGAAAACATATAAGAATATCTATACAAATAGAGAAAAGCTCTACAACAACAAAATGTCCCAAGTGGTCCACCAACTTGCCTTCTCACTCACTTCTAAGCTGATCAAATCCTAATAGTCTCCATTATAGAAAATAAATCGCTTGCTAATCGGTGACAGGCTTCTCTTTGAATATGAAGAAGGAACACAAGGAGTGTTATCTCCCCTATGATGAAACAAATCTTTTTTTTCTTGTAAAAGGTTCCCATGTCCATGAATCTAGTCAAAGAGCATCCACGACAAATCAATGTTAGGTGTGCCCAAACTGGTTTTCTATCATTGCTAGAAAATCCTTAAAGCATTGAACATAAAGTACATTACGAATGTACTTCTCCTCACCAGTGGGTAAGATAATGGGGATCACTCCACTACCTTTGATAGGATAAGAGGTGTTATCAACACCTTGAACTTTGCTTCCATCATGCACTTTTACAAGCTTTGTGAAGACTTCTTTGTGATAAGACATAAGGCATGTGGCACCGCTATCAATCACCCAATCAATAGATGAAAAAACAACAACTTGTAAAGCTGAAGATGAGCTGTTTTCTGCTGAAAAACCAACAAGATTTGAAGTGGCGGAAATCTCATCTTTAGGAGAGATGAGATTATTAGTGACAAAAGCATAATTATTATTGAAAAGATTATCCTCCTTTTCAAATGTTGTTCCAAAGTAATGATTGCGGTACTTGTATCGTTACCTTTCTCTTTTTCCTTTGCAAGCCTCTTCCTACATTCTTTGATGTGATGCCCATACTTCTTGCAATACTGGCACTTACCCTTCAAGCAATCTGATCACCTAAAGGCTCTGATACCATGTAGGAAATAGAAGCCTAAGGATCCAAATTCTTAACTATTCAATCACACAAAGCATTCTCAAAAGAAAGAGAGAGATGGCTAGAAACCCTCTTGTAGAAACTCGTGGACAGCCCAGGAGAATAGTTAGTATTGCTTACAAAAGTGTCTCATACAAATAGGATGCACACATATATATAGTCCAAGATGACTATCTAACTTCATGACTATTGGCTATCCAACTACTTGACTATTGACTATCCAACTTTTTATAAGTTACCTAGAAAGAATTGTTGAAATAAATGCCTATTTTGCCCCTTAAGGCTTGTATACTTGTAACTTGTAAGTTGTGCATAAGACATGGGGGTAAAACATTTATGTACATAGTACACCCCACTTGTGCTAATTAGGCAAGTAAATCAAGTAGGTTAAGGACCCATGTGGGTTCTAGAGCTAGAATTAGCAAGACACCACCTCTATACATAACATGCTATATGTAGCCCAAACTTTGGAGGGGTTTCCACGCCCTACTACACTTTGAATATTCATTCATGTTGTGTGAGCTTTGAAGTCCTCTCTCTCTTGCTTTTGTGTTCTACTCCATAGCTGGTTTTCTGAAGCTTTCATAGTGTGCTTACTATGCTGTTATGATACTCCATAGCTAGGCCTTGGAATTTGACATGGTATCAGAGCAGGTTATGTTGCCTGTGGTGTGATGAAAGCTTGGACCTGTTTTTGATCAAATTCCTGCCATTCCTGGAGAGCAGCTTACCTTTGAGGAGGGAGCACTTTTTGTAGGGGCATCTGATCTCTGTGCTATCTGCATGGTTGGAGTACTGTTGGCAAGGGGAGTACAGGGAGCCAAAAAGTTTCTAATTTGAGACAAAAAATTTTGAGTCTTTTTGGACAGCCAGGACTGTAGGAGGGCGCTTTCTACAGTGGAGACTTTAGTGAAAGTTTTGAGTGGATCTTGGACAAGGGCTAGGACAGCCATACAGGGGGATAGTTTCAAATCCAGAAGCTGAGGGTTATTGAGCAAGTGGCTGCATACCCTAGTTGGGTGAAAACCCCAGTTTGCCTTTTGTGTTTTATTTCTATCCAGCTATGTCTAGTCTTGCAGAGAGCATGCTGAGTGAAGCCAGCCGGGATATCAATGAGAGAGAAGATCCCTACCTATGAAGAAGTCTATGGTCTCTTGTTACAGGAGGAGATGAAGAGAGTTAATCTCTCCAAGAGGGAAGATTTCCAGGAGCATGCCTTTGCTTCTAAGAAGAAGCAAAATCCAGCTAAGGATAAGAAGAAAGGTAAAGGCAAGAACAAAGGAACACCACAAACACTTGAGCAAGGAATGGAGAACTTGCAGATGTCAGAAGCACAACCCTCCTCGAATACTTCTTCCACACCTCGAAGGAAGGGGAATTGCAATTACTGTGGTAAATATGGACACTTGGCTTTTGAGTGCAGGAAGAAGCTTGCAGACCAAAAGAAGGGCACAAAGAAGCAAGGAGGAAATGTTGTTGAGAGTGTTGCAAGAGAGGAGCAGAGTGACATAAGGCACGCTGAGTTATTCTCTGTTGCATTGGCTTCACAAGCTACAACAGGTGGTTGGTACATTGACTCAGGTGCTTCAAAGCACATGACCCCTCATAGGGATTGGTTTGATACCTTTGTGGGGATTAATGATGGACAAGAGGTGTGCCTAGGTGACAACTCAACACACAAGGTCAAGGGAAAGGGCACAGTACCTGTAAAGCTTCCATCAGGAGAAGTCAAAGTCATTAAGAATGTCTTCTATGTACCAGGACTTGCTAAAAATCTTCTTTCAGTAGGAGCTATCACTCAACAAAATATGAAAGTAGAATTTGATGCTACTTCTTGTCTTGTGTTGGACTTGAGTGATAATATGAAGGTTGTGGCCAAAGGATTGCAGGAAGATAATCTATACAGGTTATACACTTCTATCCCTAGTCAGCATGCTTATACAGCAAAAGGAAGGGATGTGGATAGGTTGTGGCATGAGAGGTATGGACATCTTGGCTACCAAAGCATGCAGGTGTTGAACCAACATCATATGGTGGAGGGGCTTCCAGTTGTTAAGCCAAGCTCTTCAGTTTGCGAGACTTGCGCTATGGGAAAACAGCAAAGACATAGTTTCCCAAGGAAAGCACCACCAGGGCAGCAGGCATACTTGACTTGATACATTCAGATTTGTGGGGGCCAACCCAAACAAAATCTGCAGGGGGGGCATATTACTTTATGACCTTTATTGATGACTTCTCACGCAAGATTTGGATTTATTTCTTGAAGTTAAAATCTGAAGCATTCAAGTACTTCCTGCATTTCAAGCTTTGGTAGAAGAACATTCAGGAAAGAAGATAAAGATGCTCAGGTCAGACGGTGGTGGAGAGTTCATTAAGACAGAATTTGTGGAATTCTGCAAAGCCAATGGGATCAAAAGGCAGCTTACAGCTCCTCATACCCCTCAGCAAAACGGCGTAGCAGAGAGAAAGAACCGAACTATTGTAAAGTGTGCAAGGTGCATGCTCAAGGCAAAGGGGTTGCCCAACTCTTTTTGGGGCGAGGCAATGCACACAGCAGTGTTTCTGTTGAATAGAAGAAGTCCAACAAAAGCTGTGGAAGGCAAGACTCCAGAAGAGGCATTTAGCGGCATTAAGCCCAAGGTAGGCGCTTTGCGAGTGTTTGGTTGTACAGCCTATGCCCATATTCCCAAGGATAACAGGAAGAAGCTGGATGCAAAATCAGCAAAGAGTATTTTCTTGGGATACAGTGAAGAAAGCAAAGCTTACAGACTTTATGATCTTACTAGCAAGAAAAGGATCATAAGTCGAGATGTGATCTTTGAAGAAGATCAAACGCCTCCTATAGAGGAACTTGAGATGGAGGATGGTACAAGTGAATTTGTGCCAATACTTGATGACCCACATCCATATATTGGAGAGCCTCAGGATGATCATATGAGTGATCAAGAGGAAGAATCCGAGGAGGCTAGGAAGCGAAAGGAAAGGGGCAAATCTGTTGAGTCCTATTCACCGTCTTCATCACCAACTGCAAGGAAGAAGTTTCCCAAGTGGTATTGGCAAACTGTGCAGGATGGTTTGATATTGGATGAGGGAGAGAGCAGCAATCCAGGGGCTAGGAGGTCTCAAAGGCAAGCCCAGCAGCATGAACACCAGGAGACAAACTATATGCACTTATGACTACTATTTTGGATTCACAAGATCCACATACATTCGTTGAGGCAGCAGATGAGAAGGTATGGCAACATGCTATGCAAGAGGAGTACGACTCCATTCTCAAGAATGATACATGGGATTTGGTGAAGTTACCAAAAGGGAAGCGTCCTATTGACTGTAAGTGGGTCTACAGGACCAAATACAAATCTGATGGGAGCATCGTAAAGCATAAGGCAAGGTTGGTTGCTAAAGGCTATGCACAGAAGGAGGGCTTGGACTATGATGAGACGTTTGCACCGGTAGCTAAGATGACGTCTATCAGGTTGGTTTTAGCATTGGCTGCATATTTTGGTTGGGAGGTCCATCAAATGGACGTGAAGAGTGCTTTTCTTAATGGACAGTTGGCTGAAGAAGTCTACATGGAACAGCCACAAGGTTTTGAGGCTAAGGGCAAGGAAAGTATGGTATGCAGGTTTAAGAAGGCCTTATGTGGATTGAAGCAGGCACCCAGGGCCTGGTATAGTCGTATTGACGACTATTTTGCCAAGGAGCAATTCATAAAGAGTCAGTCGGATTGCAACCTGATCGTGAAGGAGGAAGATGGGAACATTGTTTTGATAGTTCTCTATGTGGATGACTTGGTCATCACGGGTAACAATGGGCAGCTTATTGAAAAGGTGAAGGCTCATTTATCAAATGAGTTCGATGATGAAGGATTTGGGCTTAATCCACTATTGTCTTGGTTTGGAGGTTTGGAAAAAGGAAAACTGTGTTTATTTCCCAAGCCAACTATGCATGTGAAGTTTTGAACAAGTTCAACATGCAGGATTGCAAACCCGTTTCCACGCCCATTGATACCAGCAGTAAGCCATCCAGAGATGATGGCACTCCTTTTGTGGACGAGACTCTTTATAGGCAACTTGTGGGTAGCCTGATTTATCTCACCACTACGAGACCAGACATTTCCTATGCGGTTGGTGTAGCAAGCCAGTTCATGAGTTCTCCAACTGAAGCACATTGGAAAGCAGCCAAGAGGGTTTTGAGGTATGTCAAAGGGACAACCTGCTATGGGATTGAGTACACAGATGACGGAAAGCTTCAGCTTGGAGGCTTTACTGATTCGGATTGGGCAGGTGATAGGGATGATCGAAAGTCGACCACAGGTTACACTTTTAACCTTGGTTCAGGGGCCATTTCTTGGTGTAGCAAGAAACAGCCCACAGTTACCTTATCATCGACAGAGGCTGAGTACAGGGCAGCGGCAAAAGCTACCTGCGAGGCAATATGGCTCAGGAGACTTCTTGGGGAGGTGCAGATTCCACAGGATGGTCCTACTATTCTTCAGTGTGACAGCAAGAGTTGCATCCAGCTTGCCAAAAATCCTGTGTACCATGCTCGTACGAAGCATATTGAGGTGGATCAACACTTCTTACGAGAGAAGATATAAAGCGGAGAAATTCAGCTCGAGTACTGTGATACCAACGAACAAGCAGCAGATATCTTTACTAAGGCACTTAGTAGAGAAAAATTTGAAAACTTACGTAGCATGCTAGGTGTTGGTATGAACAAAATAGCCATTGAGGGGGGGGGTGTTGAAATAAATGCCTATTTTGCCCCTTAAGGCTTGTATACTTGTAGCTTGTAAGTTGTGCATAAGACATGGGGGTAAAACATTTATGTACATAGTACACCCCACTTGTGCTAATTAGGCAAGTAAATCAAGTAGGTTAAGGACCCATGTGGGTTCTAGAGCTAGAATTAGCAAGACACCACCTCTATACATAACATGCTATATGTAGCCCAAACTTTGGAGGGGTTTCCACGCCCTACTACACTTTGAATATTCATTCATGTTGTGTGAGCTTTGAAGTCCTCTCTCTCTTGCTTTTGTGTTCTACTCCATAGCTGGTTTTCTGAAGCTTTCATAGTGTGCTTACTATGCTGTTATGATACTCCATAGCTAGGCCCTGGAATTTGACAAGAATAAGGTACCTCCAATATGTCAAGTTGGGATACTTAATGTCACAATTAGGCTTAGTGGACCCATGAGTCCCTACCAAGTTAATTTCATATTAACTTAGCTAACTCTAAAAAGTTCAGTAGGCCTAATATAATAAATGACCATGGTTACACAACTCTCGGCCTTTTGGGTCAAAGTAACCTATGGTAATGTAAGCAATTCCATTTACATTCCAACACAGTCTTGTGAGAGGACTCCCAATGCAATGCACTACAGCCTAGGGGTGCAAGCTCCATACTTGTCCCACCAAGAAACTGGCCTCAAGTGGTCGATCTATCCTATGTCACAGTCCTCTAATATGTGAGGTGGTCTCTCCTAAAAATCATGAGCTCATCGTTGCAGGCCTTGTGATGTACTTTTAGTACATCAGTGCTTATCAATGTATCAGAATATACTTGTAGGCCCAAAAGGAGCCATTAACCTTAAGAGCAAGGCAGTTCCCTCTTTAAGCCCTCCAAATCAATTAATAAGGATAAAAGGCCAATAAGGGCCCAAAGTACATTAAATAATACTTAACGAGGGCTAACTATCCCTCAAGATAGATATGTTAAGTTAAGTTTGAGCATTGTCTATAACAGGCAAGAGACATCAATTTTAAGATCTTTTGGCTCATTTGCAAGTGAAATAGATCTAAGCTTCCTCTTGTGAATGTGTGAGCCTTGGAATTTTCCATTGCTAGGTCTCATGTGCCTTATCTACATGAATCCATGCTCTACTCCATGCCATGTACTCATTCTTTCATTCCTAATGAAGATCCTTGTGTTTCTAGCTTTCTATGGATATGCTATCTTGAGTGCTTTGCATTTCTCTTGCTCTTAGATTTACTTCCATTGTAATGGCTATTAGTTTGGATTTGGCACGTGACATTTCTTGGTATCAAAGTCTTAGATCCATGATTCATGATGATTCTATGTGAATTTCATTAGAGTTGACATAATTTCGTTTTTCATTTCTAATTTGATTCTGTAGGCTTCTAGAGCTTTGTTCAAGCTTTCGTTTGCACCAATTTTCAAGCAATTTGGGTAAGGGATGCAAAAGTTATTGCAATTTTCCCAAAAGCTGTCAAAATAGGTAATTACCATTTGGTGTCCACTTTGTTTGAATTTTTCAGATTTTATTTGAGTTTTTATTTCATGTTTCTTTACATAGGATTTTAGAGCATTGTCTTAGCTTTGATCTGATCCATATGGCAAGTCATTTGGAAAATTAGTGAAGGTGGGTCATATTTGCCAAAATTCTAGAAATTTTCTTTGTTTTTCCAACTGAGAGAGAAGCGCTTCAAGTTGTTCCTAATTCTTTTTTCTTCTAGTTCTTGCACTTCCATAACTTTCTTGTTTGAGTTCAAATTTCAGTGTGGTGAAAACGAAAAGTGATCAGAACCACGAGCCTGACACTGGAATTATGGTAATTATTACTTTTCAATTTATTTCTTCCAAGACACCTTTTTCCTAAGTTCATTCTTTTATAATTTTCTTACCATTTTCGGACTTCCATAATTTCTCCATTTTAGCTTGGATTCGAACGCTATAAAAAGCAAAATTGTTCATGGTGGCAAATTAAACATAACTATTACTTCATTTCAATTTGTTACATTTTGTGACAGAGAAACAACCACTTCATTCTTCGAGGACTCAAAATTTTAAGTGGGTGGAGAAAAGCATTTCATCGGCCTGTAAAATTCCATTTTGAATAGATTTAAGTCGGTGAATTCACAGTCCCTAAGTCTTCATTAGTCATTGATGATGGATTATTGGTATAGTAAAAACGTTCAACTCCCATCAAATGATGAAACACAGTCTGAAATCTTCATCATCATTATTATTGTGAAGAGAATAAAATCTATTTCGCTTCATTGTGCTTTCAAGGACAAGTTCGAGCATGGTGGGATACTCAAGCACATCCAATCACAAAGCTGTGGAGTGAATTCCTTTCAGAACGAGGGTTGTATGACACCAATATTCCATGGCTTGGAAATGAGTGACTATCTTAAGAATCCGGCCTGCGAACCATTTCAAGTTGATTTAGGAGTTTTCGAGAATATTTTTCTTTTTGGCAATGATCTAATGGAGTATGAAGTACTCAACATGGATACTGTTAACAATGAAGAGATTTCATTATTCCATAGAAATTCAACTTGTATCAATACTTTGGATTATTGTTCAATGCCTCACAGATCCATTTTACAAGAGCTTAAAGTGGCTTTTGTTAAAGAACCTTATTTCTATGGATTCTCTAGAACTCAACTGCCAGCATGTAATTCACGTGTATATTTGGAAAATATGGACGTGAATGATTGGCAATGTTTTCTTAATCAACCAACACTCTATCGAAAACTGATTTTAAATATGTCAGCAATTTGTATTAGTTTCTTTGGAGAGGTTTAAATTGCTCAATAGAATCAAATATGATCAGTCCTCAATTGAGTAACGTCAACAATGATTGTTCATCAGTGGTTATTTGAAACAATCAAAACATCAAATCCCTGGTTCAACTCTAGAGTGTGTTTTCACTATTTGGGATTGATGCTTCATCCATTTATATGGGCAACTGCGAGTTTTATATTTCAAAACGAGAGTCAATTTTTGATGTCAATCGGGTCAGTTATTCACAACCACCTATGAATGAAGTATTGACCAGATTTGAAGAAATATAATTTGGTCAACAGTATGCCCAGAAATATGCTTCATCATATGATCGAGACTCGAGTGTCAATATTTATGTCGACTACTTCATATGGAGCATTTATATACAAACACCATTGTTCATAAAAGAATTGTAATTTTCTTCATCAAATTGGTCAAAAAACATGGATTGCCAACTACAACAAAAGATCCGAATGCAAAGGGGAATTGGATAAGCATCCGAGTTAGTATGATGTCGAGGAAGTAGACAAAAGAGGATATTGCGGTGATACTCTTTGTCCATTCCATGCAGATTAGTTGCCAAAGAGCAGTATGGTGCTTCATCAACCTCTCCTTCGACCATCATTTTTCCTTCATGGGAAATATGGATTACAGTCTAAAGCTAACAAATGGATTCAATTCAATAGCTTTGGATATGTAATAATGCAATAAGTTTTGGACATGACATCCTCAATCATAACTACTTAACTGAGGCGATCAAGCTGATCAGACAAGAGTCTTCATTTTTTAGGACAAAAATGTTTAATTAGGGGGGGTCATGTACTTTTAGTACATCATTGCTTATCAACATATCATAATATCCAATGTAAGCTTTGTAGGCCCAAAAGGAGGTATTAGCCTTGGCCCTTAAGAACAAGGAGGTTCCCTCTTTAGGCCCTCCAAAGTAATTAATAAAGATAAAAGGCCAATAACGGCCCAAAGTACATTAAATAATACTTAACAAGGGATAACTATCCCTCAAGATAGTTATGTTTAGCTATGTTTGAGCAATGTCTATAACTAGACAAGAGACATCAATTTCGGAAAACATGTAAGTTCTGAAATCCTTCATTTTGTACATGCATATGATTTAGTCTTCAACACACAAATAGGACTACTATTGAGATTAGCATATCCCCACTAATTTATGGCCAATAGACTTCATGGAGAGCACCTTAAGATCGAACTCCGGATAACAAATTCATCAAAGTGTTTTTGCTTATCCTGTAATAACATAGCTAAACCGATCCACCTACTAACAGATCAAACAATGGAATTGTGTTCCACCAAATTTCTCTCCCATGATGTGTACCTGTCTTATACAATTGAAAATGCTCATTGGTATCCATATTCTAAATAGGAAATCAAATGTATGACAAGGAATAAATGACTTAATACTTTCTCTCCCTATTCACAAGAATAAGATCCAAAATGCACTCTCCCCAAAAAGATTATCACATCAAAATAGAGATTTAAGGCATGGCGAAAAGGCCAACATTATTGGTGCACAATTCTCTATGTAAAGATGATCATAGAACCAATCTAAAAAGCCAACTCTATAAAAGAGAAAACAAATTCCAGTGTAATGAATTCTTATAAACGTAACTTGAAAATGGTAGGAAACTTCTCATTCTTCAAGAAAATAGATTCCCAACATGATTCTAAGGTGTAGACAACCATAATTCATGCTAAAAACACAAATTTCAAATCTGTCCCTTTTTTAGAAATCACCCAAAAAGTTACACAAAATCCAATAGGAATCCAATTCATCACTTAAATTTGCACCCATTAATGTTTGCATTTGCAAACAAGTATGGACAACAACTACATGAATCAATCATCAACAACTTATGCAGAAAGAAGAATTAAAAAGAGCAGATTATTACATATGCTAAAGATTCAAAATGAACCCTATTCACTCAAAGAAGTTTGTAGAAGAGAATAGCATCCAAGATTTTGAAGAGAATCCAACACCCCACTAATTTCCAGCGCTGAAAAAATGGAAACCTGCTCACAGAGGCAGCCACAAATTTTCTCTACTGGTTGGCTGGAAAATAAACCGCAGATCTGAGAAAAAAACAGCGATCAAAAAAGTTTGAAAAACAATGGCCTGCCAGTAGAAAACCAGCGATTATTCAAACTTTATGTGACCTTAAAATTATCTTAATAAGGTAATTACCTCCTTATAGTTGATCAAATAACTCATCAATGCAAGGCATGGTTTCTCAATTGTGAACTTACTTAGCCTCCTATAATGCATGACCGCAAAGCGCTATTTTCTCCTTTACCAAAAGAAGTGGGTATGCCCAAGGAGGACTACTTGGTGAAACTATTCCTTTCTTGAATACTCTGATGGTTGCCTTTCCAACTCTGTCTCTTCCCTACGACTTGAGTTAGGGACATCCACAAATGGGTGTAGTTCCTAACATTGACTCCATTCTATACACTATTAGAAATAAGCCACTGGGCAAATCATGAAGAAATAGATTAACGCATTCAACAGTTGCCTTGATTCTTCCTGACTATCCATAGTTTGGAGAAATGTGCATCATGCTCACTTTTTCTGGACTCTAGGAGGCCACTATGAAATTAAGCAGGATTCAACTCATTAATCATGCTTTTGAATCCCTGACCCATTGTGATTTGTAAGAATGTACTTATTGATTGTAGAATGGCTTAAGTCACCAACCTGTAGTGACAACTGTAAGTTGGTAAATAAATAGGGTCACTAGTTGTAAGTGACGAGCTTGCAATTGGCAACTGGGTCTTCCTTGGAGTCTGCTAGATTGACTTCCTAAAATGTAAGTGACGAGCTTGTAATTGGCAATTGGGTCTTCCTTAGAGTCGGCTAGGTTGACTTCCTCACATGTAGTTGACCGTCAAAGGACATGTGTTGTATGTTGATTGGGACATTTGGGTCCAATACACGAGTCACATGTTAGATGGATCATGGTTTCCATGTGTCAAGCACTTGCCAAAGTGGTATGTGTCATGTGGTTGCTTTATAATGTCGGGGTTAAGAGGAGATAAGAGTGAGCTTTAGTCAAGCACTCATGAATTTTCTCTATGCAGCATAGGTTTGGGAGGGCAATGTCAAAGGAAGTGAAAGATTTTTTATTGAGCACCAGCATCTATCATTTGGAACTCACTTAAAATTATGCTTGAGACCATGAGATTGACTTAAAGCTGGATGGATTCATTGATGTATGGTACATCTATGACTAAGCAGACATCAAGAGGGCTTAGTATTTTGTTATAAAATTTACAATACGTGCAAATGAACAATTAAACTCATGTTTGTGAGATATGTGGGGATAACTTACACAGATGATAGGAGGGAAGAGATATAACATCCTGAAGAGCAGGATCTGGTTAAGTCTATTAACTATCCAAGGATTACACAAAACTCATTTCAGAATACACATAAATATGATTAAAAGAGACCAGAAATGCTGTATCATGCAAGCCTCACATAGCCATCAATGCAATTCAGTTCGCATAAGATATTCGAAATGAGACATTGCCAACCTGCTTGCCAAGTAGTAACAGGTGAGGTTGCTCAGACACTGCAAGGGCTTGAAGCAGCTTGGCTACTGCCAAAGGGTAAAGATTAGCATCTGTTGCAACATGGATGGCACGGTCTGCACCCATGGACAGGCCTGTCCGAAGGGTCTCTGCACAGTGTGAGCTGCCAATGCTGACCGCCACCACCTCAGATGCAATTCCAGCTTCCTTAAGGCGCAATGCTTCCTCCAATGCTATCTCACAAAATGGATTCATGGACATTTTCACATTTGTGGTTTCCACTCCAGTCTGTTTGGTAACAGTACAATGTAAAGGTCTCACCCTCTCTCTCTCTCTCTCTCTCTCTCTCTCTCTCTCTCTCTCTCTCTCTCTCTCTCTCTCTCTCTCTCTCTCTCTCTCTCTCTCTCTATATATATATATATATATATATATATATATATATATATAGCTTTAGCTTATTCAACCATGATACAAAATCTTCCATTTTATGCTCCCCTTACCAATCTTTAAAACATGAATATATGTCGTTCTTGGTCAAATTCATGCCAGAAGGCTTCTGATCAACTTAGAAAGTCATTGTTATTGGAACCATTTTTGACCTACAAAGGTTGGTTGGAAGTTGACAGTGCAGACAGAGAGTCAAAAAATGCCTCTGGTGAGATACTAATGCAAAATTGCTGGTTGCATTTGAGACTTGCTTTGCATTCAATCAAATGAGTATGGTATCTTACTCTCTATCCACAAAACTCAAGAACTTGGTTGCATCACAAAATTTTGTGCCATAGACAGCATCAGACTACAAGACCAACGATCATGGAGGAATTCTTCTACTTGCCAGATTCAATCATTCTAAAACCCCGCTTCCAACCAACAGTTCAAATTGTTTGCTATTCCTGAGAAAAAAGAATGTTCTGTGAAAGTTCCCAACTGTAAGTAGGAACTTGAAAATAGCTACTACGTTTTGTATTACTGAAAAATCATTATAGCTCCAAAAATCAGCTCTCTATCTAGCTTTATGTCGCATGCACACACTAATCAGAAAGTTTGATTTACATGTTTATATAGAATTTAAGTTGAGATCACATGTTGTAGTCCTAACTGGAGGGGACAGTTTAAGGTGATTGATTTTCTGCATGGTAAAGGAGAAAAAATAGAGCTCACATAAGAAAGTATAGAGTGCTCAAAATAATCAAACCTTTATAAGATACTTATTGTGGAAAACGATTGGGTGTATCACAGATTCCCAGGGGACTCGGAGTTATCTGCAAAGTACTGTAGATGCAGACTTGAGTGAGTGTTGAGGCTTGTGAGCTGGAGACTAGAACTTTAGAAAGAATAATAGTGTACCCAGTCCTTCATAAGGGTGAGTTGTGTAAGTCCACATATGAAGGACTTGCTCTGTTCTAAGGGTGAAATAGTCGAAGTTGAGGACATTTTGCCCAGAGTTCTTTTGACATTTAGAATTGTACAAGACCAGAGAAATTAGTGATTAAGAAATTGCATTGGATCCAGGTGCATGATTAGGTTGAAAGACACTTAGCAGACAAAATTCTTTGGAGAGCTTTGAAAGTATGTCTCCCTAAGCCCATAAGATAAAAATGTCCTCAAGAAAGGAAATATTTGATGCCCCTAGCTGATCAGGGTATGCCTAGAGCTAGCAAAAGTTAATGTCTTATCTCTAAGTAAGGGAGGCCTTGACTAATTAGGTTGAAGCTCAATTCTAGGACTCGAAAAGAGTTATAAATGGCTAGAGGGGCATGCATGGGGAGTCATTTATCCATAAGCACCCAGGGGTATGTGGCATGGATTGTGGCTATACGCAAATGTTTAAGCATGAATTAGGCAATCTGATTGATTGCAACAAACCAACATTTAGACTTTGACTAGCATGATCATCTATAAAGATTACATCTTTCAAAAAAAGTAGACAAACTTGGTACTCAAAATCTTTCATACATGTTTTTTATTCGAAAGCAGATACAAAAGGCATTAGACATGTTAATATCGCCTTTAAGTTCAAATCAATGAGCTTATATGCAAAAAGTATAGAGTAGGCGTAACCAAACTTGAGTTGCATACCAGAATGCATCACTCCGAGATAGCTCCAGAACAACCGATCCTGAAAGGACTCCCAAAAAAATTATCGTTTTGCATTTTTTTTTTGAAAGTCTCATGTTTTTTGTTTCTTTTTTACCAGTTTGTTGAGGTTAAAAAAGAACAACTAGAAGCTATTTAAAAAATGGAAATGCATTGTAAAAGTCTATAAATTATAAACAGGACTATTGGTGATGCATGGTGTTCAATCTTTGATAGTTGCACTGGGATTGGTGTAAATTATCTCACAGTCTAGTTACAGACTACAATCTTGCACATTGAGCTACTTGCATGTAGACAATAGAGTCTAGAGTAATGAGTTATTAAGGAGCCTTGCATGAGTTGTTTGAAGGATTTTTAAACTTTAACAAATTGATATCAAATATGACGCAGTGACACATCCTAAAAAAGTCATAAAAAGCATACATGAAGCACTTAGCAAGTTAGCATACTAAACTTGAAACTTGAAAGTAATTACAATTTAGATGATACAAAAACTTGGAAAATGATCTAGTTTACACACATGCCTCATGAGTAAAACTTTTAAATCCGTTGACCTGCAAGTGCCGGTTGGGTTAGTTGCCAGGTGATATATATAACACGTGGGCTATACATTTGTCTCATAAGTGATTCTCAGATTTGCCCCATATGTAATTCTTGAAAGAATACAAGTCTTTACAGAGCTGGTTGTCTGTGCAGAAAGCTAACAAATCAAGCTGATCAAGCGCTTGAAAACCCTAATTAGTGAGGAATTTAAATAATGAGCTAAAAGGTGCAAAAAAGTAGAATTGTGAGAATGCAGTACACGAATGAACAAAACGTCTCTGTTTTCAAAAAGATACTCTATAACCAATGTTTTGGATACTCTCGATTTACAACATTGACTCAGCCATTATGTGTCCAGTACAGCAAGAGTTAAGGCCTTCGGAGGTCTAGGCACCAATTTGTGAACTTAGTTTATGCGCAAGATTTTGCTTAGATTTGACAATAAAGTTTTGTGTAGTAATAGGAAATAGGAAGCAAAATAATGCATCGCCAAATGCATCAAAATAATCATCAACCATAATTTCATGTTTAACTTCAAGAAGCAATGCTGATTTCATCTCGGAGAATGAGTATTTTCATCATAAATAAAAAAACTCAATGAGCATTACTGGATTTGATGAAACAATTTGGGAATCATAATATCTGCAAAATCCGAAAACTGAGAAGGGAGGGTTGAAACCTTGTCTGCCTTGACGCGTATCTTGACAGCGTAATCAATCACTCGCTTCACTGCCACCAACACCTTCATCCTTCTGTCACTGCCATACCAACAAAACAAAAAAGCAAAAACAAAAGTGAAACAAGGACTTCCGCTTCTATAACAATATTCAATCGATCCACATATTCAATCCACCACCATCATGCTTCATCACACACCAAAGCAGAAAACGAGCGAGCGATCGAGAGAATGTATGCTGTGATGGTGAAAACCTGATCCGTGCGTTTTTGGTTGGTCCACGATGGAGCGATTTTTTGTAGGGTTTGGCTAACGTGGAGTCTTCTGCAACAGCTTTCCCATGCGCAAGGTGCAACGTGCTGCTGCTCTGAATTGTTTGTGACGCAGTGGTGCGATCTGAATGCAGCGTGGCGGCGGGCTGATCAGCACGATTCTTGCAGCCAGAAAACGATGTTCCGTTTTGCTGCGTTTCAATGCTTTCTCATGTACTGGCCTGATCCCTGCAGTTGTGTTACAGCAGGCAACTCTGGATAGATATATATATATAGAGAGAGAGAGAGAGAGAGAGTGTGTGTGTGTATATAGACTCCAGAGGTATGCCCATATAGGCCTGCGTTTTGCAACCTTCCCAGCCTTTAAAACCTAATTTTCATTTCATATAAATTTAGATGTTTCTCACACATGGCCTTGCTTGCTTCACAAAACCTTTCACCCCGAAGCCTTATATATTTTTTACCTTCACATTGAAGTTTGGTTTTAGTAATAACTTTGCACAAGGAAAGTAGTTTTTGAAATTTTGAAAGTTCAGTTTTTGACCTGAAACCAAGTTGCATAAAGTCATTCTTCCACTTTTTGAAACGTAAATTTCAACTCAAGCCTCAACTTTCAAGAGTTGCTACAGAGGCTGCAGCTCGCACCTTGGTTAAATTTTAGCTCAAGCCCAGTTGTCGCAACTCACGCCCTCGTCAACCAGCATTTCAAGAAGCAAACCTTTGAAGGGGACTAGGGAGTGCATTGGGAGTTGCGCAGTGCCTACTGCATTTGGAATCCTACTGCAGACTGCCTATGCCAAATTCCAGATTCTTGAACATTTCGGAATCAAGGTGTTTCAGTAGCTAGAACTTCAAATCCATCATCTTCAAAGAACATGGATGTTGGAAGTGGAATGGGTAGGCCAAGAAAAGATCCAAAATAACGAAAGTCAGATGCAATCTTTAGTATACCTCCTATAGTTGAATCTGCCACTGGAAAAAGTCATGTTAGCATTGATTTGAATGCACCAGTTGAAGTTGAAATAGCTACTATGGTGAATGAAGAAAAATGCTACGTGCAAAAAAACGAATGTATAAATACACATGCAAATCTATCCATCCATGGGTACTACCAAGAATGAGGATGGAACTACATTCAATTGCTATGTTATATTGCACAGAAAGATAGGCCTCTAGCAGATTTCAATGACCAGTGCGATCTACAAAGACTCACGGGCACTCCACACATGTCAGTTAATGATGAGTACTCTATGAGAAATCTCAACTAGTTTAGTCAAGTTTGATAGATTCTGGAGTTTTCTCAAAAACTGTAACTCTCCAAGCTGGCTGCTCTCCGAATGCGGGTATTTTATCCAATTCTTTGTCGGCCTCTATGTCAGAGGTCTTAAACTCCAACCACCACGCGAGGACTCATGAGGATGTTGCGCTAAAAAGCTCTGGATTTGGTCCTCGACGCTGATTCGTATTCTAAACAATGGTGTGATCCTTGATAAAGACGGACTTGGTTGTGTTGCCTGTGGAGCTGGCTGTTCTTCTACAACTTCAGAGGCTCCACCCTGGTCCATGCTCGAATCCAACCCTGTATCCATAGGTGCGTCGACTTGGTGCAGAGGGGAAAATTGCGACATGACCAGAACTGGAATTTGAGGCCTAGCTTCCAACACTGAGCGACAGCCTTTTCATATGCATTGATGGTTGCTTTGGCCTTTGCCAACTCAGTTGAAGCTGCACCCTTAAATCTGTCAAAGTGGCCTTGAAATCCTTGAAGGGCCACTTTATAGGTTTCAACCTTTTTAAACAAATACGTAATTTTCGTCGGAGTTACCGGATGAGCAGGTATTTGCGTCTATAGATACACATCACGCTCAAGGGTGGTCGCATCCAATTCATCTTGGAGACGTGTGCGATCTTGTTCTGCCATCTAGCAATTGCACTTGTTGCTTTGCATCCTACACGGTCCTGTCCACTTGATCTTGGGCGGTTGTGAGGACATTCTGCAGGAAACTGACATAATCCTCTAGGCGATCAGCCAATTGTTGTGTCTTCTTCTTCTCAGCTTCAAACTTAGCTTCGTGCTACTTGGCAATCTTCAACTCTTTGTCTAGTTGAATGACTTTCTGGTTGATGAGTGTATTCTCAGATCCCATATCTGAAATGCGTTGCTCCATTTCTTTTTTTTTCCTTTTTTTATTGTCTTTTCCAAAAGAAGTTAACAATAAAGTAGTGAGAACAAAAATTGAAAAACAAATAAAAATAAAAAATCATTTGGATCATGCTTGCTGAACTGGTGGAGCAGGCTGCCAAAACTTGCGTAATCGGTTGCCATTCACAAGAGTATCAAAACGTGTTCTGTCCAAGTATTCAAGGATCATTGGTCCATAGTTCAGGATTTCCTTCACTTTATACAGGCCTTCACCGGTAAACTTCAATTTCTCCTTGAGCAGCTTGGCTTTGTACATCAGTGCGAGATCTCTTGCTTTTAGATCTTCTTTGTGTAATCGACGATCGTGCCATGCCTTGTGGCAGGCTTTCTCTGCTGCTAATGCATGAACTGCCATCAATCTTGTTTCACACAATTTGTGCAACGCTTCATGACGTAGTTGTAAAGACTTATCATCATTTAACTGCTTTGTTGCTGCTATGCGTAAAGATGGTATTAAAAATTCAATCGGCATGACAGCATCTTGACCATAAACTAGTTGGAAGGGTGGTTGATTTGTACTACTTTTGTAAGCGGTTTTGAATGCTCATAATGCTGCATGCAGTTTATATTTCCAATTAGACCGACTTGCTTCAATTGTTTTCGTCATAATAGTGTAGAGAATCTTATTGGAAGATTCAACTTGGCCATTTCCTCTGGGATAATATGGAGTACTAAATCTGTGTATAGCAAAAAATCTTTCAGTAAACACTTTATCGTTTGATTAACAAAGTGTGTACCCCGGTCACTGACAATCTCGATTGAACATCCAAATATGATAATAATATTTTCATAGAAAAACTTGGCTATAAATTTTGCATCGGCAACTTTGACAGCTTTGGCTTCAATCTACTTGGTCATATAATTAGTTGCTAAAATTCGATAATGATTCGCATGACCCATAAACACATAAACTCCACGAATTGTTGTTGGTGGTGGCAATTCCACAATAACCTTGATTTAAGAATAATCTGTGGCAATGCCATGTCTTGATATCACATGTCCAAGCACAACTCCGTGGGAAACCCATATTTGACATTTTTCTGGATTTAGGAAAATTTGATACGTGCGACATCTTTCAAATACTTTCTCCAATCGATCCACGTGGTCTGTATCTGTGCTATGGACTCCAAGGTCATCCAAGTAAATTTCAAAAAAAATTTGTAGATAATCTTTAAAAGCAAATTGCATTACTCTTTGGAACGAACTTGGTGCATTACAGAGTCCAAACGACATGACTTTGTAAGCATAGGTGCCCCATTTTGTTGCAAAAGCTGTTTTGTGACGATCTGCAGGTGCAATCTTGACCTGGTTGTAACCACTATATCCATCCAAAAAACTATAAGCTTCTGCTCTAGCAAGGCGGTCCAAAATGCTTTCAGTAAAAGATAACGGAAAGTGATCCTCCCACGTCACTTTGTTCAAAGCCTTGAGATTGACACGAATTCTCAATTTCCCATTCTTCTTAGGAACAATGACAATCAGTGAAACCCATTCTGTATGCTCGATCTCATAAATGGAATTTGCGTCAAGTAGTCTCTAAAACTCTTTCTGTCTTAGATCCGCAACATTAGGATTACAATGATAGAACTTGGTAACCTTTGGAACTGCATCAGGTATTAAAGGTATGGTGTGTTCAATAACTGACGTCGGAATACCCTTGAGATCTTGATAAGTCCATGCAAAGCAATCTTGATACTTAATAAGTAACGTTCGAAGTGCCTGAAATTGTTCAAGATTGTGATCCAAGTTGTACAATCTTTTCTGGTTCTCCTGGTTTAGCAAGATTCATAGCATGTGTCCTAGTTGGGCCATCGTAAACATCTTTTGATTATGGCACATGTTCTTTGGGTTCACAATGTGCTTTGGGTAACATGACAACCACATCATCCAGTGTATAGCGTTTAAAATGGTCAAGCATATCACGCTGGACTACCTCTGCTTGTTCTTTGTCAAGAGGACTTGTCTTGGATCTTCGCTTAGCCTTCTTAGCAGGAATTATCATGGAGATGATGACTTCCGAGAAGATAAACTCTTCTTCGAAGGTGGAGACTTCCTAGACGATGATGTCTTGCTAGAACTCTGACTTGTAGAATAATCCTTGACTATTCTTCTGTCTTTATCCAGTAAGGGTGGCACATTCTTTGAATCGATCTTTTGAGGAGGATTTTCCCATTTCAGGACCGTATTATAATATTGCTTGGCCTGTTTCTTCGTTATTGACCCTATGATCATGTCTTCCTTCAATATAACTACTTTTGGCGTTTTTATTGTTGGTTCATCAGAAATATTACGCACTCCAAATTTGGTCGGATCCATCTAGAATCTGCTCATCAGTAAGTTCTACATTGTCATCATAAGTCAAGACATGACTCACAGGAATGAATTCATCTTCAATCGGATCTGGTGTAGGTTCCGTTGATATCCAAGTTACATTCAGCACATTCAATGGAAAAGCGATTGTGTGTATCGAAGGTTCGATCCAATAATAAAATCTCACTCAAATCTGATTGATTATCTTGTTGACACATATATCTTGTTGTACAGTCAATTGTTGCAAGAGCTTCATTCCAATTGACAGTATCGGTTTGAGAATCATAATGAGCTCCCATTTTTTTACTGGTCAGTCACAAGTATGATCCATTGTTGATGAATCATCATCCTCTTTTTGAACCACTGGTTTGATAGTCCAAGTTATAGGATCAACCTTGACTGCACGTTCACGATTTTCAAAAGTGATTTTTTCGGTACCCCAGTTATGAATTACTTGCGCAACTCGTAATCGTGGGCGTTCCAATAGGACTCGGTAGACATTTGGTGCTTTTGGTAAGTCCATTACTACAAAAGTAATGACGAACTGGACTCTGACAATTCTGATAGGTATATCTTCAACCATTCTCCACAGACAAACTGTCATTTGATCAGCTAGCTTAATGGCAAAACTCGTAGGTTTTATCTTTGTAAGGCCCCATTTTGCACATAGCTTTGTAGAAATCAGGTTAACTCCCGAACCGCCATCTATCACAGCTGCTTCATTAGAAAATTTTCTATGCTATATTGGCAGGGTGATATTTTTCTGTTCACTTTCCCAAGCTGCTCCGACATGGAGTACTTCATTAGATTTTTCAAATCCAGCACAAAAAAGTGGCTCCTGATGGACTTCTGGTTCATCTTGAGTTAACTTTTGCGCTAATACTTCTTTTGCTTTTGGCACCAACTTTAGGAACTCTCCCAATGAAATATTGATCTTACTAGACAAAATATTCATGAGCAGTTCAGTTTGCGGTGCTTCCGGTTCAGTCATCCTGAAGGGTTCTTCATAATTATGCAACTAAGCATTCATATCTATACATGAATTTTTCGATGGCTGCAATGGTGAAGAACGAACTTTGGCTATGGCTCTAGCAGCTTCAAGCTCCTCTTCTTCTTGCAGATGTTTAATCCACTGCCTCATATCCTAATATCTTCTTTTTTCTACATGAATATTTGGATAGACTCCAGATGCTGTTGGTATATCAGTTATTGGTATAGAATCAGTAGGTACCGGATCTGCTACCAGTTCTTTCTGCTTCTGTGCTCTGGTGACCACCATCAAGGATACACTTGGTTTATTTTGAGCTACTAGTCTGTGCTTGATTGTTATTAAATTCACAGGAGCTATAGCCGGTGGTGGCTTCGGTCTTGCTGGACAGTCCTTATAGCAATGCCCATAACCACAGTCATGACAGAATGGTACAAATTTATCTTTATTTGGACATTCTACAACTTTGTGATTTTTTCCACGTGCAAAGCATCCAAGTGGTGCTTTGGTCCAGTTTCTAGATGCTTGTTGTTGCGCGGCAGCGTAAATAGCATATTGTTCTGAAGATCCACCTTCATGATCATTACCATAGTTCCATTGTTCGGCACTTCTGTAAGGTTCTGGTTCCATCAAATTGGCAAGAGGAGCGGGGCGCTTTGGTGGGGCAGGTAAGGCTAATCGTTCTGGGTATCCAAGAGTAGATTGTCGAGGTCTTCTGGATTTCCTGAATAATGTCGTTCTTGATATCCCATCTGGGCATACCATTGCTGAATTATCCGAGGATTGAAGTTGCAAAAAGCAGTCTCATGATCAGGCGAATTACACAAGTGGCATATACTGATTTCCATTCGTTTTTCCAATTGAGGACACTCATTCACTGTGTGATTTCCTGTACAAATAGAACACCAAAAAGTCTTTGCAACTTCTCAGGTTCCTTGTTCGCTTATCCATGGAAATCTTCCAATGCTTTGATCTTCTCATCAAATTGCGACTGCAACTTTTCCATCTGTTTCTGCTGGTTCTTCCCGAGTTTCTCGAATTCATTGAGCATCATTTTTGCAGTAGCGTTGACAGTTGATGCAATAGTGGTGGATGTCGTAGTGGTCTGCCTTGCTGTATACGGCAACATATTGATATTCGGCTCATCATCTAAATCTTCATCCTCCTCCCAAATTGCATCATCCATAACATTTTGTAAAATTGCGTACTCATTATGGCGTTTCAGCTCACGTCTGATCCTTTTAGGTAATCCTGACAAAAACCACATAATCATGACATTTTCGTTAATCAACTTAGGCTCACACTCAGATTTGAGGCGTTTTATCCGTTCAATGTAATCTCGAACCATTTCTTGTTTTCCCATTTTTATTTTACTTAAAAGTAGGAAATGGTCTTCCATAAACTTCCAAGGTGTGAACTGTGTGATAAGGGCTCATTTAACAAACTCTCAATCTGTATGTTCAGTTTCACCTTGATTATAGTACCAATCTTGTGTTGTGTCTGTTAAGGCCATAGGAAAAAGCTTAAGTTTATCTTGGGAAAAAACTTCGCCATAGACTTCACAAGATTCAGAATAGATATGAAGAAATCTAACTGGATTTGTTAATCCATTGTATTTGGGTAGATCCAAATGGGGTGCTCTTCTAACAATGATTGGATTGACTTCCTAAGGAGCACCTCCAGGGGCAGCCATCTTTACATATTAAATCAAGCAGATAATGAGATTGGATCTAGATTTTCAATCATAACTTTCTCAGATTAGATCTGCTAGATCTTTTTCACTTGACAATGTTAAAAATTCACAATTCTAGCTTGACTAGTTTTGGTCATATGACTTGTAAATAGTTAGATGGTCATGATGTGGCTTGTCACACGTGCCAAATAGCATAGGATTCCATTCATAAGGATGTTCTCAAGTAGACCTAAGTGTTAGAACCTTTGGAATGAGTCCAAATTATGCTTAGATACAAGGGAGAAAAAATAGGAGCTATTTTTGGTAATTTTTGCGTTGTTGAGGGATCTCCAAGATTCCAACCCTAACTTGGTAGGGATGAAAGATCCACCAAAATTAGCATTAGGGATAGGTTTAGGGCTACTCATACGTGCCCAAAACCGTGATGGATCATGTATATATAGGTGATGATATCTCACCAAAATCAATCAAGCAATTTCATGTTTTTTCTCTCATAATGGTGCAATTGCTCTCTATGTTCATAATTGTTTGAGTACTTGTGATTACTAATGATTATAGGATTGAATGTAGGTATGGTGTACAGTACTCAGACTGTGAGAGGCCGTACTTTCACACGTGTGAAGCCTTCTTCAAGGATTTGGGCCATTCAGTGAGGTTCAAGCATAGATTTTTGATGGATTTTGATGGTTCAACTTGTGCTAATCTTATGAAATCATAATCTATTGTTTCCCTCATCATTTCAAGTGTTTTAGAATCCTTATTTGCTGTGATTTTTACAGACAAGAATCAGATTCCCTGCGACATTAAAAGTCCCGCAAAAAAGGCCTAAAGTCCTTTTATTGACTTTCAACTAATTAAATCTCTATGTGATCATCGGGTTGGACTTACACACACAGGGTGCCAAATCCCTCTCACTTATTAACTAGGGTTAGTGTTGCCTCGAGATCCGCAAACCCTCCAACACTAGAAGAGAATTGAAAGTTTCCATATCTTTGTGATTTTTTTTTTAATACATCTGTTGTCATTCAAAAGAGTGCTTTGAGCATTGTAACATGTTGAAAGGAGAAAATCAGGTCACTTGGAAAGAAACAACTTATGAAGATACCAAAGGAGATTAAGCTACCATCACTTTTTGCACATATAGATGAATCCTCTTTGTATAAAGATGATATTCAACATCAGAGAAAACTAAAATACTCAGTGTCATCCAAATGATAAGATATACAAGTGGGATACTCTAAGAAATGAAATTATTAGTACTATTGATGAGAGTCTTACAGTCCTAAAGAATAGTCAGAGCCTCTCAACCGAAAGTTATTAACAATTTACAGATTATCAGATCGTCCTCATAGAATAGTACACTTCCTACACTCTGCATAAGATTAACCGAGAAACAGAAGTAGATCCGACAAAAACTAAAATAGCTGATTGCTCCTCTTAATGAGCAACAAAGAATGGATTTATCTAAAGAAGCTTTTTGTTCAAAGCCGCACCTCAGTAGACACACCTCAGTATAGCTCTGTCCTTACTTAAAAAGATTCTTGAGCATAGAGAGAACCCTAAACTTGATGTACCTAAGAAGTTCACAATTTTACAATGGGTGATGTTTCTATTGAGTTCCCACAACCGAAATGAGAACCAACAAATGAATCATCTTTGTTTGATGGACCAGCTAAAACATCTTCTTTAAACTTGAAAGATCTAGATGAAAAAGAAGATCGATTTGTACATATAGGAGCACATCTTGATAGACAACAACGAAGAAATTTAGAAAAAATCTTAAGGAAGTACCATGATGTCTTTGCATGGAATTATAAAGAGATGAAGGGAATGTGAGAAAATTGTCAACTAGTTTGATCTTTTGTATTTGGCGATTGAGGCCAATTTGCATTTTAGACTTAGAGATAGACATTTCAAAGTTATATTAGTCTAAATGTTTTGAAATACTAGTCTTAGAAAGTGAGAGAAATGTAGAAGGTCGAGTTTGGAAGATTCAAATGTGAAGAGTTGGTTCATTGAATCTTGTCCATATTCGAAGTAGGGTTTTTGATCTAGAAGCTCCTATGGAGGGAAACTAGTTCAAAATAGGGCATGGACCTGTTATAAATAGTGTACAAGCATGGGAGAATAGGTCCTCTCTCTCTCTCTCTTATCTCATTTCATACTTATGCATGTGTTCTCTTGGGTTCATCTATCCATTGGTGCACTATAGTGATGATATCTTGCAATCTTGTGTGAAGAATGCTTATATTCGTTGAGATTAGGATCCACATGTGTGAAATGCAATACCTTACTGTTATTGTACAGAAAACAACTTCATTATTTTATATTGTTCATGTTTGATCAAGATCTTGTTGAGTTTGCATCTCTTTCATCAAGTAGACGTTGATTTTCTACATTGTAAATGGTGCTAATTGTGTTGTCATTCATAACCAAAGATCAAGAGATAGATTTGGATCTTAGTGATTCATAAAATCTTCACGTGGTATCAGAGCTTGTGTTGCATGTTATTGAAGGATCAACCATATTTAGCAAAGATTTGGAGGAGCTACCAATTCTAGAGTGTGCTAGATTGATTTCTGCTCAAAAATCAAACATGTGTTGCATATGTAAAATTGATCTTTTGTAGGTCAAATCTCAATTTAGGTTGATAAACTTGAAGTAGGCCAATTTCACACGTGCCTTACTAGATTTGGATGACTTTAATTGCATTAGGAAAGCTTCATTAGAGGATACAAGATTCTATATCAAGTTTGTTGCAATTGCATGTAGAATTTGAAAGATTCAATTTTTTGTGATTTTGTCAAAACCCTATTTTTTATTAAATATCTTTTTTTTGAGGTTGTTGGACTTCAATAGAGTGTGTTTCAATCTTAGGAAGTGGCAAGATTCATTAGATTGTGGGTGGATCATAGGTTGATCAAGAATTCTTCATTCTATGTGTTGAATTGCTAGTTATAGTGCTAGAAGAGAATTGAGAGTTTTCATATCTTTGTGATTTCTTTTTTGATACATTTGTTGTCATTCAAAAGAGTGCTTTGTGCATTGGAACAAGTTGAAAGAGAAGATCAAGTCATTGCAACATGGCTACATCAAATGGATTCATGTTGGAAGGCAATGATAGGCTGACCTCAACAAATTATTCTACTTGGAAGGTGAGAATGGAGTTTTTCCTTGAGATGAATGATTTGATGGATATTGTTGTAGGTGTGGAGAAAAGACCCATGGCACAACAAGATTAAGAGAGGTTTGAGAACGAACCTATGTATGACAACTAGCTTCATCTCCTTGATGCTAAATTGATTAGATCTTGGGTTGAGAATAGGCAAAGAAAGAAACCCACTACAATTTTGGCGCCGTTGCCAGGGAGCTACACCAATTTTTCAGTTTGCAACATGTTTATTGGATGGTTAGCTTGCATTAGGCATCTTGTCGTGGCATGAATAGTGTTATATCTGCATTTAGGATTAGTTGGGGAGTGATTTTGCATTATTTGAGTGAATTTGCTTGTTTGAAACTAATTTGATTATGGAACAGGGAAACGCTATTTAGATCACCAATCTTAAGATCCGTCTGGATCTTAGATATCAGAAAAAACAATAAAAATCGGTCAACACCTTCGGTTTTGATCACAAAACTTTCAGTTTGGAGTGCGAACAATCCTTCCCAACAGATTTTCAAAAACATCAGAAAAACCACCAAAAAATACCAAAAGATTACCAAAACCCTAAAAATACAGAAAAAGAACCCTCGTCTGATTCACTGTGCATAAGTGTGATTCAGATATATCTACTACCAGGTCGACGAAGAATAATATCAGAAATAGAAGGTTTTTCAAAAGATCAGTTGTCATATTGTTATATTTTTATCAAAAAGAGTCTTTTTTTTTTTGCAAAAATACTCTTGATTCTTTGCCAAAACCTTTGCCAAGTTACTAGACTATTCTATTTATAGTCACTTATTATTTTTGAGTTCGGTGAAGATTCATTTTATCTGGATCATAGAAAATCTCTATTTTTACCCTCGTCAGACCTACAAAAACTGTGCTTTCATGTGTCAGGAACCTTCGCCAGTTCTACCCTAGCTTTATCTATGTCAGATTCTCAGTCTGAGAGTTCGACGAAGGTTATTTCCGTAGAATCTGTCAGAAAATCCTGATCAGAGAGCTTTTTTTTTTTTATCAAAAATAACATTGTTAAACCTTCGCCTAGAGAACCTTCTCTAGTTCTATTTTTAGGTTTTGATTTTCCAGATCAAGTCTCTATCAAATTTCGGGTCAAATCTGATTCAGTCTGATTTTGATTCTTCGAGTTTTTCATTTTGAGAAGTATCAACTGGTTGATTTTAGAAATCTTTTTCACGGTATAGGAATTTGATTTTCGTCAAGTGGAAGAGATCTAGCAGATCTGATTTGAGATAGTTCCTCATTGAAAATCTAGATCCAATCTCATTGTCTGCTTGGTCTAATCTATAAAGATGGCAGTCCCTAGAGGTGCTCCTCATGAAGTCAATCCAATCATTATTAGGAGAGCACCCCGTTTGGATGTACTTAACAGATCCAGTTAGATTTCTTCAGATGTATTCTGAATCTTGTAAAGTCTATGGCGAAGCTTTTCCCCAGGATAAACTTAAGTTATTTCCAATTGCCTTAACAGGTGCACCACAACATTAAAACTATAATCAAGATGAAACTGAATGTACGGATTGGGAGACTATCAAACGAGCCCTTAGTTCAAACTTCGGAAGTTTATGGAAGACCCTTTTCTACTTTTAAGTAAAATTAAAATGGGAAAGCGGGAAACGGTTCGGGATTACATAGAACAATTAAAACGTCTCAGATCTGAGTGCGTACCTGAATTGATTATTAAAGATGCTATGATTATGTGGTTCTTGGTAGGCCTTCCTAAAAAGACGTGAGCTGAAACGCCACAATGAGTATGCAACTTTGCAAAATGCTATAGTTGATGTCGTACGAGAGGAGGATGAAGATTCAGACGATGAGCCGAATATCAGTATGTTGCCTTATACATTAGGGCAGACCACTACAACATCCACCACTATTGCATCAACGAATGTCAATGCTACTGTAGAAATGATGTTCAATGATTCGAAAAACTCGGGAAGAACCAGCAAAAACAGATGGAAAAGTTGCAGTCGCAATCTGATGAGAAGATCAAAGCATTGGAAGATTTCCATGGACAAGCGAACAAGGAACCTGAGAAGTTTGCCAAGAATTTTTCTACCAGGAAAAATTGTCTGGTGTTCTATTTGTACGAAAATTAGGAATCTGATTCTTGTCAAGTGGAAAAGATCTAGCAGATCTGATATGAGAAAGTTTTGATTGAGAATCTAGATTGCAATCTCATTGTCTACTTGATTTAATCTATAAAAATGGTTGTCCTTGGAGGTGCTCCTCAAGAAGTCAATCCAATCCTTGTTAGAAGAGCACCCAGTTTGGATCTACCCAAATACAATGGATTAACAGATCCAGTTAGATTTCTTCAGATCTATTCTGAACCTTGTGAAGTCTATGGCAAATTTTTTCTCCAAGATAAACTTCAGCTTTTTCCTATGGCCTTAACAGACACATCACAAGATTGGTACTATAATCAAGATGAAACTGAGCATACAGATTGGGAGACTGTTAAACGAGCCCTTATCACACGGTTCAAACCTCGGAAGTTTATGGAAGAACCTTTCCTACTTTTAAGTAAAATTAAAATGGGAAAGCGGGAAATGGTCGAGATTACATTGAACGGATAAAACGTCTCAAATCTGAGTGTGAACCTGAGCTGATTAACGAAAATGTCATGATTATGTGATTTTTGTCAGGTTTATAGCAATTAGAAGCAATCACATTCCATGCATGTAATCATCACTCATCTAATCCATTAACCAATGACTAGGATCACAACAGAGAAATCAGACATGAAGAATAAGACACAACATAGCCGTTACAATCTTCTCCACTCCTCTCTATTGAATGAACAAGACAACGAATACAAAACTGTGTATAGGGGTTGCTTGCACCCTTTGGTATCATACAGGACATTTAGGCATGTTACCATTATTAAATATTGTGAGCACACAATAATCGACAAATAACAATTCAAAGAAATTGTACAACAATATAAACTCGACATTAATATTCTAATACTCCCCCTTAATGACTAGTTTATATTCCTAGAAGTAGATTACCCTACTCCCTTTTTCATAACTCCCAACAAAAACAATATTTGCCAAAGTAGCTTTTCAATTCTACTTTTATCTTTGGTCAAATATAACTACATATACAACAACATTATGTAATAATTGAAATGCGGTACTCCAATAGTTACGTTCACTCCAAGTATGTAGTCGAGATCTTCAATCCACTTCACAACTGTGTAGTTGACCATCCATTGCCTTAGTGCTTGTAAAAACACTTCAAGGATACTTGGATCATTTGACATTTCAATTATCTCACCAAGCTCACAACATTCTTGTTTAGCACTCAAACATTCACATTCAAACAAGTTAGATTGTGCTTGTTGTAGGAGTTGATGACATGATTCAACAAGTTTTGTCCATTCATCAATTTGTGAATCATCTTCACACTCATGATCACGATTAGAAAGAAACAAAACTGAATCATCTTCAAGATATGTCAGATCTTCAATCTCACTATCTTGATTACCATTAGATGTAACTGGATCAAGGACATTGCATTTCTTTGATTCTTGGTTCATTAATTGACATACAACTTTTCCAATTAATTCTTCACCTCGTTCAATCTCATTAGACAAGTATTCAACGAATGACAAAGCCTCATTAATTATATAAGATGACTAAACATTTGCTTGTACCTCGTTCATCATGAAGTACTCATCTTATTGGAATTGGATATGTTCTTCATGTGATTGGATAACCACTGCCATAAAAGGACATTCATCTTCATGTTGTTCCACCACAAAGTGATCGTGCTCAACATTTGAATCATCTTCGCCCTTTTGTGATTGGTTAGGAGAATTAGCTCTCCCCCTTTCTCTAGGGACTTGTGCATTCTTCTTAATTTGACATTCACGTTCAAAATGTCCATTTTTACCACAATAATAGCACGAACCTTTCTTTCTAGCATAAGAACTAGAATCATCATCTTGTTGAGAAGCAACACTCTGTTGACGAATAAAAGAAGAGCTTTGACTTTGTTCATTTCCCTTCCCTCTTCCTTTATTACAAGCACGGTCTCTTCCTCTAAAAGAATTTGATGTAGATATAAGTGCTTGATCATCAATATTAGAATTCTCAAAATTAGATCTTTTTTGCATCAATTCCTCTTGCATTAAAATGCCAGAGAACTCTTTCTCTTTATTTCTTCTAGCTTCTTTGGCTGCTTTCTTAAACCTTTTTCCCTGGTTGACCAGCCAATGTAGGTGGTAGTTGATCTCCGCAAGATGCTTGCAATGATCTCTTAGTTGCTTCAATAAAAACCATAAGGATTTGAAAAAACTGGGGATTTCTTAGATGAACAGTGGAATGATGGCAAACAGAGAGATGAAAGGTAGGATAGTGGTGGTGGCATCGGTAGATGGTGTGGACGATAGACATGAGAGTAGATGCAGATGTTGTGATAAGAGGGCTGGTTGATGGGAATATGGATGGTGTGGATGTAGAAGAGATTGAAGAAGGATGATTGATTTTCCAATGCTTGTACTTCTCATCCTCTGAAGGATCTTCATCACGACTGGGGTACTTCTTCTGATTGAGTCCCTTTGGATTGCCCATCTGCCTATATTTTCATATTTGGCATATTGAGGCCAAAACTTGTTTTAGACTAGAGATTGACTTTTCAAAGTTCATTAGTGTAAATGTCATTTAAATAGACACTTTTTGAAAGCGTGGAAAAGTTAGAATGCGAGTTTGAGCAGATTCAAATTTGAACAATTGGGTACATTGAATCTGGACCCAAAAATAATAGGATTTGCATTTTGGAGGGAAAGCCAAGTGGCCAAATAGGGTTTGGACCTGCTATAAAAAGATGTAACTCATGGAGAGAGCTATCTTCTCTCTTCTCTATCTCATTTCATGCTTATACATGGTTCTCTTGGGTTCTACTATCCATTGGTGCACTATCTTGGTGATTGCTTGCAATTTTATGTGTAGAATGGTCATTTATTGCTATTTTTGGATCCACACGTGTGAAATACAATATCTTGCTAGTTTTGTATAGACAGCAACAGTACTTTATCATTTCCTTCAAGTTTGATCAAGTTCTATTAGTGTTTGCATCTCATTTTGTGTGTAGATGCTGATTTTTCTACATTGGTGAGATTGATAGTGTATTTCTCTTTCTAACCAATGATCATTTAAGTGGATTGGATCATAATGATCTGAAATCCTTCACATCCTCAAGGGAATGTGTATCTGATATCTTCACCAAAGCATTGGGAAAGGACTTGTTCATGAAGCATAGGACATCACTTGGAGTATTATCAAAGTCCATGGTAAAACTATTTGATCATATTTGCTATATTTCCAGATTTGGCGTATTGAGGCCAACTGTGTTTTTAGACTTTGAGATTGAACATTTCAAAGTTTATTAGTCTAAATGTCATTTGAATAAACACTTTTTGAAATTGTGGGAAAGAGAAGGCGCGTTTGAGTAGATTCAAATTTGAATGTTGGGTACTTTGAATCTAGACCCAAAAATAGTAGGGTTAGCATTTTGGAGGGAAAGCCAAGTGGCCAAATAGGGTCTGGACCTGTTATAAAAGGATGTAGCTCTTGGAGAGAGTGATCTTCTCTCTTCTCTATCTCATTTCATGCTTATACATGGTTCTCTTGGGTTCTACTATCCATTGGTGCACTATACTTGTGATTGCATGCAATTTTATTTGTAAAATGATCTATATTTGTTATTTTTGGATCCACACATGTGAAATACAGTAGCTTACTGGTTTTGTATGGACAACAACAGTATTTTATCATTTCATTCAAGTTATATCAAGTTCTATTAGCGTTTTCATCTCATTTTGTGTGTGGATGCTGATTTTTCTACATTGGTGAGATTGGTATTGTGTTTTCCTTTCTAACCAAAGATCTTTCATGTGGATTGGATCTTAATGATCTAAAATCTTTCACAATATATTCATTAACTGTAATAAGGTGGTTGTAAAACTGCAACAAAAGGTTGTTGTAGATATTTTGTAGGATATCAATCCTAGAATCTTCATCAGAAAACGTCTTTTGATTATTCATTTTTCCTTGTAGCTAGCATTATCACGGTCAATGACTGTAAGCTAAAATTATCACTTCAAGCATTGTATTCACTATTTTGATATTAATCAGAGTGCAAATTCCCAGTCTTGCTATTGTATTGTTTCATTGAACATTTGTCTGAATCATTCAATTTAATATTCTGTTGTCGTCTGTTGTGTTTCCAATCCCACACGCACCCGCTTGAGCTTCCGCTGACATTCTCACTAGTTTCTGACATGGTATAAGAGCGAGCTACTCAATAATATGCACATTGTTTGCGGATTATCAAGTCTTGTTTCTATCAAGACGTTTTTCTAGCAAGCGCGCAGCCAACAATATTTCGAAATCGTTGTTACTACCAACGATCTCGTTCAGCCAGAATGGATCATCTTCTCTAATTGAGAGACTCGACGAAGAGAACTATCATCTCTGGGAGTTCAAAATGAAGGTAATGCTATTAGCCAAGGAACTGTGGGACGTTGTTGACGGCACAGAAATCAAGCCAGAAGGTGATGCAGCCATTATCACCAAATGGAGACTTAGAGATGGCAAGGCATTTGCCATGATCACTCTCAATATCAAGAATACATAGATAATTCACATACGTAATGCTCGGACAACCAAGGATGCATGAGACATCCTAGCAACCCTACATGATATCATGGATGTTACTTCCAAGTTACATTTGAGGAAGAAATTCTTCAACCTGAAGATGTCTGAAGTAGAAAGTGTTACAAGTCATATAAACACTTTCAAAAATTTTATGGAGCAAATGACTACAATTGGTTCATTCATTGAAGATTCCGATGTTGTTATGGCTCTACTATCAAGTCTTCCTGAAGCCTATGAAAATTGGGTCATGATAATTTCGACCTAGGAGCAAATTACTCTATCAAGAGCAATTTTGATGCTTCTACAAGAGGAAGTAAAAAAATCTGCATCCTCCTCAGGCTCAGGGTCAGATATTCAAGCTCTATATTCGAAAAGAAAATAGAAGTTCAGATCATACAGATCTACACAGTCAGAATATTCTGACAAAAGGAGCAACATGTAGTCTGGGTCGGATTTTCACTCTGGGTCGAATTTTAGCTCAAGATCAAATTCTAATCTAGGATCAAATTCAGATTCTTTATCATTCCAATCAAAGCAAAACCTATTCTTCAAATAATGTAAGAAAACCTATTCCACTTCAGCCAGTTTTTTGATCCAACAACAAGATGAAGATGAAGCAACCTTCTTGACCAAAGTTTGGACCTGTTATAAAAGGATATAGCTCTTGGAGAGAGTGGTCTTCTCTCTTCTCTATCTCATTTCATGCTTATACATGGTTCTCTTGGGTTCTACTATCCATTGGTGCACTATCCTTGTGATTGCATGCAATTTTATGTGTGGAATGATCTATACTTGTTATTTTTGGATCCACACATGTGAAATATAGTAGCTTGCTAGTTTTGTACGGACAACAATAGTACTTTATCATTTCATTCAAGTTATATCAAGTTCTATTAGTGTTTGCATTTCATTTTGTGTGTAGATGCTGATTTTTCTACATTGGTGAGATTGGTAGTGTATTTCTTTTTCTAACCAAAGATCTTTCAAGTAAATTGGATCTTAATGATCTAAAATCTTTCACAGTACATTCATTAACTATAATAAGGCGGTTGTAATAATTTCAACAAAAGGTTGTTGTAGATATTTTATATCCTAGAATCTTCATCAGAAAACGTCTTCTGATTATTCATTTTTCCTTGTAGCTTGCATTATCACGGTCAATGACTGTAAGCTAAAATTATCACTTTAAGCATTGTACTCATTGTTTTAATCTTAATCAGAGTGCAAATTCTCAGTCTCGCTATTGTATTGTTTTATTGAACATTTGTCTGAATCATTCAATTTGAATATTCTGCTATTGTCTGTTGTGCCTCCAATCCTACACACACCCGCTTGAGCTTCCGCTGACATTATCACTGATTTTCGACATGGTATTAGAGCGAGCTACTCAGTAATCTGCACATTGTTTGCGGATTATCAAGTCTTGTTTCTATCAAGACCTTTTTCTAGCAAGCGCGCAGCCAACAGTATTCCAAAATCGTTGTTACTACCAATGATCTCGCTCAACCAGAATGGATTCGTCTTCTCTAATTTTGGTCGATTCGCGCAGTCCTTCGTATGGTGCTCAATTTCGCAATTATCACATGGGGGGGGGGGGGGGGGGGATTTGAGCTTATCAGGACAATGGATCCTAGGATGTCTATCGGCACACACAAAACAACCCCTCAAGGTAGGCATGGGTTGCGCCGCATAACTTACTTGGGAAGCTGCATAGTATAGCTGGTTTGGATCATAAGTGACAGTATTGGCATCATATTGGTATGTCGGGTCTACTTGGTAACTAGCATCTTGGGTTTCTTCAACGTAATATGTAGCTGGATCAACATAGCCGAGATCAACATAGTGAGCAGGTGCTTGTGGCTGAGGTTGATTGACTACATAAGGCTGTCTAGGCGGATACTGTTGTGGGCCTGGAGGCCATGGTTGGAATTATTTAGGTCGCTGATAGTTCCGTGGTGGATTAGGGGGTCGGTATGGCCTATACATTGGTCTAGCAGCTTGCGGGAAATATGTCTTCAGATGTGGGCACTCATTGGCAAATGATCTTAAAATGTGTTGTGTAGGGTGAGTATGAGTAGAATCCACTCTATTCATGGTTTCTATTGTTTGTTTATGGGTCCTTCTATGGCGGTCTCCCAACTAGAAGAGAACTAAAAATGGAGAAAATGAATAAACTACACCAAGGCAGTCAGCTCCCTACTAGTGTAATGCAAATGGACAATACAATTCCTAAACTAACTCCACAAGGGAATGGAAGCAAGTGAACGAAAGATATCCGATAACAACATTCACATAAATTAACCAAATTAGAAAAGCTTAGTGGGGCTTGAGCACCTACTACTAAGTATTCTATCCACAAGTGGGAACACAAGTTGCATGCATAAAATATCACAAAGTGTCTTTATAATCACAATGCTTATACAAGTGTTGTTGGAGCCCCAAATCCACTCCCATATATGGAAAGAGTGGTGGGCCTAAGCTTTAAACATACTTATGGGATTAAGTCCAAACTTAAAGCTAATTAACTTGTGCACTTACAATAACTTAGACTTAAAGTTAACTTGAACTTAGGAATTAACTTAACTTAGGAATTAAATCTTAAACTTAGACTTTCTAAGTTGAACCATTACAAATGATTGTTTGTAATAATCAAAATTAAATAATAATAGGTCTAAGTGTAAGGTTTTTCTAAACTGAATTCACTTGCAGACTTACAAAATCCATGCCACAATAAATTCCTATGTTAAGCTAATATAAGGGACAACATGTATATTCACAATATGTGGCAATGAATTAAGGCCAAACTTCGAGTTTATTGAATTCCTTGGTAATTGAATGGCATAGACTTATTCTAAAGGTGTGTGTGTCTTGAACTTAAAAACAATTATGTCGCCAGTGTAGTTCCTAGACACCACAATTGCAAGGATGTTTCGTCCTAATCTTCCAATCGGACCCGATATACCATATACCCCCACACCCTATCTGATCATAACCATATTGTTGGGATTGAAAGTGCACCATAGATAGAAAATGATATCCATGGTTGGGGTGGACCAGTTAGAGGACAATCTTAGAGCTCCAGAGCCCTGCATCCTACCTGTTGTGGACAATGGAAGAACTCGTGATGTCATTGTTCTGATACTGTTCTAGAAGAGAAGATGAAGTACCATTAGCATTGCTATATACCTTTTGTATGGACCTCAAAACTGTAGTGTTTATTCCCAAAAAATAGCATTCCAAACTGTACAAACATTTTTGGACTATAGTGTCCTAACGCCCAGAGAGCATTTTAACACTGTTCCACCTCGCTACCTAACCCGGAGTGGGTTTAAGGTTCATATGATGGATATTGATTTTCTGCCTTCATTTGGTGCCGTTTATCAGCTAATCCGAAGAGGGATTCTAAGTTATCATTTCTATACCCCAGAGTTCCATCACAATTTTGATTAGAGTGCAACAATGTGGAGATTACAACTATCTCAAAGTTTATGAACTTATGAATGATGGATCCTGGTATCTGATGGATGAAATTCCAGTACAATCACCCAACTCAGCTAATAGTACTAATAGAAATGCATGAAACGATTCAGGAAAATGAAATAAATGAGGTTATTTTCCTATTCCGACTGAGCTCAGATGAATATCGCATGGAAGACCGTACCACTGCTATCAACATAGAAGCAAGAAAGAGAATATGGATCTAGAAAATTAGCAAATCCGTAGTGCTAGCAGACCCTCCTTGCCGTCATACCTTTGAGAGCTTGGAAACCTCTCATCGACTGGGGAGCATAGGGTAATAGAGTAGGCCCTCATGATTGGATGTGGCGGTACCTCTGTGAGTTGTCACTTTTTTTAACAACAAAAACAAGAATTGCAAAAACCTTATTTCAAAGATTTTTTATATATCTCACCACTTTCATGTTCAAGATCTATAAAATTAAAAGTAGGTTCTTCCATTTCCTGAAAAAATTCATGCTTTAGGATGAATGGAGGATTGTTTTTTAATCATTGTAGGAGACAGTCAATGGACCTAAGGAAGTAAATCAATCTTCTATAATTTCGATTGACAAGGAGATGAAGAAGGGTCTACCCAAATAAGAAATTAGATGTCAAAATTGATATTTAAAAATTGTTGATATATCTCACCACTTTCATGTTCATTGGATCTATATTATATGGTATCAATCGTTTGACCAAGAGTGAAAGAAACTATTTCTTTGTTATTAAATCTACAAAACTAGCAAAACATAAAACCTACTCCACGTGATCAATATTTGTTAAAAGTAGGTACATCCTCGCATAATCTTCTCTATCAAACCAACCCATGTCCTTGTCCAAATGATGATTTATCAACAATAATTCTTATCTTTCTCTTCACACTTTCCCTAGTGTATCAAGCAAACCCCATCATTGGAATTCCTCATTACACATTGAATTGGTAGAATAAATAACCATGCACGTGTATGGGCATTCAAGAAAGAAAGAAAGTACAACCTTGGTAAGTTTGATTGATTTTTCCAAATTAGAATATTCAAGTAGATCAATTCATTTGACATTGTGTTTCATGAAGTGACTTTATACTCAACAAATGCGCACATGGCTTATATATGAAATGTTATGATGTGACAAGGAAAAAACATATGCTAGTTTTTGCATTTTGAGAATAAAAATTCATTTATGGAATACTATGAGCCATAGACTTGGAATCATAGTCTCCACCTGATCATATTATGAATCAGACACTTCTAAGATATCTTGAAACTAAGTGCTTCAACCAGTACATCTAGTTCACAACTATAGATAAAAGTACTAACCTATGGGGCATTCATAAAAGTATTGCATGTGAAGAGTTGACTATGTAGCAAAAATTGAAGGGGAGCATGTGGTGAGGATTTCTCCTTTCACATGATGAGTTCATGTCCACATCAATAGTTATTAACTCTCAAGTACCTCCAATATTTTGTTGTGAGATTGTGCACTTGATTTAAAAAATTAGAATGTGGTTGAATCACACCCACTTTCACATTAGGAATTCAAAGTCATAGATGGAAGGGAACCCTTAGGAAATAGAGGCACTTGAATAAAAGCCTAAGTATCTGAAACCATGGTTGTGCTTGGTGATTATGAGCCATGGGGAGTGGGTTGATCATTGGAAGGGATAATGGCATATGACTTATGATAGTTCGATTAAGATTTTAATAATTGAAGAAAGGTTATGATAGATGTCAAGGGTCTTAAGGGTTGAGTCCTAGAATAAAAGAGACGTAGGGGTCTAAATTAATATGTTCAGAGTGAGGGCTAGAAGAAATGTTTTTGTGAATGAAGGAGATAGAATATATTTTGAAGACGTTGTTTTGAAGTGGTGGTTGAGAGCCTTAGTGATAAATAAAATACAATGCAATGGGCATATTTATCTCAAACCACAACATATATGAAACTTCCTAGAAAGAAAACTTTGTAAGTAGATAGAAAAAGTGTATGAGGTGGTCGATATGAGCTCAAGGCTAGCTTGTCTGAAATTACTCCCATGTGTAGGCTTGCAAGGAGGGTCATAGGTCATGACATCAAGAAGGTCAAAAAATTTCAATCATGGAGTCCCAAGCTCTTAGTTTAAGATATGTGATTCTTCTTGGTCCATCTAGCTCTTTAAGGTACATGTTAAAGTCAAGGCTAAACGTGGCAAGGAACATAGATTTTGTATGAGTTGAGGGACTCCAGCCTTTCAAAGTCAACCTACCTCAAGGATCCACTCAATTTTTTGTGACTTTTCATTCTTTGGAGATTATTCACCTTTGGTAACTTGATCTAGAGTGTCAATTTAGTTATGCTTCTAGCTAAAAGTTTCGATTAGAACTTAAATATTGAAATCACTTTGCTTAGTTTCCTCAATAAAATGTAAGTTTTCAATATTTTTGATATTAGGACAAAGTTTGAAGGTTGCACTTTGGGGGGCTGTTGTTGCTTGCACATTGGTGGCATTTATCTCACCCTTCAAGGTTGATGCACCAAGTGAATTTGATAACCCTGTCCAATCCTATGCCATTAAGGAGGAGCTACCAAGTTTGGAGGCTCTCCAAAGTGTGCTAATTTTGGAAGAATCAAGACAAGAGTACAAGCTCTTGAGGATGGACAAGCTTTCTCTCACTCATAATGATGGCAAAGCTCTCTTTGCCAAGGATAAGCACAAAGGGAGGAGCAAGAACCAACATCAACAATCCTCAAGCAAGGACAAAGTCAAATCCAAAGACAAAGATGAGGAGGAAGATGATTCTTCTAATGCTTCATCATCCAAGCTCAAGAAGAAGAAGATCAGGTGCTTTTATCGTGGCAAGAAAGGTCATTATGCCACCAATTGCTTCAAGAAGAAGAATCAACTCAAGCAAGCCAACATTACCAATGAGAAGGAAGACACTATTGCAAGTGATGGAGAGGGATCTCTTATGGTCTCTAGTTTCTCATCTACTCCTTTCAAGAAGGACGGCCTATGGTATATTGATAGTGGAGCCTCTTCACATATATGTAGCTCCAAGGACTCTTTCTCTTCTATTGCACCTTATGATGGAGTCAAGAAATCAATATACACTGCAAATGATTTTGAATGTCCTATTGAAGGCATAGGGAACATTCCCTTGAAGCTTGCATCCTCTAAAGTTCTTTCTCTCTCTAAAGTTCTTTATGTACCTAAGCTTACCAAGAATCTTATTAGTGTTGGCCAATTGCTTGATAATGGCCTTGATGTAAAATTCAATGTTGATACTTGCACTATCAAGAAGAATGATGAGATACTTGCATTAGGATCTAGATTTGGTGGCATCTATAAACTAGATCCAAATGAGTATGTGAATGCTTTTAATGTTGCTCTTGTGAACAAGCTCTCTATGGAGGAATTATGGTATAGGAGGTTGGGACATCCCAACTACAAATCCATGCTCTCTATGATCAAAGAAGCCAAAGCTATTGGCTTGCCAAAGTCACTCTCCAAGAAGATCAAGCCTTGTGAGGCTTGTGCTATTGCTAAATCTCACAAAAAGCCATTTACAAGAACTTCTATCAAAAGCAAGCATCCTTTGGAGTTAATCCACTCGGATGTGCATTTCTCATCAACTACAAGTAAGGGAGGAGCCACTTGTTTTGTTACTTTCATTGATGATTACACAAGATTCACTTGGATATATCTTCTTGCTTCTAAATCTATGGTGTTTGATCATTTCCTTATTTTCAAAGCTTATGTAGAGAAGCAATTCTCATTCAAAATTAAAGCTCTTCGAAGTGATGGAGGTGGTGAATATATCTCCAATAAATTTCAAGATTTTTGTGAGCTTGAAGGCATTAAAAGAGAGTTTTCTTGTGCCTACTCTCGATCTGAAAATGGAGTGGCCGAGAGAAAGAATAGATCTCTATGTGAATGTGCAAAATCTATGAGAATTGAGACATCTTTGCCCAAAGATTTTTGGGGAGAAGCCATTAATTGTGCAAATTATCTTTGCAATAGGCCCCCACATATAGCTCTTGGAGGAAAGTCACCATATGAGATCTTATTTTTGAAGAAGCCTAAGGTTGATCACCTTAGAGTTTTTGGATGCTTATGCTTTGTCCATATTCCCTTGGAAACAAGGAAGAAGGAAGATCCTAGTGCATGCAAAGGGATCATGGCTGGATACTCATCCACCAAGAATGCCTATAGAGTCTTTATACTCTCTACTTCTCAAGTTATTGAAAGTAGAGATGTTGTCTTTCATGAAGATCAACACTTATCTTTTGAAGAGGCCGAGATCAAGAAGTCTATGGATGCATCATCAATTATTGATTTTGAAGACAATTATGATGTGATGGGGTCGAGATTTGAAGAAGACTCTACTCGGATTTTCTCACCAAGAAGATCCATGAGAGATAGATCCGAGCCTAAGAGGCTCTCGTATGTTGACAAAGGCAAACAAGTGGATCTTGATTCCACTAATTATGTTTTTTATGTCTCTCATGAAGAGCCAAAGAATGTACAAGAGGCACTCAATACCAAGGAGTGGTATGATGCCATAAAGCAAGAGTATGATGCATTGATCACCAACAATACTTGGGAGCTTGTGGATCCTCCATCCAACAAGCATGTGATTGGTTGCAAGTGGGTATCTCGGATCAAGTTCAATCATGATGGCACCATCAACAAGCATAAAGCAAGATTATGTGCCAAAGGATTTGCTCAAATCCATGGTCTTGATTATGAGGAGACCTTTGCACCCGTTGCAAAGATGGTGACAATAAGAATTCTTATTTCTCTTGCTTGTTTTTTCAAGTGGAAGGTGTTCCAATTAGATGTATCCAATGCTTTTCTAAATGGTTATCTTGAGGAGGAGATCTATATGGAAGAACCTCAAGGATTCATCAAGGATGAGTCCAAAGTGTGCTTGCTCTTCAAAAGTCTTTATGGACTCAAGCAAGCACCAAGATCATGGTATTCAAGACTTAATTCTTTTATTATCTCACTAGGATTTACTCTTAGTGACTATGATCCTTCCATGTATCTAAAGTTTTTTTATAGTAATATTGTCATTCTTCTTGATGACATTATTCTTTGTGGAAGTTGTATCAAGCTAGTTGATGAAACCAAGCTAGCACTTGGATGTGAGTTTAAAATGAAAGATCTAGGAGAGATGCATTACATCCTAGGCCTGGAAATTGATTTTTATGAAAATCATGTCTTTATATGCCAATCTAGATATGCTCACTCTATGTTGAAAAAATTCCATATGGAAAATTCTAAGAGCATAGATACTCCAATGGAGCAAATTGTAAAAGATCCTAATAAAGGTGATGAAAGATACTTTGGGACATCGCACTTTTTAGGAGTCTTGTAGGCCTTCTTGATTTGGCTTACCATTACTAGGCCCGATCTAAGTTTTTGTGTGCACAAATTGAGTCAATTTATGCAAGATCCTAAGATCCATCATTGGAAGATGGCCAAGAGGATTCTAAGATATGTATTTTCATCTTGTGATTATGGTCTACTCTATAAAAGTGAAGATCTATCCATTATTGGCTACTCGGATTTGGACTTTGCAAGTGACAAGATGGATCAAAAGTCTATTAGTGCATACACTATCTTTCTTGGAGGCAATCTAATATCTTGGCTTTCCAAAAAGCAAGATACTATATCTCTCTCTTCATGTGAGGCCGAGTACAAAGCACTCACTACAACTACCAAAGAAGTGCTTTGGATCAAGAGGTTATTAATGGAGGTAAAGTGCATCAAGGAGGATGATCTACCAATGATCAAGTGTGATAACATCTCGGCCCAAGCTCTTGCCAATAATCCCATATTTCATGCAATAAGCAAGCACATAGAAGTGGCACACCATTTTGTGAGAGAAAAGCTTATTGGAGGTGAAATCTATTTGGAGCATGTCAACTCGTCCTCTTGTATTGTCGATCTACTCACCAAGCCTTTGAGCAAAAGTGCTTTCATCAAGCATAGATCTAATCTTGGAGTTATATCAAGATCAATGCTCAAATCTTCATAGATATTTTTTTAGGAGGAGTGTGAAGAATTGAAAAAGATTATCTATGTTAGATATAGGGATCTTATGTTTTTTACATCAAGCATCTAGGTGTAGGATGTTGATAGGAATAAATTTGGCATAGATGACAAATTATGCATTTCCACTTGTAATGCCACTATTGAGCCAAAATAGAGTAAGAGGCTAAACATGTGCCAATTAGAGTGTAGACAAGTGTAAAGCTTTTGTTTGATGAATTCCAAGAGGTCCAATAGGATTTAGAGGTGGAACCTTGTGAGGTCCAATAGGAAATTGAGGTGTGCTTGAATATAGTCCAATAGAATTAAGAGGTGCATGGATCAATGGTCCAATAGGATCAAGAGGTGACAAAGTATGGTCCAATCATAGTTAAGCATAGTGGTAGCTCGTGGATCTACTAGTATCATTGTACTCCTCATTTTGGATCTAATTGATTTGGTGATTTCTTGGATTTTGTGAGTTATTGGATTTCTAGCTTTCTCTCTCTACCCGAGAGCTCATGATGCTTTTTCTCTCTCTACCCGAGGAGAACAGCTTGTTTTTACTTAGATTATTTTTTGAATACTTCCCACACATGTGAGTGAGAGTTGGAAGTGATTGAATGCATGTAGTAGTGTGTTTTTGCCATAGAATCTAAGATTGATCTTGAATCTCAATCTAGTCTTGATCTTGGTGCATCTACACACCTTAGGAGATCACAAGTACATGTTGTGGACAGTCCACACGTGTGAAATTCAACAGTATAAACCATTTCAAGCTTTTTGTGATTTCGATGTTGACAACATTCCACCTTGTACTTGCGCTTACACTAAATGTTTTAAAGAGTTCATTTCGATAATTTTTGGGCATGTTGTCTCGATGGATACTGGAATTATTAGAAGCAAATTTTTAAAGAATGACTTGAACAAAGGACTTAATCACATCCCATTGTGCCAGTCTAATATAAATGAGGTAGCTATAGAACTTTATCGTGGATGGTTTGAATTGGCAAGTTTTTTACCTATTTATCAAAATATTGATCATGAGACTGTTATGAAACATGCCCTGATTGTGCTTCTATTCTCTATTATTTTGTGTGTATGCTTTGTTGACATGCCTTTATGAGGTCCAAGTACAAGGATGGAAAGGAAAATTTGAGTATTTTGGGAGAGTGTGGTGGAATTCCATGTGTCTACTTTGTCTATGTGGACCCAATAAACATGATCAAGGATGTAGAAATAATCAAGATGTGTGGGTGCAAACATAAACATTGGAGTAGTTGAAGATGCCAAAAATGTTGTGAAAAAACTAGAAACTTTCTTGAACACTTACAATGGAGGTAGTGGTAGGACTACCCCCCATCTAGCATATGATTCGGAGCTCAATTTGTCTATTTTGGTGCTTAGTACATAAATGGTGAGCATAGAAAAATAGAACCAATTTTCAAGTTTGGGTAAGAGCTCAATGATCGACAAGGTCTACGAGAGAATTGAATATTTGTAGTCACTAGACTCAAATGTGAAAACTTACTCTGATCCCTTGAGTAGTTAAAGCATGTAGTCAATGGCAATTTTCTTAAAACATAGTTTTGATGATAAATGAAAATGTTTTCATGTCTTGGTTTCTTGACTAGCTTAAGGAAGTATTAAATCTAGATAAAGAAGAATTGTAGTAACCATTTTGTTTCTTTTGACAAGGGAATTGAGTCCTTATACATTTCAAAAAGAAATATTTATTAATAAGTATATAAGACTTGAGAAATGAGCTCAAAGATCAAACATGCTCATGTGTTGCATTTTTGTTTTTGTTTTTCAACCTTTCATTTCAACTAATTCACTTGTCCAAAATTTATCAGCCCATCTAAAAGTTTCTTGGCAAGAGGGACCAAGATCTATGGAGGGGATATAGAATTTAATCACCACTTTGTTATTCTCCTTGGATTATACTAGCCTAGATTTTGTCATTTACAATTTTATGTAGAACATAGTCATCAACATAAAGTTACTCCACCACGTCAATGACCAACGTTGTTTCAACATTCAAGTTGGGGTTGGTTTAATTACAACACATACATAGATAATTTTTCACTAATGGACAACTTTTCTAAGAAGAGTTTTGTTACTACATATTTGTGTTGATTCTATATGGTAGGTGTGAAAAACTTGACTTTGCTTAAACATATTGTTATGGTTGTTTTGGTTGGTGTGTTGAGGTGGGTTGCCATGATTGTTCCTATTTAGCTAATCTATTATATTGGAATTTAAAGTTGTAGTAGTTTCAATTTCATGTGTACCACAACAAGTTACAAATGTTGGAATCACTTCAGTTGTTGGTTTAAGAGTCCTCATGGTCAAGAATGTTCTTTTATATAAGACACGTGTACATTAGGCCATTGATGAATTGTGTGCTTCTTTGTAATCTTCTTAATCTTTTGGTTGATGAACTATGCGCTTGTAAATAATTTCAATTTGATGTATGAATATTCAATTAGTATAAATAGTGTACTCTTTACAAAAAAAAGTTCAATTAATCAAGATAGTTGTGTAATCTTACTCTGTATCTTCAAAATCTTTAACAATAATTAACCCTAGGGGTCATAATGATGATGAGCATAGAAGAACTCCAAAGACATACAATTTTTGTTAAGGTTTTCATGTTATAGTTGAGCTTTGAGCTAAGTATTTAAAATTGTTAAATAGAGAAAAATATCAATTTGATATGTCTAATAATATTTAGGGTGTTTTTTTTACAAGTGCAAAGGCCATACTTTTTACTATCTTGCCTTTAGCTAGAATACTTGATTCTTGGTGTCTAATACTTTACAACATTTATTAGATTTAATAGCATTTATGCACAAGTGCCAATTAATATGTAGAACCATTTATAGCATTCATGAATGTACAAGTGCCATTTAATATGTTGAACCATTTATAGCATTCATGAACAATTGCCAAAAGTGTCATTCATTATGTCTAATGATTTATAGCATTTATGTACAAGTGCCATGAGTTGCTAATATTTCATCATAACCTTTATACAAAAGCCCACAATAATACCACAAATCCACTAAGATGTCACCTTGGCATATTGAAAAAGTTGCTTGTCACATTGCACGAGAATGAGTCTAAAATATATCCAAGGCTTAAAGTGGATAACACCAAACTGGAGTAAAAAAAACTATTCTAGAATTTGTAGCCTTAGCACAAGTTTGCAAAATAACACCTACAACACCTGATTGAAAGTGGTAAAACACTAGATTGAAACCAATAAATTAGAGATTACTAGTGGCTTTTCTTAAAGGAGAAAAATTTGCAAGCTTTGAAACTAATCAACAAAATATCAACTTCAAATGCCCTATAAAATGGTTGGGCTTACTCCTGAGAGTAGGCTTTGCATCCGAACACTCGAATATTTGTGAGTGATGGCTTCAAACCTGTCCACACCTCAAAAGGTGTCTTTCCATTCAGGGCCTCTGAGATAAATCGATTTTGAAGGTAGGCTACTATAGTAACAGCAGCTGCCCAGAACTTCTTTGGAAGAGATGCATGGGCCAACATGCTCCTTGCACTTTCAATGAGTTACTGAGTCTTCCATTTAGCTACACCATTGGACTGAGGTGAGCTGCTAGTTGAATATTGCTATAGATGTATTTGATTGGCCCTGCATAAAGCCTTGAACTCGATGGAGATAAATACTCTCCCTGCATTAGAGCATAGAGCTTTGATTCTTCTCTGGGTCGATTTTTTTGATGATGCCTTGAATTGCATGAAGAACTTGAGAGTATTGAATTCGTTCTTCAAGAAATATGTTGCGGTCCTCTGAGAGAATTCATCAATGATAGTAAACAAATAGACAACTCCCCCTATGGAAATAGTCTGCATAGGACCACAAATGTCTATTTGTACAAGATCTACCAAATTTCTGGAAGTACATATAGAATTTGAACTTCTATCATGCTTGTTGGAAATACAACGTTTACCTGGAATATTGGATTTGCTAGTGAACCGCAACTCTTGTACTAAGTTCTGTTTTGACATTTGCTGAATACAACTAGAATGTAAATGGCCTAATCTGAAATGCCAAAGCATCTCAGTTGATTCAGAAGTTGAAGTAAAAAGAGCTTGACTACTTGTAGAATGAGAGTGACTGATTTTGTATAAATTGCCACACCTTCTACTGAAAGCAAGAACTTCCCTAGATTCGTCAAAAATAGTGCAGCCTTGTCTATCAAATTTGACCCTCTGACCTAAATCTGTGATTTTGCTAATTGAGAGTAGGTTTTTGGTCTGATTTGGAATGTGAAGAACATTGGACAAAAACATAACATCACCTTTCTGGAATTCGACTTTGACTGTTCCTACACCCTCGATAGTATGTGTCGAGTTGTCTCCAAGTTGAACAACTGTAGAATGGGTGTATGACTTGTAGTCATGGAACCAGTGTCGATGGTGAGTCATGTGATGTGATGTACTTGAGTCCAAATACCAGGAATCGATATCCTGTTGTTCTTTGACTTTGGTCAAGAAGGTAGCTTCATCTTCTTCTTGTTGCTGGATTGAGTGACTGGTAGAAGTAGCATTTGCTTGTTATTGGAACTGTTGCTTCCTTTCATTGTTGTATTGCAACGTTCTGCAATCCTTGATAAGGTGATCAGTCCTCTTACAATACTTACAAAATAGATTCTATCTTGGCTAGAACGATGAAGACTCTGAAGTTAGTGGTGTGTTTGATATAGGTCGTTGCATGTTGCTCTTGTTGTTAGGATAGTCTGACTATGTAGACCTCTGATATAAACTTTTGAGTTTTCTGATTTTTGTTTGTGTGTAGAGCTTGTGGATCCGATTCTGAGTCGGATAAGGAAGCAGTTCTTTTGATCTCCTCTTGTAGAGGCATCAAAATTACTCTTGAAAGAGTGAGATGCTCCTGGGTCGATATTGCCATGACCCAATTTTTGTACGCATCAAGGAGACTCGATAATAGAGTCATTACTGCATCCGAATCTTTGATGTTCGATCTTGTTGCAGTCATCTGCTCCATAAGGTTCTTAAAAGTTGAGATGGCTCGAACATTCTGAGAGTGAAGAATTTCTTCCTCAAATGAAGCTTGGAGGTGACATCTCTGATGTCATAGAGAGTTGCTAGGATGTCCCATGCATCCTTAGTGGCCTGAGTGTGAAAATTGTCAACATTTCCTAGCTAGTTTGAGGCCTAAATTGGCTAAAATTGTAAATAGTTTTGGTTCTGGAGTTTTGCACGTGTGAACCAGGCCACAATGTTTTTATTTACTGTATTTTTTCAGTATGATGAAGTGTCAAACTTCATACCCTTCAAAATGAGACCATTTTGATGTATTTTGGTCATATAAGCCATTTTTAGCTATTTTTCCTATATAGGGAATATCTAGGGTCAAGTACCTTCTAGAGAGAGGAGAGAGAGTCATCTTCCTCATCCATAAATAGTAGGGAAGTCGTGGAGAACAGGTTGGAGAAACCTTTTGTATGCTTCATTGAGATCAATAGATCATTGTCATTGTTTCTTCCTCCATTGAGAGCATTGTTGTGTGTATTGTCTTCAAGCTATTGTGTATGATCTTAGGTGCTTTCCAAAAGTGATAGGCTGATGTATTATGGACTGTATAATGCTATTTTGGGCCGCACTTGATGTTTATGGAAGTTTCCATTTGTGATAAATGCTTTTTGATCAAGTTCTTTGCATTCTAGGTAGCATAGAATGTGTTGCCAATTCCTAGCTTATGTAGTTTGGAGTGCAAGCATTCAAGCCAATGATCTTGGAGTTTAGATCCACTTAGGATCTGTATTTTTCACATGGTATCAGAGCTGGTTGGCTTCTATTTACAGTAAGTATTCCATTTTTGGTGATATTTGGATGTTTGATCAAGTTCTAGCATGATTTTGCATTGCTTTGTTGATCAAATCTTACTAACCTTTGTTTTGTGAGTTGAACTTGTGGATCAAAAGCATATTTCAGGTCTATTGAAGATCAGAGGCTGAAAAGAAACTATTTTGGATCAGATCATAACACCTAATCATTTGTGATTGTGAGGCTTGTGCATATTCAATACTAACAATGTTCTTTTCAATCCTATTGTTGACAATCTCCATTCTTGGATGAACACTCTCCTTAAGTGGATGAAACTTCTCCTTAAGTGGATGACAAATGCTCTTTTGAGTGAGTTGTAATTCTCCTAAAGGCTGAGCAAAGCTCCCATTTGGATGAAAGATCCCCTTTTTTGGGTGAACATATTGTAAGCTCCATTGTGAAGAGCATATTGTAAAGATTGTCATCAATTTTGGCATAAATTTTGGTGTACTTTGTTGAGCATGTAAGTAACTCTCCTTATGTAATTTGATTGGAGCATTTGCTGGAAGGTGTTAACCATTATGCAAGTGTGTTTTCAGGTTCTTAACAGGTTGAGGAACATTCTCATGTGAAGTGATCTTAGATCTACATCTAAACACCAAGATTTGACAAGATAGTGAAGCTAGTCTTGTGATTCACTAAGTGTGCTCATTCATTCACCTCTAAATCTTGTATTTATCACTTGCTGGAGTTTATAAACTTTTAGAAGTGTGGTTTACATGTGGTTTTACAGGTTGAATCAATATCTTAGTGTGTTGATCATATGTTGATCAAGTTTGTTCATTACTAGGTAATCTTGGCATCCTAGTTTTGGGTTTTTTCTAAGAATGCAAGTAACTCTTCACACCATAACTTGATTTGGTCACTTGCTGGAAAGTTTGAGAGCTTAAGCAAGAGTGTGTTCAGGTTGGTTTGATTTTGTAATCCATTCTTAGTGTGTGCAAAGTGTTGCATGTGTTTCAATCTTCCTTTCTATGCTTGGAAACCATCTAGGTTCAAGATAGAAGTGTTTTAGGGTCCTAAATCTTCATAGATCTCTTTATCTATCATTTGTTGAGAGAAAAGTGAGTGCTAAGTGCTTTAGGACAGAACCTAAAAGTTGAAGAAACATTAGAATCATGGCTTCCAATGGTGGGATCATGCTAGAGTCTAGTGAAAGGTTGAGTTCATCAAACTACTCTACTTGGAAAGTGAGGATGGAGTCCTTACTTGAGTTGAATGAACTCATGGACATAGTTGCAGAAATTGAAGAGAGACCTCTCACACTTCAAGAGCAACAAAGGTTTGATAAGAAGGCCAAAAGGGCTCTTCATATCATTAAAATGAATGTTACAAATGAACTTCTCAAGGAAGTTGGAAAGTGTCAAAGTGCAAGTGAGGCATGGAATGCCTTAAAGAAGCTCTTTGAATCAAAGTCCACATCTAGGGTATTGACCCTAAGGAGACAAATATTTTCTAGTAGGCAAAGAGAGGGTGAAAGTGCTCATGCATTTATCTTGAGAGTTAAGTCCCTAAGTGATGATTTAGCATGCATTGATGAGAACATAAAAGATGGTGAAATAGTCCAAGTTATGTTGAATGGTTTGCTAAATGAACATGCTAACCTTGTGCAAAGTTTTGCCATTCAAAGAGTCTTGCCAAGTGTGGTTGACTTGCAAGAAATCTTATTGGCTGAAGAACATAGGTTGCAATCAAAGCTTGATGGTGCATCCTTGCAAGGTGGAGGTGAAGAGGCTTTCTTCACAAAAGGCAAATTCAAGGGCAAAGGTAAAGGCAAAGGGAAATGGTCCAAAGGTGGTAACTTTGATCATGATGATCACTCTTCCTCTTCCTCTTCTACTAAGAACAATAAGTCAAAGTTCAAGTGCTTTTATTGTGGGATAAAAGGTCATTTTGCAAATGAATGTTATAAGAAGAAAAGAGAGCAAGGAGAGAGGCAAGGAAATCTTACAATAGATGAGGAAGAACATAACACATGTGAATCACTTGTTATGACTTCAAGTTTGTTAGCCAACATAGATGATAATGATCCTTGGTGGATTGATAGTGGAGCCTCATCTCACATGACAAGACATAAGGAATACTTTACATCCTTATTGTCTTATGAGGGAGAAGGTAACATCATCTACACTGCAAATGATGGTCAATGTGACATCAAAGGCATAGGCACTATTCCTATTTCCCTTTCAACAAATAGGAAAGCAAATCTTGAAAATGTTTTGTACATTCCTTCAATCACTAAGAATTTGCTTAGTGTAAGTCAAATGATTGACAAAGGACTTGATGTGGAGTTCATTGGAGATGCATGTTTGATAAGTAAATGTGGATCCTTGATTGCTCAAGGTAGGAGGCATGGTAAACTTTTCAAGCTTGATGCATGTGTGATCTCTAATCATGAAGGATGAATCAACACACAACCAATGATGAATGTGTGCTCTGACAATCCACCAAGCATTGATGCTTAGGAATAAAGCCTCTCCATGACAACAGCTCCAAAACTTTCCATGATTTTAATGGTAGAAATGGGTCAAATGCCAAAGCAATCAAGAAGTCGTCCCATTTAAATCTCTGTTAAAAACTCCAAATCATGGGCAAATGGCACGACTTGCTTATAGTATAGTAGGTCAATTTCTAGTGTGCACTAAGATCCTTAAGAGTGCCACACTCTACCCATTTCTTCTTCATGGCATGGGTACATAGGATGGATCTACCCGTAAAGAGCATAGACTCAAAGTGTTAACTTCTAATGGCTTTCACATTCTACTCAAAAATGGACAATCTCCATCTTGGTTGTGCATTGAGACATGGTATATATTGTATCTCGTTTCCTAGGATCTCCGACGTTTTGAGCTTCAAGACCCAGCCACCCCTTGAAGATTTATAAGGAACTATTGGATTTCATTTCCAATGGTGACTAGATTTTTGAACACTATAGTCCTTCTACAACTTCATCTACGGTCACCAACATTATAAAAAATCTAATATTGCCAATCTTTTACAAGTTATTATCCAATGATATATTCAAATGTTTCCTTAACTATGGTAGAATTATGTCGATACACACTATAATTGTACCAACATCATTCTTGCTAAACTCTATTTGAATCAATGCATTTCACGCATTTCCAAATTCAACTCAATATGTTTCTAACTACCTATAAGCCCCAAGGAGGTAGTAGATGCGTGATAGTACCTAAGAAAAAATAGTTGACATCTTGAGATAGCTTGGTGTAACCAATCTCCTGAGGCAAGCCTTGAGCCATCTTGGGTTAGACTCATATTGTCTTAGAATCATAAAAAAAGCCCTTGTAGCCAATATATAAAGTAAGCCTACATAGAAGAGCCAAACAGTCTTAGTCGGACAATACAAGAGAGGGAGTTTGTGATCTTGCATTGGGTCTTTGACAAAATAGTATTGAAGAGCTATATGCTAGCTACACTTGGAAAAACCACCATTTCTACAAAGAAATATATAGCCCTAGTTGTCAAATCCTTTGTATTTGATACAAAGTCTCTTGGAAGATGTAAAATGGACTCTCTCTAGGCATTTTGAAATGGAGATGAAAATTTTTATACTTGTCAAAAAGCTAAAGCCCATTATCAAACTCAAAATAATAGTGTGCTCCACAACAAAAAAGTTGAATTGTTGCCAGGTATTTGAACATTAGATTCAAGGCAAGTCTTAACAAAACACATGATAGTGCATTTCTAAATGACATCACATTTAAAAGACATAAATGTGTTCCCTTTGATTGAAGAGACATAATTGAAGCATTATAATTAAAAAAATTTGTTGAAGGAGAAAGATACACTTCAATCTATGATATCGGAGTCCCAAAGATGTTTGAAACATGTATTTATCATTTAAATTAGTCAACAATTTCACTAGCACCGTATCAAAAGTACTTGAGAGATGATAACTATTTTCATAGGTTTAAATTTAGGAAAATATCCACCACATAATCTCCTATAATTAAGTTTCATAGTCAACTCTTCACATGCACAACTTTCATGTGTACACATCCTTCTATTCCATAGGTTATATGTTGATATCTTTATTTTTCAAGGATGGAGTAATTGTAAACTAGCAATAATGGTGAAAGGACTCAATTTGGAAAAAATCAAATATAATGACACTTTACTAGTAGGTAAGTCTCAAAAACATTAATAGTGTCTAGCTCATAGTATGATTATCTAGGACTATGATTCAAAGTTTGTAGGTCATAGTAGACACTAAATAATTGACGTAATCTCATAAACAAAACATTAGCATGTGTTCTCATCCTTTTCACATCATAAAAATTCATGTGCTTTCTACTGATCAACAAATGTACACATTTATTCAAAATTACTTAATGAAATACCATGTTAGATAAATTGATCTGATTAAATCATTTTCATTTTGGAAAATCAACCGAGTACCAAATACAACATACAAAGTTCATACATTTGTTGTTTGCTTGTATGCCCAAACATGTGTGATTGTTTATTTTATCAGTTCCTTGTGTACTAAGAAATGCCAATGGTGTGTTTGTCCGATACAAATGAGAGAGTGTGAAATAAAAGATAAGAATTTTTTTTGAAAAAGTCATCCTATGGATAAAGGTATAAGTTAGTTTGTTGTAAGAAAGAAGTATGCAAGGATAAATGTACTTTGTAGCAAATATTGATCATGTGGAATTTATTCTTTACTTGGTAGTTTGTGGAATTCACAACTACCAAAATATTCCTTTTGATCAAGGTTGTATATCCAAGTATCCAACATATTCATACAATCAATAATCAATCACATGTAGAACCATACAACTATGTCAATGCACAAAAAACATTATAATCATTCTCATGATATCTTAGGTTGATAGCACATAACTTAAACATGATAATGAGTAATGCATATACTTTTCATAATTTTGTCAATTTTGGCCAATATAGCTAGTTTTGGCCAAGTTGTGGCTAAGTTAGGAAAAATTACTATAGAGAGAGGAGAGAGAGTCATTGCTATTAGTTGTAAATAGCAGGTAGTATCAGGAGAAAGGACAACCATTGTCCATTTCCGTTTGTGAAAGATTTTGGAGCAATATGATCTTCCCATCTTTGATTCTCTTCTACATTTCTATGCATATTGTGATGTATGCTTGATAAATGTCTACTTTAATGATGCATTAAAAGATTTCTTGCTATAGTACAACATGTTTACAAAGGTTTAGGATATTGTCTAAACATGTGTTGATTAGGTTTTGATTTTATTTCATTTTGGTAAGTGATATTGATCGAAACTGGTGAGCTAGTGTGAAAATTGCCTAGCATAAAAGGAAGTGATTGTTGATGCAACTATACTTGGCCTAGATCTACATTTAGGATAATCTTTGGATCTTAATTTTTTACACATGGAAATTCAATTGTTATATATTATATGGAAAGTTTTTGTGTTGCTTATGCTATCAAGAGCTTTTGTGAAATGCATAAGGAGAATTTTATATGCTATCTTAATCTTATATTAAGTGAATTGTTGTGTTTATTGTATCACCATAATCCAAGAATTGTCTTTATGAAATTGTATGGTCCATTTTGAAAAGTAAGTAGTGTTCAAGGGAAATGGTGATAGAGGAATATAATCATTCAGTTTCACAACTCTTATGTCACAACTCACTTAGTGCACTGCAAAACTCATCACAGTTGTGATAATTCATCCTTGAAAGAACATTGGAAATGTACTGTGTATTCATTAAAGGGTCCTGACCTCTGTGAAACACCAGAGTGGTGCAGTCCACCAGACCCAGCTGAAATACATTGTTCAGGATAAGTCACAACATAGATACGCCATCATTTGGAATTGCCTAGTGAAATAACTAGGCCTGAAGAATGAGAAGTGTCATCGCTCGAAAAGCTGGAGCGATGAGTACAATTTATCACTATGTTGACATACCCACTCGTCAAACTGAAAATCTAATGAAATAGCCTTATGAAATTTTAGTTAGAATTAAAGTTAGAATCACTGTGTGACTATAAGTGGGTCCTATCAGTGGATAAGGATCAAACAAGGCAAGGGCAAAGGCAAGAAGAAGACTAAACAGCAATTTGCCAAGTCTCAGGAGGATGAGGGATCTTCTAGCAAAACTAAGAAGAAAGGCAAGTGCTTCCACTGTGGTAAAAAGGGCCACTGGAAGAGTGAATGTCGCAAATTCCTGGAGGAACAAGGCAAGGGGAAACCAAAACAAGCAGGTAACCTTGTCGATGAGGGTGAAACTGAAGACTCTAGCATCTTCATATATGCATTGTCATCTAATCAAGATGGTCAAGCATGGTATATTGACTCAAGAGCCACAAGACACATGACAGGTAACAAGAACTGGTTCAGTAGTTTGAAGGCATTGGATAATGGAACATCTATTTCACAAGCAAATGGTGAGGTGTGCATGATCAAGGGGATATGCACAGTTTCAATCCAACTGCCTGATGGCAAAAGCAGGATGATCAGGGAGGTACTTTACGTACCAAGTTTGAAGAAAAATCTACTTTCTGTTGGAGTCATTACTGATCAAAAGTTGAAAGTAGAATTCACCCATGATCGTTGCTTTGTGAAGGATGCAAACCAAAAGTTCAGAGTTATTGCGAATGGAGTAAGAGAGCCCAATACAAAATTGTACAGGTTGAATGCCACAATCAAGGGGCAACATGGACTTGTATCATCCGTTCCTTTGCAAACTAAGTTGTGGCACAAGAGGCTTGGTCACTTGAACTTGGGAAGCCTCAGTTTGATGAGAAAATTGGAGATGGTAACAGGACTGCCTACAATAGAAGATCACTTGAAATCGATGTGCGAATCTTGTATATATGGGAAGCAGCATCGAGAGAAGTTCAATAAAGGGGGTGTTGCAAGAGCAAAGAACATCCTGGATTTAATCCACACAGATTTATGCGGGCCCATGAGGACCATGTCCTTAGGAAAAGCCTTCTATTTCATGACCTTTATTGATGATATGTCATGTAAGACGTGGATCTACTTCTTGAAGAAGAAATCAGATGCTTTTGATAACTTCAAAAACTTCAAAAACTTGGTCGAAAATCAGACAGGTAAGAAGATCAAAGTCCTAAGATCAGATAGTGGAGATGAGTATAAGTCTAATGACTTCAATGATCTTTGTGATCAATATGGGATTAAAAGACAATTTACGCAAGCTCATACTCCTGCTCTCAATGGTGTAGCTGAGCGCAAAAATTGTACGATTGTGGAAAGTGCCAGATCTATGCTAGCTGAGATGAAATTACCAAAAGATTTTTGGTCAGAAGCATGTAGCACGACAGTCTATCTTCAAAATAGAAGTCCTACCATTGCCATACCAAAAATTACACCTAAGGAAGCATTCACAAAGAAGAAGCCAAAGGTGAACCACTTGCGAATCTTTGGATGTAAGGCCTTTGTACATATTCCTAAGGAAGAAAGACGTAAACTTGATGTAAAAGCTATCAAGTGAATATTCCTAGAATATGATGATCACGTGAAGGGCTATAGATGTTTTGATCCAGTCGAAAACAAAATCCATATAAGCCGAGATGTTATCTTTGATGAATCCAAGATGTATGAAGACGAAGATGCTGAGAAGATAGACACATCCAGTAGGAAAAATGGCATAGTGGGAATACCACCTGATGATGATCCATTCATTGACCTTCCGAGTGATGAACATGAGGATACATCTCAAGATACTACTACTCAACCTCAAGAAACAGGTTGGAGAGGTAGGGACAAACCTTTTGGTGCAAGAAGGATTGAAATTGCAGGTGACAAATGCAAGGAGAAGGATGTACCATGGGATACATTTTCACCAAGAAGCCGATCACCTGACAGAAAGCTCCCTAAGTGGTTTGAGATATTGATGGAGAGCCGCGATATAGATGACTTTTCAGGATCATCTAACCAGGGAGAACTACGAAGATCAACAAGAGAGAAGATACTACCTGAAAGGTATGAAGCAAATTATGCTATGTTATCCAGCATTATTCAAAGCAAAGAACCTTCGACTTATGGTGAAGCGAAAGATGATGACATTTGGATCAAAGCCATGGGAGAGGAGATGGAGTCAATTGCTAAGCATAACACGTGGGACTTAGTAGAACCACCAGTTGGCAAGAAACCCATTGGTTGCAAATGGGTATATAGAACTAAGTACCATGCAGATGGAAGCATAGCAAAGCACAAAGCAAGATTGGTAATCAAAGGGTACGCACAAAATAAAGACATTAACTATGAGGAGACCTTTGCGCCGGTGTGTAAGTGGAATACTCTATGTCTACTTATTGCTTTAGCTTCACATTTTGGTTGGCCTTTGCATCAGATGGATGTGAAATCTGCTTTTCTAAATGGTGAGCTAGAAGAAGAAGTGTTCATGGATCAACTTGAAGGCTTTGTAACGAAAGGATATGAAAATAAAGTATGTCGCTTGAAGAAAGCGCTTTATGGTCTTAAACAAGCATCACGTGCGTGGTATAGCAGGATTGATGCCTACTTTCATTCAAAGGGAATGGTGAGAACACATTTGGATCCAAATATATATGTCTTATGCTTTGATGGTATGGTTGCTTTGATTGCTCTTTATGTTGATGACTTGATTATTACGGGAAATAATCAAGAGATGATAGACATAATCAAGAAAGACCTCATGAAACAATTTGAGATGACGGATCTCAACTGATGCATTACTGCCTTGGAGTAGAAGTGTGGCAAAAAGGACATGAAGTGGGTTTAACACAGGTGAAATATGTCAAAGAGTTACTACACATGTTTAGGTTGCAGGATTGCAAACCAGTAAACACTCCTATTAAACCAGGTAAAAAGCTTTCTAAGCTTGATGAATCACAGTCATTTGATGCTACGCTATATAGACAGCTAGTAGGGAGCTTGATTTACCTTACCACAACTAGACCAGATATATGCTATGTTGTTGGCATTGTAAGTCAGTTTATGGCAGCACCTACGGAAACGCATTGGAAAGCAGCTAAACGCATTTTGCGTTATGTGAAAGGCACATTAGAGTATGGCTTGATTTACAGGAAGCATGATGGTTTACCTGAGTTGTGTGGCTATGTGGATGCGGACTGGGAAGGTGACTATGATGATCGTAGATCCACCACATGATATATATTCCAGTTTTGTGGTAGTTGCTTTTCCCAAAGTAAGAAGCAAAGTACAATTGCTCTTTCCACCACAGAAGCAGAGTATAAGGCAATGTGTAGTGCTGCACAAGAAGCTATATGGTTGAGACAAATCTTGGAAGAGATTGGCATGAAGCAGAAAAATCCCACAACTTTACATAGCGACAGTCAGAGTGACATTCAGCTAGCAAAGAATCTAGTGTTCCATGCGAGAACTAAACACATTGAGATTCAATATCACTTCATACGTGAAAGACTGCTAAGTCATGAAATTCATGTTATTCATTGTAGCACAGAAGAACAACTAGCTGATATTTTCACTAAGCCACTTACTGGAGAAAAGTTTGATAAGTTCAGATCAAAACTTTCTGTATTTAAAGTTTGTTGACTTTAAAGCTATGTATATGACTGTATAAAAAGTGACTCTACTTTAAGGGAGAGAGTTAGAATTAAAGTTAGAATCACTGTGTGACTGTAAGTGGGTCCTATCAGTGAATAAGGATAAGTTGGCCTCGCCACGAGGCAAGTCGACGAGACACGCGTCCTGCCAACGGCAACCTGGGTCATGCATGGATTGCCTGAGTGAACAACTATATGTACAGTGTAATTTCATTTTGAGAAATACAGTTGCTATGTGAGCTTGCTGAGGAGAGTGATTTTCTGTCTGTGTTACTGTGTAGCATGATTTGTGTTCCTGTGCAAAGCAAATTCTAAGTATTTTATCAATTTTTGAGGAACCAATGCCAAGCTGAGTTGATTTTGATAGAGAATGTTAAACACTTAGGGGTATTGTTGTACGTCTAGACTCTTTCTATGTTCTATTATGGTGGTCTCCCATCTAATAGAATTAGAATGAGCCTAAAATGCGTTGTGTAGGGTGAGTACGAGTAGGATCCACTCTATTCATGGTTTCTATTGTTTGTTATGGGTTCTTCTATGGCGGTCTCCCAACTAGAAGAGAACTTATAATGGAGGAATGAATAAACTACACCAAGGCGGTCTCCCTACTAGTGTAATGCAAATGAACTAAACAATTTCTAAACTAACTCCACAAGGGAATGGAAGCAAGTGAACAAAAGATATCCCATAATAGCATTCACATAAAATTAATCAAATGAGGAAAGCTTAGTGAGGATCGAGCACCTACCTCTAAGTATTCTATCCACAAGTGGGAACACAAGTTGCATGCATAAAATCTCACAAAGTGTCTTTATGATCACAATGCTTATACAAGTGTTGTTGGAGGCCCAAATCCACTCCCATATATGGAAAGAGTGGTGGGCCTAAGCTTTAAACATACTTATGGGATTAAGTCCAAACTTAAAGCTAATTAACTTGTGCACTTACAATAACTTAGAATCAAACCTAACTCGAACTTAGGAATAAACTTGGAAATTAAATTTTAAACTTAGAATTTCTAAGTTGAAACATTACAAATGATGTTTGTAATAATTAAACTTAAATAGTACAAGGTCTATCTATAAGGTTTTCCTAAATTGAATTTACTTGTGGACTTACAAAACACATGCCACAATAAATTCCTATGTTGGGCTAACATAAGGGACAAGATTATCCCCCTCTTTGAGTTGGCGGTCCCACGCCAATAGCAACTGCTCTTTGCTGGGCTGTGTCGTCGTAGGTCTCCTTATTGAGAGTGACTGTGATGGCATGAAGTTCTTTGCCGACGTGCTCCAACATTTGTCACCATAGCTTGTTCAAAAAGGGCCGCATGCCATAATAATGGAGCATGTTCTGGAGGAAGCCACGCGTTTGCCATATTTCCATCATGTCGACATGAAGGGCGCTTGTCATGGTCGCAAGGTAATAAAGTCGGGCCACATTGAGGTGATCCATCTCGGTGACCAAGGGCCTATTGATATCCAATAGAATGGGAGGTAATGAGTGATCCCAATGACTTGCCAAGGGTGCCAAGAAGGCGATAAGGCCGCAATTATCGACGAAATAGCACACATCCCTGTTTGGACATTGATGGTACCGCTTGACTAGAATCTAAGAAAAAGTCATTTTGGTCAATATCCTTGTAGATAGTTTGCACTTCCATGTGAATGAGTAAATGCTCCCACATGTCAAGATGCTATTCACACATGTGGATAAGGATGTACTTGTTTAGATGTACATATTCCACTAGATCCTATTTCATAGGGAATATTCCTATTTTTGTGGAGACCAGCTTTTGGTTTCTAGCTAGTGTGATAAGTCAACTTTGGAAAATGAGCATATATGGCACCTATTGGTGGATCTACATGATGTGGCACTCTCCACACGTGTAAAGACCTACTGGACTAGTACACAGGTCATTCATGTACTTGATCTATAAAGAGATCACCATTTCTAATGAGAAGTTGATGTGGCATTGGCAATTTCTAGTTTTCCTTGTAATTAAGACATTTGTCTTGAGCTTTTATGATTGGAATGCTTTTGTATGCTAAAGTACTTCACTCTCTGTTTACAGTCCGTACTGGTACTGTCCTCCACACGTGTGAGGCTGCTCTTCATAGTTTTTAATCATTTGATCCATTGCTCTTGTTAAAATCATAGTGTAATGCATCTAGATCAAGATCTAACACATAGAACTTGATAGATCTTTGAATTAAGCAATCAATAACTTTTAATGATTATTTTGTACAATTATACTTGTCCTTTTTTTTATGGTTTCTTGTGGCAAGATGGAGATGGAGGCTCATTCATGGAGTGTCATGGTGGATACATGGCAACAGTGGACAAAGAAGGAGGAGACAAACAAGCATTGGTTGATCACTCACATTTATTGTTTGTTTGCTGTATTTTTCTAGAGAGTTCAGAGTTGGAAGCATGGTGGAATCATCTCATTTACATTCTATGTGATTCTTCATGTCTCATATGAAGTTGTTATCTGTACAATAACGGTACCCTACAATACTTTCCACATGTGGATCCAAAATTAGCAAAATATGAGCATTCTACAAACAAGATTGCAAGATATCATCAAGATAGTGCACCAATGGATAGATGAACCCAAGAGAACTCATGTATAAGCATGAAATGAGAGAGAGAGAGAGAGAGAGAGAGAGAGAGAGAGAGAGAGAGAGAGAGAGAGAGAGAGAGAGAGAGAGAGAGAGAGAGAGAGTCTGTACTCTCACAAATTTATAGCCTTTTATAGCATATCCATGTCTCATTTGAACTTTGGTTTTCCTCCAAGAACTTTCTAGACCTAAAATCCTATCAACAATATGACTAGATTCAATGCATCTAACATTCAAATTTGAATGTGTTCAAATTTGACCTAATAACTTTCCCACACTTTTTGAAAGTGGTAATTTAAAATGAACTTTGACTAAGATAACTTTCATAAAGTTTATCTCTAAGTCTGACATGCATATTGGCCTAATATTGACAATTAACCAAATATGACTTGAATAAACTAGTTGAAATCTCTCACAGTTCCTAGTGGGTTTTGAGAAATAAGGTCTAGAGTGGTTTTTGGCCACTTTTTCCCTCCAAAAATAGATTTGAATGTTTTTTTATGGTTTTCGAGGTTTGTGATGGAATGCAAAGCCCTTAGAGGCTGTTTTGGGTCTTTACTACTCTTCCACACTCCTCTACTAGCTCTCAACAGGCCAATCACCAAAAAGCACACAAAACAAGCTTACTCTACCCCAAAATCCACCTAAAACACGCTAAAAAGCAAAAACAACTAAAAGAACAACTATAGCTAGTTAGTGATAGCCTATCTCCAGCAACGACGCCACTGTAGGGAGTGTAAAACATGTGGTGAGCAGCCCTCCGCCTATCAAAAGGGTTAGAACACTTGGATAGGTTCCTAACTATGTTTAGTTGCTAGTTTAGATGCTTATCTAACTCTTTTTTAACACTACCCCAATTTAACTCTACCTTCACTAACTCTAAACACATACATTCATCATGATTGAGAGTGAAAAGAGGGAGCGAAAAGAGTTAGAGAGAGGTTAGTTCATGCGCTCATCCTAGCATGCTAATGGAGAAACTTTAACTATTGCAAAGCAAGAATTACCAAATGCAAAACAAGAAGCAAAACACAATGAAAAGCATAAGCAAGCAAAGATAGCACATAAGGATGCTTGAGTTTTCAAAATAGTAGAGTCTCCTCCTATCAAATAAGCATGAAAAATGATTACAAATGGTGCATTTTTATCTTTGGGGTGGCCCTTGCCCCTTGCTTCCTATTGGCTACTTGCAAGAAGGTGGGACTGAAATCCACACCCTTCACAAGAAGCACAATCTAATCTATGGTGTAGGAAGAAGCACACCCAACCTACCACCATTTGACTTTTGACTATTTCACAAAACTTAGAAACGTAAGTTAAGCTAAAACTTTGGCCTCTTAATATTATTTTAATTACATGGCCCAAAGTCAAGTTTATTCCCAAAATTATTTATTTGCAAGTGCTCATTGGGCCATGGGCTTACGCACGTAGGATGTCACGACCCTCACAACCTATTTCTACTATTTTTTTTTAACATGGAAATACTCCCAACAATTACTACTAGCATCTTTTTAACATGATTATGCTATAAGCATCCTTCTAACATGTGAGCACATCGATTTTTAGTAGCATTCCATATATCTAAAATTTTGATCCAATCAACTTCATGCATGGGAGGACAATTTAGGGATATCTACATAAGAGCATCAAGGGTCTATAGCTTCAAACTAGCACAATTTTGTGCTTTGATATCGTTTTGTTTCGAAAATCCTCTTTCACAACATGTTGTACTCACAAGAAGAATGTGGTGCCATGTTATTAGAGTTCACATAACATTTCGGCTTTTTAACGATGTATTTTAAGCTTTAATGTGGTTCAGAGTGCAAAATTTATTACTTTTGCACTATATATCTAGTGCCTTTGTAACTCAGGTCTTTATGTTTTGAAGACACACTTGAACTTGTTGGAGTTCTTGGCTTGCTCTTCAATTTCTTACTCAAATGTTGAAAGAATATGGCATGGCAAATCTGAATTCTTGTTTGCCAAGACATCAAGGCAGCTGACGGCACTAAGGCCTATTCGTAAAGATTTTGCTTATGTAGAATTCATTCTAAAATCTTTATTTCCAAAGGAGTCCTCCAAAGTCAATTTATTCTTGAGGCAATGATTATTTGGAGAATTTTTCAAGGCCATTACCAATTGACTGAAGATACACTAAAGTAAAGGGCAAGAGTTAGATATCTAAAGACATTGTTTTGTTTCTAAAGGCAGTGCATTTAGGTCTGATGGGCGATGGTTTCTAGGGAAAATATGCCCTCACACATTCCTTTTGTGCACCCTCCCATTGCCATTTCACCAGCAGCAGCAAGATGCGCCTCTGATTTTCAGCCATCAACTGTCACTGGGCAAATTCTTTAGCGGCTATTTTGAGTTAGAGGACTAACATCCTTTACGTAGATTTGCTAGCACTACGTTCAGTTGCTATCTTTCTATAGCAGTTGTGGCTTTGATCTTCAAATACTTTTGTGTATTCTTCTAAGACAGCAAGGGCAGAATCTAGGGCTGATGCATATCAGTGTGCAGCCAACAGTGCATTTTCTCTACGCAGATCAGGTAGCAGCCATTAGCAAATAGCCAGGCAGATTTCCCACACAGTCGGTGGCAGCCCAACGTTTTCCAACGCACACCAAAGATCAGATCTGCGGCAGCCTCCAGCGCACCATAACTATTTCTTTCTTCTTTACTTGGTCATTTCTAGGAGTTCTAAACGAGTTTCAAGAAGCAGTTTTCTAGCAGTGATGGTTTTCCTTCAGCGCTCTTCCAACACTTTTTCATCCATCATAGTTTACAAAGGTAGATCTATGGCCAACATGGATAGCATATGGGTCAGATGGGCTTCATGAACATATGTAAATGGTATTTGGGCCATTGTACTTGGCAAAACCTCTGTGGCAACATGCTACTGGTTAATGAAAGCTTTGTTCCACATGGCATGTCTCCATTTGTTCATGTACTTGAAGCAGTTAGAAGGCCTATGCCTCTTCTACGAGTTTTTGTTGGATACACATGCCAGAGCCTGCTCCTTTTCATTCATTCATTCGCTGTTTTGTAGAGTAGTAGACAGGAGTAGAGAACTTTTTGCTATGTCCTTTGTCTGTACTACAGAATGGAATGTAGTTTACTATCACTGGCAAGCTTGAATCAATGCAGTGATTTGTCAGCCTTATGTTTGTCGACTATATCTTGCAAGGATCTGAAGAAGTGTGTGACAGGCAGTTTTTGTTTTTCAAGAATGTTACATTGTATTTTTTATTCCTGTTGAATGATTCACATCACCAATATTTTGTGCCTATTAAGAATTTCTGTGAATGTCATTGTGATTCTGTTGAATAATGGATTCTACACTCTATAGATTTGTAACTAGTCTTACCCAATATTAATCGAACTATACAGTGGGTCAGGATTCCTTTTACAAAACTCTAGAGTAGCAAGTTTATCTTGGATGTTGAGGGACAAGGTAGTTCATTGTAGGCATTGTCAGAGCAATCGTTTGGCCTTGTGAAATATGATGTATTGTCTAAGTTGAAACTTGATTTATAGTGCACAGATCTTGTTCTCAACCCTGTTTCTGATCTTAGTACTGAGTTGATGGTTAGTTTCTCCATTTATAAATGTCCTATGACAACAAGATTATTTTTCCATATCACTGTACTTCATTGCTAAATTCTAATTACCATCAATAATGACAGAATATTATTTTTATGTGCTCTCTTCGGGGATCGACAACTCATTATACTACATTCTACTGCATTTCTCTGTAAGCTTGTTGCGACATAAAGCTTATTTTGGCGTTGTTGCCGGGGAGCACAACCAATAAGAAGAAATTTTCTATCCATTATCTGATTTTTTGAATGACAACTGTTTTCCTCCTGTTGAAGCAGTCCATAGTTCAGATGTTGCAGAGTCAGTTCTTGAAAGCTCTATACCTGACTCTAAGGAGGGGGAAGAATTTTTGGCCATTCTTGCTTCCCTGCTCTCAACCTATTTTGCAAACTCTCTACCTGAGGAGATAGTTGTAGGTGATTTTAGCCTGTGTGCCATAGCTATACATGTCGTCTATGTATTTGAAGGATTATGTCCTATCATAGAAGATCTGTCGAAGAAATATCTAATGTGACAGGAGCTAAACCTCAGGAATTTATATTTACTTATGAGAGAAAGAAGCGTTTTTGATTTGCTATTTCAAGAAGCCTTGACTGCTCTTGAAGGTTGTTTATTACACTTGTGGAAGGCCTATTTTCTTTGTCAATCTAATTTGAAGGCAAAAAAGTGCAGGCTGTCTATTATCCCAATATTTAGAAGATTCAAGAAAGAAAGAGGCAAAATTGATTTGTTTATTATTATATCAGTATTTTTAGCCACCATGAAGCACCGGACCTAGTTTTTACTTTTTGTTTTTCATTTCTTGTAGCTTTCTATATTTATTTACAGTTTGTCAAATTTGTTCAGTTTTGTTATGTGCAGACTGAAGGTCCTCTATCATGTTAATAAAATTCTGGTTTTCCGTAAGCATTTTATGATCCATGCTTTTCCAGAATTTCGTTCTTGTTTTGTTTTTATATTGTCTTGCTTTGGTTTGGAATGTTTATCTACATGATCTTTATGTCAAATAAAAATTTGTTTTCAGCCTATGATGTTATCCAAGAGGCCGATAAATCCTGATTTTTTGATGTTAAAGGAAGATGTCAGATGCACATCTATTTATTAGATGTTGTTGTACTGTACCTTGTTTTCTTTGCTAGAGTTTACTCACTGGTTCTGATTGGTTGTTGCATGTTTATATACTGCTGGCTGGTCGCACAATACTAATTTTTCCAAGTGCTGGATGTGACGAACAAACTTATTGCTCTTATATTTTTCCAAGTGCTATTATATTCAAATCTACTGATTTTTACTGGACTGATCATTGCTGCCAGAGAAGAAGCTAATTTAAAGGATGATTTTCAGATGGATCTGTTATCCACATCTATTATGCTGATTTTTCATTATTCTTCGAAGTAGCATACAGTTGTCTGCAATTCTATTCGATAGTCTTCATGCCAACATTTTGGTCAAAACTTTATGAAGACTGTGGCAAATGCAAACCTGCTACTATCACTAGTTTCAAGCTGTAGATTGACTTTTATGTATCTATGATCATGGTCGAAGACTCTTGCTGATTCATATTGCTCAATGATTATTCTGCTTGCGAGGACGCTGCGCACTTGAGGAGGGGGACATGTGGTGCCCTATTATTAGAGTTCACATAATATTTTGGCTTTTTAACGATGTATTTTAAGCTTTAATGGGGTTCAGAGTGCAAAATTTATTACTTTTGCACCATATATCTAGTGCCTTTGTAACTCAAGTCTTTATGTTTTGAAGACACACTTGAACTTGTTGGAGTTCTTGGCTTGCTCTTCGATTTCTTACTCAAATGTTGAAAGAATATGTCATGGCAAATCTGAATTCTTGTTTGCCAAGACATCAAGGCAGCTGATGGCACTAAGGCCTATTCGTAAAGATTTTGCTCATGTAAAATTCATTCTAAAATCTTTATTTCCAAAGGAGTCCTCCAAAGTCAATTTATTCTTGAGGCAATGATTATTTGGAAAATTTTAAAAGGCCAGTACCAATTGAATGAAGATACACTAAAGGGCAAGAGTTAGGTATCTAAAGACATTCTTTTGTTTCTAAAGGCAGTGCATTTAGGTCTGATGGGGGATGATTTCTGGGGCAAATATGCCCTCACACATTCCTTTTGTGCACCCTCCCATTGCCATTTCACCAACAGAAGGTTTCGATTTGACTTCCTCATTAGCGAGCCACTAATGTATCCTACTGAGGCAGCGTGGCAAATTTGTAGCAGCGGTAGTTTCTATCTCAAGATGCGCCTCTGACTTTCAGCCATCAACGGTCACCAGGCAGATTCTTTAGCGACTATTTTGAGTCAGAGGACTAACATCCTTTATGGTTGAACATTCTGAATATTTTCTCTGTTGTTTGTTTTACCCTGTATAATTTCCTTGGCAGCACTGGCTGCCATTCATATATGTCCTATGACAACTAGATAATTCTTCCATTTCACTGTACTTCATTGCTAAATCCTAATTACCATCAATATGTTGGGGGTATTCCCAACAAAGTATAAATAAATAAAATCCTCCTATAAAATGTGTTGCGAGGGCATGGCATCCTGCGTGTATAAGCCCATGGCCCAATGAGCACGCAATTAAAGTTGTAAATAAAATGAACTTGACTTGGGCCTTGGAATTTAAATAAAACTAGAGGCCCAATGTCATTTTTAAACTTAGAGATCACTTTTTAGAGTTGGGTCCAAATTGGGACTCACATGAATCTTGTGATTTCTAATGTACTTTTTGTGGACCCTTGGATCAAGTTGGGTCCAAGATGAATGCATATGATCATTGTGAATATTAGCCAATAAGATTGAGGGGCAAGGGCCTTCCCCATTTTATAAAAAGGCACCATTTGTACACTATTTTCATGCTTAATGAGAAGGAGAAAATTCTACCATTTTTGGAAGAGAAGCATCCTCATTTGCTATTCACTACTTGCTAATGCTCTTCATTGTGTTTTCCGTTGCTTTCTATTTCCATGTTTATTGTTTGCCATAGTGAATGCTTTTCCATTAGCAAGCATAAGGAGCATTTGAACTAACCTCCACCCTCACTCTCTATCTCTCTCTTTCTCTTCCCTTCTCAATCTCTTCTCCTCCATTCCTTCTCTTCAACCAAAATTATGATGAATGTTAGTGTAGAGGGGTAGAGTTAAAGAGGAGTAGTATAGTGGTGAATAGAGCTAAGGAAGAAAGTAGGAAATTAACTAAAAGTAGCATCTATGCATAGTTAGGTACCTATCCAGTGATCTAACCCTTGTTGACAGGCGGAAGGGCTATAGTACAAGAGATCTTCGACCCCACAGTGACGCCGTTGCCGGGGATAGGTTTCCACTAACTAGTTTAGCTGCATTTTAGCTATTTTCTTGTTTTTTACAGTAGTTTAAGTATATTTGTGGGAGTTAGAGTTAGTTTTCTATATTTTTTTGTGTTTGGGCTGTTCACAGCTAGCGAAGGAGGTGTGAGAGGGTAGAGGAGGCCCTGAACAACCTCTAAGGGCTTGAAACCCAAACCAACCAGCCAAAAAACTCAAAAAACACACCAATCTGTATTTTGGAGGGGAAAAGAGCCAAAAAAAACTCATCAGAGTTTTATATCTTTAGAATCAGTGGGAATTAACCCTTGCATGACTGGCAGCAGCTCCAGGGTGTTGTCCCAGACCTACATAGAAGCCTACGAGAGTTAGTTCCAAGCAGATTGTAAAAATCAGAGAAAAATCATAAAATTTTTAAAAAACCCTTGAAAAAATCAAAAAAAAAATTCAAATCTTCATAAGAACTCTCGCAGAGCCCTCTGAAGTTCCATCTCAGTGAGACCAGGACACAGAGAAGCTTGCGAGAGTTAGTTTGATGTGGAAGTGCTTGTGCGAGAGTTCCTAGTGAAAAAAAGATGGGAAAGTACCAATGAACCCTTGTAGACAGTGAAATTTTCAGTTCCAGTGGTCAAGAACTCTCGCAGAGGATTCTGAAGTTCCATCTCAATGAGACAAGACACAAAAGAACTTGCGAGAGTTAGTTTGATTCCAGTGAGCAGATTATTGGATTTAAGTGCTAAAAAATCACTAAAAAATAAAGATCTAGCAAATCCTTCTAGTAAGAACTCTCGCAGACCCTCTCAAACGATTCAGAATGTCAAATTACATCAGTGATGTAGCTTGCGAGAGTTAGTATGAAGATTTGGTGAAGATCAAGCACAAAAAGTGATTTTGAACCCTCGTAGACAGTGAAATTTTCACTTCTTGCAAGAGTTAACTCTTGTAGAGAATTCTATAGTGAGATTTGACCCAGATCTAGCCATTGTGAACCTTGCGAGAGTTACTTCCCAGAGATTTGAAGGATATCAAGTTTGTTACCTACAAAAACAGCTAAAGAACCCTTGCACAACCAATCCTCGCACAAGATAACCCTTGCAGACCAGATCAGTGGAAAGATCTACATCAGATCCAACTACTGTCAAAATCTCAGGTCAATTAGTGCAAGGAATAAAAAGTTATCATGGAAAAACCACCGTAAAAGGCCTAAAATTCACTCTGGCCGATCGAATCAATCAAATTCTTGAAGATCCAGACTGCATCCTATTGTATAAGCAAGGTCCAATCACTTTGGAACCCACCATCGGATGAATCTGAGATCCGGACGATCAATAGTACGAAGGATAGCAAGTCAGGCACCACACCTTCCCAGATTAGCAGCTGTGCAACCAACACCAATGGATCCAATGGGCCAACCTGTCGCACCCTTGCAAGCAGTTCAGAGAGCACCACAGATGGAGATACCAAAATATGACGGATCATCAGATCCCATCCGATTCCTCCAGATCTACGAGCAAGCTTGTAAAATGTACGGCGAACGGACACCTGCGAAGAAGATGATGCTATTCCCTATGTCTTTGCTAGCAGTGGCTCAAGATTGGTTTCTCTACCTGTCAGAGGAAGAAAAATCCACCTGGGAAGCGGTTAAAGCGGCTCTCATTATGCGCTTTAAACCAAGAAAATTTTTGGAAGACCCGTTTCTCTTGCTGAGCAAAGTCAAGATGGGAAAACGAGAAAGGGTCCGGGACTATATTGAATGGGTCAAACATATACGATCCAAGTGCAGTGCATCCCTGACTTTCGATCATGCAGTGATCATGTGGTTCCTAGCCGAATTACCACGAAGCACCAGAAGAGAACTGAAACGACGGGAGCAGTATGCTACTCTGCAAGAAGCGATGGAAGATGCCATCAGAGAAAAAGATGAGGGATCTGATGACGAATATCCTTCCACCCACACTCCTACTCCCTCGATCGCATCATCATCATCAAACGCATCTGCTGTTGTTGGAGCAAATGATAAAATCACACAAACAGTAGATGGAGCAACTTACGGCGTAGTTTGACCAAAAACTAAAGGCCTTACAGGGAACTGTAGCAGTAACTCCACATCAACCGGAACCAAACCAGCTGCAGTATCCTCGACAAGAAAATGTATGGTGTTCAGTATGTACGCAAAACCATATAGCGAACGAGTGCTCAGTCTTAAAGCAAAATCTGAGACTGACACATAGATTCTACCATCTGTGCAATGCAACATCTCACGATACGACATTTTTCTCGTTTAACGCCAGGGTTATTCAGCAGAAGAGAAGTCCTTATCAGACTTCTTATCCTTATCATCAAGGGGCACCTAACGCGGCACCAAGGTACGACGCACCCAATCAACCACAATGCATGGCCTTACCTGCTCCACCAGGGCTAGCCAATCAACAAGTGGCCCATGTAAACCTGACAACAGCGGAACAAGAGATGCAAATGCCACCTCAACTTGAGCAGCAGCAGTGGTACGGACCAGATGAACCATTTATAGATCCTGTCATGAATAAATATGTTTCGGCCTATGCAGCTCAAACTCAATGTCAAGGTGAAAGAAATTACGACTGTTACGGATGCGACGAAGGACATAGGATTGCAGAATGTCCCCACAAGGGACAATATACAACCTCATGTCGAGATTGCGGTTATAGACACTGTTTCAAGAATTGTCCATTTAAACTTGGAACCAGTGCACCTCTTAACCTCATTACCATACAGCAACCAACAGTTCCAGCAGGGATGCCATCGAAAGGTCGACAAGACCACGCTCCTGTGTTAGCTGTTACGCGAGCACAGAAGAAGAAGGAAGTGGCTCCCTCACCACCACCATCGGTCACTAACGACCAACCCTCAACTTCAGTGCCATATCCAAATGTGAGGGAAGAGAGAAGACAGTACCAGAAAAGAAGACACTGGGTACAAAAAGCTCAAGAGGAGAAAAAAGAGCAAGAACGAGACAATCTCACAGAACCTCCAGTCAGCGTCGAACAGGAACCGCAAGTGGACTCACCACTGTGCACTGATCAGAATGATCGGTTTCACCAACATGAACCACCCTTTCACATGGTGGAGCCTGAGGAACCACGCACTAAAAAGCTCACACTTTTGCTGTCAAGCATGTTAGTTTACCACTCGGAGAACTACTGTGGATTGCACCACAAGCGAAAAGCCTTCTAGCTGAATGGGCCAAAGCAGATGAGGAGCCAGTAGTGCCTGAGCCCATATATTGTGCGGTCTATGATGAAACAAGTAACGTCCTCCACATCGGAGCATCATGGGAAAGTGAGGAACACAACATCACTTTGCCAATCAAACACAAGAGATATGAGGACGAGGTGACAGTAGTAGATGGAGGACCGGGTGTCAATCTGATCTCCACTACTTTGTACAAAAAATGGGGTTTACAAGGATTGAAGCCAACAAGATTCGCCATCAAACTAGTAGATCAATCTTGTGTGAAACCAAAAGGTGTAGTTGCCGATATTCCCGTAAAGATAGCAGGCATGCGGTTTGTGATTACTTTTGCGGTCATGGATATACTTGAATCTCCATCTGCATACCGTGTTTTACTGGGAAGACCATGGTTGAGGACTGCGCAAGTAGTACACAATTGGGGTACAGGGAAACTCACCTTCGAGAATAGAGAACATGCTGTAAAGGTAGATCCAACCACATTGGCGGTGAAACCTATTGCACCCAAGGCTGATGACGGATCATCCACGATAGATCATACGATTGATCGCCCAAGGCCAGCCAAGGGAGGTCACTATCCCCTTCAGAGATGGATGTCATGAGATGGACAGATGCATTAGCAACTATTGACTACCAGGCATGTCAATATGAATCAAATCCCGAACCGAGTACATCTTCACCCAAATATTATACCAATCACATTTGGGTGAATGTGATAAACGTAGCATGGCTGTCAGCGGAGCCGATTGAGAACCCAGTGGACGATGATCTAGTCCCTTGGTAACATGCTCTAACTTATAATAAGGAGATTGAGCTGACTGATGAACAGGTCCTACACCACATGGACCAAGATCGTTACAGAACCAAGAAGGTATCAGCTCAACCCCCACAAAAGTCTACTATGGCAAAAGTCTCAAGGATCGATCCACCCAAGGCACCTACTAATAAGAAGAATCAGTTGGAGCAATGCTATAACCAGGTGATCCGATGGAGTGACCTACCGAAGAGGCAATAGCTACAGTAGACGTTGATATTCGCAACCATGAGGCGAATGTCACAGCAGTCCCGAAGAAAGACAACAAGGATGAACCCACCAAAATGACAAAAAAGAGCAAAAAGAAGGTGTTGGATTTCTTAAAGTCAATCAAGTTGGACTCGAATACAGCGTCATCTTCTACACAGGTGACAAAAAATTAAAAAATGACCAGTCGGGACAAGATCAATATGTTGAAGGAGGAATCTCGATGAGCTCTAGTTCACGAGATGCCTGATAATTTCAAGAATTATACATTGGACGACTTGATAATCATGATGCCGCAAGCCCAACAAGAACCTGATCAAAGTCAGGCACCAGTAGAACAAGTCTTCAAGGGACCTACACGAACACAACCACTGAATCTTGCGGAACCAGGAGAAGAAGAAAGGATGGTGCATGTGAGAGAGCAGTTAACACCCACGCAGTTCAAGAGACTACGATCCTTGTTGGTGGAATATAAAGACTGTTTTGCCTGGAGCTATAGTGATCTAAAGGGCATTCCGCCAACAGTAGTCCAACATACCATACCTTTGGTGGACGGAGTAGTCCCCAAGGTGAGCAGTTACTACCACTGCAACCCGAATTATACAGAACTGATCAAGCAAAAGTTGCAGAAGCTGATGGACGCATATTTCATTTATGAAATCGAGCACACAGAATGGGTATCACCAATAGTTATAGTACCTAAGAAGAATGGCAAAATGCGGATCTGTGTGAATCTGAAGGCGCTTAATGCAGTCACCAAAAAGGACCATTTTTCTTTACCATTTATGGAAAGTGTTTTCGATAGAGTAGCTGGCGACAAAGCCTACAGTTTTCTGGATGGCTTTAGTGGCTACAACCAGGTGAAAATAGCCCCCCAGGACCAACACAAGACAACATTTGCCACGGAATGGGGAACTTATGCCTATAAAGTGATGTCATTCGGACTTCGCAATGCCCCAAGCACTTTCCATCGAGTCATGCAGGCGACATTCAAAGATTATTTGCAAAAAAATTTGGAAATTTTCTTGGACGATCTGTGCGTGCATGGACCAGATTCAAAACACTTATCCAATTTGGAGAAGGTGCTACAAAAATGACGTGAATACCAGATCTCCGTGAATCCAGAAAAATGTCAATTCTGGGTAACACATGGCTTGATACTTGGCCATATAGTGTCAAGACACGGGATCGCCACATACCTATCAAAGATCAAGATCATTATTAATCCACCACCACCAGGGACGATCCGCGAGGTCTACATTTTCATGGGTCATGCTAACTATTATAGGATATTCATTCTTGATTTTGCGGAGTTAGCCAGACCAATTTACAAGCTCACAATGGATCCACATTGGAATGAGGAAGCTCTAAAGGCTTTCCAGAAGATTAAGAATGCATTGGTCTCAGCACCAATCTTACGACCACCCAATTGGTCCATTGAGTTTCATGTGCATACGGACGCATCGAAGTATGCCGTTGGAGCAGTCTTAACCTAGCCAGGTGAACATTAAAAGGATTTTCCAATCCGATTTGCAAGCCGACAACTCAGCGATACCAAAATGAATTATTCAACCACAGAGCGGAAAGCACTAGCAATGATCTATGCGGTTACGCAGTTTCGACACTATCTGATGGCCACACATTTTGCTTTTTATACGGACCATCAACCCTTGCTATATCTCGTTAATAAAACTTGCAACATCAGCAGAATCACCAGATGGCTCCTTCTGTTGTTGGAATTTGATTTTCGGATAGTAGTTCGCAAGGGTCACGAATCAAGGGAAAGGAGATTGCAACCCAACCCGACGATGAGCTGACAGATGCTGTCTTATTTTACGTGGACACAGTACCATAATGGGCTGCCAACATTGTTGAATATCTAATGTGGGGCCAGCCAGAAAAATCACTACCAAAGGCGAAATAGCAGAAATTGATCTTGAAGGCTAGACCTTATCAGCTGATTGCCAGCCAGTTGTACCGAAGAGGTTCAGACGGAATTCTTCGACGGTGTATTCTTCCTCATGAGGCCACTCAGATCATTTCGCTTTCACATGAATGCATGGGCGGAGGTCATTTTGCATCTGACATTACAGTTCGCAGGATCCTGCAATTAGGATGTTGGTGGCCAATGATTCATAAAGATACAAAGGAATACTTGAAAAAGTGCGATGTGTGCCAAAGGGCAAGGAGACCAATGAGATTGAACTATGATCTACTGCACCCAGTCTTAGCCCAAGCACCGTTCAAAAAATGGGGATTGGATTATATTGGTCCAATTCACCCTTGCAGCAAGGAGTTCCCAGGCTCGATACATAATCATAGCCATAGACTACCTCACCAAATGGGTCGAAGCCAAGGCAGTAAGAGTAGCTGATGCTAGGACCACTACCGAGATCCTTTATGAAAATATCATTGTGCGCTTCGGATGCCCGATGGAACTAGTCAGTGATCACGGAAGCCATTTCATCAACAAGACCATCAAGGTCCTGTTGGAGAAATTCTTCGTGATCCACAGAACTAGTACACCTTATTATCCTCGTGGTAATGGGCAAGCAGAATCATCCAATAAGATCCTGTGTAGCATGCTCACAAAAACAGTTGAAGCTAGCAGATCAGATTGGGAACACAAGTTGCATGCTGCACTGTGGGCATTCAGGACAACATCTAAAGGAAGCACTGATCAAACACCCTTCCAGTTGGTATATGGTCAGGATGCTGTGATGCCAGTAGAGTTTTTGGTTCCTTCATTAAAGATTGCCACCGCGCAACACCTTAATGAGTCCAAATCTCTACAGCTACGCCACGAAGCTTTGCATAAACTCTGTGAAATACGCTTACTAGCTGTGCATGCACTAGCAACTGAAAAGGAAAGATGCAAAGCTTGTCATGATCGCAAACTACAAAAGAAGGATCTTCGTTCAGGAGATCTGGTCCTGATGTATAAAACGAAGGCGATCAAGGGGAAGTTAAAATTCACGGGCGAAGGTCCTTATAGGATCAAGGAAATTCTTATTCATTGGGCCGTGAACTTAGAAAAGCTAGATGGGATGCCATTCGACACACCCATCAATGGTAGCCGGTTGCACAAGTACTGGCCACCATAGTGAGACAGATCCAGATTGGGGGTAGCACGTTACAAAAAGCTAATCTGCTCAGCCATCACCGCTAGATCTAAGGAGATCAAGCCAAATCGAACTAAATCCATCAAGATTCAGCCAGATCTGGCAAGATCGGAAAAATTCATCAGAATCCAAGGAGGATCCAAATCTTGTTAGGATAAAAAAGGAAGCAGATCATCAGATTGACTGATGGATCTACTACCAAGAATCCATCAAAACTTTCAGAGAACTACCAATAGTCAGATCAAGCCTGGATGAAGCTGATTACCAGTTTACAAAAGTTAAAAATCAGAAAATATCGAGATCTCGTCAAAAAACACTCTGAAAGAGCACTTTTTTCATGATTTTTTGAGATCTAGTGGCAATGGGTTTTTACCCGACGTTCTTCCATTCTAAGATTAACATGGGCCTCGTCCTTCACGCTTACGCCACCTGGGACGAGGTCAAGGCTTGTTTCCACTTCATGTACCAAGGTACCACGTACAAGGTCAGGATTAACGCCGACTCGATGGTCACGATTGGCATTATGTCCGGTGATCGTCAACCCATCTCCCATCGCCACGCCAAAGCTCTGATCAAATCATTCATCACCCAAACCACACCAGAAATCCCCATCCAGACTAACAATGGTTACCTAATAGAAGCTATCACGAAACCCGTCATTCAGGAGGCTGTGCATCTGTTGAATAATTTTTTGGTTATTTCAACATTTCGCAAGGACAAAATCCAGTCTACGCTGCTGAGTCAGATAGTGGGAACTCCCTAACCCCTCCGTTATGCCATACGACTGGCATAACTTCCTTGTTTGAGAACTAACAAACTCCATCAAACCCAACAACTGTGGGCAAATCGCAGCAAGCCCCCTGTCGTGTAACTTTGTCTGTGCACTTCTCGAGGCGAAAGTGCATGGTTTCCGACGCTCATCCCTCCTGTCTACCCGTGTGCCACATACTGACCTTTATCCACCATCTCAAGCATCTACCTCCTGCTAACCTACAGTCATTAACACAAGGCCAGCAAACAAATACGTGGCACTGCCTCTACATTGACATCTCCACCTGTTACCCGAAGATGTGTCTCCACTGTCGCACTAACTACTCCATCAACCATCGCCACTTCTTCTTCCGTGCAACCCCCCGTTCCAATTTCTGTTGTTGCTACCTCTCTTCCTGTTCCATCCACATTTGTTTCTGTCTTTGTTGATACCACTCCTACTTCTCTTCCAGTGTGCACTACTCCATCCATCACCATCGCATCCTCCACCACTCTTGCCACCACCGTTGCTCCTCTCACATTCAATCCTTCTGATTCACAACTGTCCCTCGACACTCTGGCATGGATGCAAGTTATCAATTTTTCACTCCCACGCCAGACACTTTCTGCTCCATCCTCACCTTCTTCCATACTCCACACCACCCTTCAGTTTCCCACTGTTCCTCCCATCCTCTCGTTCGGACAAACCGTCTTCACCCCTGTTTCCACAATTGTTTCTCACACCCCACCCGCTTTGCCAACAAAGGTTGTCGAGGGTAGCCAACCGCTGCCTGATGACGCATTTGTACAAACAATTTTTGTAGCATCACCAGATCGGACTGACCCTACCGCCCTAGATGGCATCAGGACAAATAAAAATCTGATCGAAGATAATGACAATGGAATTCTACGAGTTGTCGGGGCCGATACAACACAAGCCCCTGCTAGTGCCAGTGTACCAACTGCTCCCACGGATCTAACGATGACGTACCAAACTCTAGGAAAATACATCCTGGATGCGATAGCGGCCAAAGCTATTTTGGAAAGCAGGATACTACATTTGGCAATGAGTAATACACAGCTGCGAGTAGACCTCACCAAGCTGCAGCAAGAGCTGATTCTTGCTCAGCAACACGAACAAGCAGGCCACCAGGAGATTGCCAAGCTACAACAGAAGGAGGAGGGCCTAAACAAATATATTAAAAGCCTCTCCAAAGCACTGACTGAGGCCTCCACAAAGGTGCGGGAGCTTCAAGCTGAAGCATCCCAACGACTTGCCCCCATCCAGGCGCAACTTACACTTTTGGAAGCAGAGGACACACGCCTGGGGACGAAGGTCAAAGCCTTACAAGACGAAAAGCTCGTTTGGTTAGCTCAATCTGCACAGGACACAGGGCCGCTTTCCCAATCAGAGATGAATCTTCTACGGCGTCAGGTGCAAATTTATAGCCAAATCCTCAACAGCTACCAAGCGGAGTTCAATAAGTATCGGACAAGCGCAATGCAAGAGCTCGCCCAGGCCAAGCAAGCCCTCAAGGCGTGCCAACAATACATGAAAACGAAGGCCCAACCCACCCCCATGGTAATTCCACCGCCACCTAAGTTTGACACTGCACATGCTAGTACTAGCCAAGATCAAAACCAGCACGCAGCAGGTTGATTTCAACCAGATCAAGGGTCTGAAGGCCAAGACCAAGGGCAGACAGATGCGACTGCTAAGACGCGAGACCAGAGCCAAGGCGCAACCACCAGCCAAGGCCAAGCAACATCATCCAGAGGTTCGCCTACGATATCTGCCAGTTGGGCCTTCCGAAGACCAAAGTCTGTGGAGGAGAACATCAATGAATTTTTATCCAAATATCCCCATGAGTCCTCAAGAGGCGTGGCTGGTAGATATCATTCTTAGCTCAGACCATCAAGGGAAAAGAACTGCAAGCCTTCTCCGCCCTCCAACCACAACCGGAGTGGCGACATCAGTTATTTGAGAGAGACCCTGCGGCCATCAGGGCTTACGTGACGAGTTCGCAACAGTTACGGGTGAACGCGCATTTCCTGCCCTGTCCAAGAAGATCCAAATGGGCGGAATACGACACTCCTCTGGACTAGATCACACTACACAATTTCAACTAGCCAATCATCAAATCCGAATATGGGTGGACTACAGATGTAGACGCCAAAAGGGCTCTCTCCACATTCGCCAGTCACTATATCAATTGCCCCGATCCCACAGTCCGCGCGGCAGCCACTTACGTCCGGGACTTGGAATATTTAATGGGCATTGAAACAAAATGGGATGATTTCTTTCCCTCCATATTTTTCGATCCAAATAAGGTGCTAGCTTCTGACAAAGTCGAAGACCAGCTGCCAGTCGCTCGCATATATTACCGAGCTACATTCCTTGGAGATCCTTGGACGAAACAATTCCAAGCATGGGTGGATCAGGAATGGCTGACAGGAGTCCACAAGTCCTTCAACACGCCAAAGGACTCAAAGAAACTAGACCACCTCAACTTCATGGAAGACGTTACGGGCTATCTGATCCACCAGAGGTGGTCCAAGAGAACGCTATACTAAACCGGCAGAGTGCCGAGGGACCGACACTACTTTAAGCCGTGAGTCCTGTTGGGGGTATTCCCAACAAAGTGTAAATAGATAAAATCCTCCTATAAAATGTGTTGCGAGAGCATCACATCCTGCGTGTATAAGCCCATGGCCCAATGAGCACGCAATTAAAGTTGTAAATAAAATGAACTTGACTTGGGCCTTGGAATTTAAATAAAACTAGAGGCCCAATGTCATTTTTAAACTTAGAGATCACTTTTTAGAGTTGGGTCCAAATTGGGACTCACATGAATCTTGTGATTTTTAATGTACTTTTTGTGGACCCTTGGATCAAGTTGGGTCCAAGATGAATGCATATGATCATTGTGAATATTAGCCAATAAGATTGAGGGGCAAGGGCCTTCCCCATTTTATAAAAAGGCACCATTTGTACACTATTTTCATGCTTAATGAGAAGGAGAAAATTCTACCATTTTTGGAAGAGAAGCATCCTCATTTGCTATTCACTACTTGCTAATGCTCTTCATTGTGTTTTCCGTTGCTTTCTATTTCCATGTTTATTGTTTGCCATAGTGAATGCTTTTCCATTAGCAAGCATAAGGAGCATTTGAGCTAACCTCCACCCTCACTCTCTATCTCTCCCTTTCTCTTCCCTTCTCAATCTCTTCTCCTCCATTCCTTCTCTTCAACCAAAATTATGATGAATGTTAGTGTAGAGGGGTAAAGTTAAAGAGGAGTAGTATAGTGGTGAATAGAGCTAAGGAAGAAAGTAGGAAATTAACTAAAAGTAGCATCTATGCATAGTTAGGTACCTATCCAGTGATCTAACCCTTGTTGACAGGCGGAAGGGCTATACTAAGAGAGATCTTCGACCCCACACAATAATGATAGAATATTACTTTTATGTGCTCTCTTTGGGGATCAACAATTCATTATACTACATTCTACTACATTTCTTTGTAAGCTTGTTGTAGTATAGTGGTGAGTATTTCCGCCTGTCACGCAGACGACCCGGGTTCGATCCCCAGCAACAGCGCCAAAATAAGCTTTATGTCACAACAAGCTTACAGAGAAATGCAGTAGAATGTAGTATAATGAGTTGTCGATCCCCCAAGAGACCACATAAAAGTAATATTCTCTCATTATTGATGGTAATTAGGATTTAGCAATGAAGTATAGTGAAATAAAAGAATGATCTGGTTGTCATAGGGATCTAGATATATAGTGCAAAAATAATAAATTTTGCATTCTGAACCACATTAAACCTTAAAATACATCGTTAAAAAGCCAAAATTTATGTGAACTCTAATAACAGGGCACCACAAAGAATCTCAACGATTTGCCAGAACTGCATAAGATGAGTAAAACTTTGCAGCCACTCTTCTTCCTTACCACATATGTCCCATGCACCATGCATCATGTTGGACCCTTTCTGTGCCTCCCTATTGGTGCGATCAAGAGGGCCAAGAAAGGGATTGGATCTCCACCATTTAAGTATCGATTGTAGTAACAGGCTTTGATCCAAAGGGGAGGGGGTTAAACTACGTAAAAGAGATGCAAATCTAAGCCAACTAAGGGTGTCAAGCTTAGTGTTGGAATGACTTAGATTTGGGAGTGGTATTCTTTCTTCTTTAATTCTCTTTTTGGGTTTCTTTTGTTTTGTTGGATCCTTTTCTTAGATCTTGGTCTCTTGGCTTATCTAGGCATCATTGGCTCTAGATCTTCTCCCGGGGAGGTGAACAGTGAAAGAGAAACCTATCTAATGGACCCTAATGATTACTCCAAGGGAATAACACCTATTTTGTGGATTAGAAATTGTGATTGAAAGCAAGTGCTAATGATCATACATGAATGTGATAGCTTGATTAACAAAAACATAACATGCATTCATCATCCACAATCAATCACACACAAGAAAATAGCAGGGCTTCACACAAAAGTAACTAGAAACCAAATCTTTTTAAGTTATCAAAGAATAGATGAGAGTGCTTCATCATATGTAATGAGAGTAAAGGACCTTCATCAAGAGTTAGCTGGTATTGGAGATGCTCTTAAGAACATTGAACTTTTTCAAGTAGTCCTTAATGGACTTAGAGATTAGTATGACAATATTGTGCAGACTTATGCTATCAGAGAGGATCTTCCATCCTTGGAGACACTGCAAGGTGTTCTCATTGCTGAAGAAAGCAGGCAAGAGAACAAGATGCTGAGGATCAACAAACTTTCATTGAAAGATGGTAGAGATGACAAAGCACTCGTCATCATAGACAAGTCAAGAGGCAAGGGCAAAGGACAACAACACTTCAAGAAGGACAAAGCCAAAGAAGGTGTGAGGATCATTCCTTACAAGCTGCAACCACCAGTGACAAGAAGAAGCTATCAAAGATCAAGTGTTTTTTCTATGGCAAGAAAGGAGACTATGCATCAAACTATTTCAAGAAGAAGAACCAATCTAAGCAAGATAACCTTACTAATGAGGATGAGTGTGAGGGTGTTGAGAGTGAAAGAGAGAATTCATTAATGATGTCTACTTTTTCATCTTTTTCTTTCAAGAATGAAGAAGTCTGGTGGATAGATAGTGGGGCTAGTTCTCATATGTCTAGTTCACTAGTCTCATGCCATATCTAGGTGCAAAAAGATCAATCTATACTGCTAATTGGGACATCAATTTCAAAGCCATGCAATCTATGGTCAAGGAAAAGTTTTTGGACTACCATAGACACTATCAAAGGAGCTTCTACCCTGTGAAGCTTGTGTTTTGGCAAAATCACACAAAAGGCCTTTTCCTAGATCAAGCATCAAAACAAAGCAACCATTTGAACTCGTGCACTCTGATGTTCATTTCTCATCAACTAAGAGCAAAGGAGGAGCAAATTGTTTTGTTTCCTTTGTAGATGATTATACAAGATATTCTTGGATCTATATGTTGTCTTCTAAAGCCATGGTTTATGATGTTTTTAAGCTTATGTAGAAAAGCAGTTTTCTTTCAAAGTTGAAGGCTTTGAAAAGTGACAGTGGAGGAGAATACACCTCCAATAAGTTTAAAGACTTTTGTGAGAGAGAGGGAATTCAAAGAGAGTTTTCTTGTTCCTATACTCCTCAGGAAAATGGAGTTGCTGAAAGAAAAAATAGAACTTTGTGTGAATGTGCAAAAGCCATTAGGCTAGAAGCTTCTCTGCCTAAAGAGTTTTGGGGAGAGGCAGTTGCATGTGCAAACAATCTTTGTAATAGGCTTCTTAATCTTGCAATAGGAGGAAAAACACCATTTGAGATGTTGTATAAGAAAAAGCCTAAGGTAGATCATCTTAGTATTTTTGGCTATGTATGCTTTGTGCATGCACCTCTAGAAACTAGGAAGAAAAAAGATCCTACTGCAGTTAAAGTAATTTTTGTAGGATATGCATCTATTAAAAAAGCATACAAAGTATATCTTCCCTCTATTGACAAGAATGTTGTTAGTAGAGATGTGATCTTCCATGAAGATTAGAAGTTTAACTTGGATGATGCACAAATCAAGGATGCAAGATCTACAACTATCAATCTTGATGCTGCTCAAGAGTGGTGAGGCCGAGGCTTGAGGAGGAGCAACTTCAGGCAACCACACCAAGAAGATCTACATGAGAAAGATCTGAGCCAAGGAGGCTCACATATGATGAAGAAGGAAGGCAAGTGGAAGGTGAAACTTCCTATCATGATCTCTTCATATCAGATGAAGAGCCTAAAGATGTCCAAGAAGCACTTCAATCCAAGATGTGGGTTGAAGCAATGACCCAAAAGTGTGAAGCCTTGATGTCAAACAACACATGGGAGCTTGTGGAGCAACCAAACAACATGCATGTGATTGGATGTAAGTGGGTTTTTAGAATCAAGTATAATCATGATGGATATATCAATAAATATAAGCAAGACTTTGTGCCAAAGGCTACTCACAAATCAAAGGCCTTGACTATGAAGACACCTTTGCACCAGTTGCAAAAATGGTAATAATCTGAATACTCATATCTCTTGCATGTTTTCACAATTGGAGTATGTTCCAGCTTGATGTTTCTAATGCATTTCTAAATGGTTACCTTGAGGAGGAGATTTACATGGAGCAAGCTCCTGGTTTTGTGAAAGAAGGTGAAGAATCAAAAGTTTGTATTTTTTTCAAAAGTCTCTATGGACTGAAACAAGCACCAAGGTCTTGGTATGCAAGGCTCAACTCCTATCTCATATCACTTGGATTTTGTCTAAGTGAATATGACCGTTCTATGTATTATAAGTTTGTAGATGATTTTGTAATTATTCTTCTCATCTATGTAGATGATATCATTCTTTGTGAAAATAATGAGAAGCTAGTTTAAGAAACTAAGCATGCACTTGGTATGAGGTTAAGATGCAGGACTTAGGAGTTCTTCACTATATTCTAGGCCTTGAAATAGTTTTTGGAAAGGTCAAGCCTTTATAAGTCAAAGTAGATATGCACTTTCCATGCTCAAGAAATTTCAAATGGAAAATTGTAAAGGCATAGATACACCTATGGAGCACATTGTAAAAGTTTCTATGAAAGATGATAAAAAATCCTTTGTGACATCACTCTTTATAGGAGTCTTATTGGCTCACTTATATGGTTAACAGTAACTAGGCCTGATCTAAGCTTCGGTGTGCATAAGCTAAGTCAACACATGCAGGATCCAAAGTTATAAAGAATCTTGAGGTATATATCTTCTGCCTTAGATTATGGATTATTCTACAAGGGAGAAGATCTGATGATGCCACAATAGAAGCACTTGAGCTTTGATGTATCCTTCTTTTTGTCACTTGAAGAAGCATCCACTTGATCTTGCCCTTTAGACCACTTACTTTTGGTTTTGCCCTTGAATTTGCCCTTTGTGCACATAGCATCCTCTTGAAGTGTCGATGTAGATTCACTTCTTGATTGAAGCCTATATTCCTCATTGATCAAGATCTCTTGAAGATCCATCAAACTTGGCAAAGTCTTCTGAATAGCAATACTTTGAACAATGTTAGCATGAGCATCCAACAAGCCATTAAGAAATACTTGAATAAGCTCTCCTTCCTTAATGCTTTCATCAATGCAAGCCAACTCATCATTCGATACTTTCATTCTCAAAACAAAAGTACTTGGACTTTCTTCATTCTTTTGCAAACAAAAAAAGATTTGCCTTCTTAGAGTCAGCACTCTAGAAATAGACTTGGATTCATAAAGCTTCTTCAGTGAATTCCAAGCTTCCAAAGATATTGTGCACTTACCAACTTCCTTGAGAAGTTCATTGGTAACATTCATCTTTATCATGTGTAGACCCTTCTTGGCCCTCTTGTCATACTTCATTTGATCTTGTTGTGTTGCTGGTCTCTCCTCCAAACCTACAACAATATCCAAAACATCATTCATCTCAAGAAGTGACTCCCTCCTCACTTTCCACAATGAATATTTACTTGAGGTTAGCCTATCATTGGCTTCCAACATGACTCCAATTGAGGTTGCCATGTAGCAAAAACCTGATCTTCTCTTTCAACCTATTTCAATGCACAAAGCACTCCGTAATCACCGAGATAGTGCACCAATGGATAGTAGAACCCAAGAGAACCATGTATAAGCATGAAATGAGATAGAGAAGAGAGAAGATAGCTCTCTCCACGAGTTACATCCTTTTATAGCAGGTCCAAACCCTATTTGGCCACTTGGCTTTCCCTCCAAAATGCAAACCCTATTATTTTTGGGTCTAGATTCAATGTACCCAATTATTCAATTTGAATCTACTCAAACTCGCATTCTAACTTTCCCACACTTTCAAAAAGTGTTTATTCAAATGACATTTAGACTAATGAACTTTGAAAAGTCAATCTCTAATCTAAAACAAGTTTTGGCCTCCATATGCCAAATATGAAAATATAGCAAATATGAAATCTTTCACAGAAGACACATGTTGAAGCTTCACCTCCTTTGCAATGACTTGGTCCCTCACAAAATGTTGCAATATCATTTCAATGAGACATGAAGAATCACATAGAATAAAAATGAGATGATTCCTCCATGCTTTCAACTGTGAACTCTGTAGAAAAATATAACAAACAAACAATAAATGTGAGTGACCAACAATTGCTTGCATATTTCCTCCTTCTTTGTCCTTTGTTGCCATGTATCCACCATGACACTCCATGAATGAGCTTCTTCCATCTCCATCTTGCCAAAAGATACCATCATACCTTGATGACTTGAACATGAATGAGTGACATAATGAACCTCCAATAACCTCATTTCCATCAGCAAAACCAGCAAGAATGCTAGTACAAATCCAACATCAAAACAATGCTCACCAATGTAGCTAGTTTGACCATATCTTGACAATTTGCATACATCCACATGAAATTGCTCAAACATGAGAAAGAAAAAAGTAAAGTAAACTTGAACAACACTTCCTTGCTGCTCCTTTGACCTTACTTGAGTCTTCAATATGCTGCAAAAACAAATCCATAACATCTTTGCCAATTACCTCTCCTTTGATGCTCTTGACTAGCTCCAAATTGCCATCTATCCTTTCATGTTGTTGAAGCCCTTTGAGATCAACCTCTTGATCTTCAACTTGACCATCAAAGTCATTGAACAGACTTTGTTTTCCAAATCCATTACTTGGTTTTACAGCAAGATAACATCCATCCACTTGCATAGCTCCATCTACACAAGAAGATCCTCCAAAAGATGTTCCACTCTTCATAAGAGCTTAATACTCAAGATCCATTGCTTGGATCCACTCCTCTTCTTTCCTTGCTTGATCTACACTTGTAGGATCATCCAAAGAGGTTAGGAAAGCAACATAATTTCCAGAAACTACTTGCTTACCCTTTTGATCATATGTGAGCCCTGAAGGTACTTGTCTTTCTCTTGATGTTCTCCTTGGCTTTTGATTTGATGAAGGTCCATCATCATCACCATTCAAAGTAGGATCCTTCTCAACAACATCAAGAATGTTAGATCCATCCACACTACCATCAACCATGCTTGAAGACACTTTTGGAATGTTCCCCTCATCAGAAATGACATCTCTACCAACAATTACCTAGTTAGTAAATGGAATGTGAACCTTGCAGGCTTTACTCACCTCACTATATCCAACAAAAATAACTCTTCTTGAAGATGGATCCTCCTTGGTCCTATCATCAAGAGTAAAGTTGACATAGCATGTGCATCCAAAGGTTCTTAGAAAGTTGACACTTGGCCTCCTCTCGAATAGCATCTCAAAAGGTGTCCTTCCATCCAAAATAGCACTGGGCCACCTATTGCACAAGAAATTGGCACACAACAAAGCTTGATCCCAAAATGGTTTGTCAAGATTAGCACTTAACCTCATAGTTTAGCACTTTCACATAAAGTCCTATTCTTCCTTTCAGCCACTCCATTTTGTTGTGAGGTCCTTGATGTTGTATACTCCCTCTTGATCCCATGCTCATCACAAAAGGCCTTGAACTTGGTAGATATGTACTCACCACCAATGTCACTCCTTAAGAACTTGATCTTTGTGGAAAATTGGTTCTCCCTTGCATTCTTGAACTTGGTAAAGACATCATACACTTCATCCTTGCTCTTTAGTAGATAGATCCAACAAAATCTACTAAAATCATCAATGAATGTTACATACATCTTAAATCCACTTTTGCTAATTGTAGTAAATCCATGAATATCCAAATGTACAAGTCGAAAAGTTTTTGTAGATCTAGATATAGATCTAGTATAAGGTAGTCTATGTGACTTAGACAAAGCACACAAGACTCACAAACATGTTTGATGCCACTTAAGGAACTTGGAAGACCTATCACAATCTTCTTCCTAGCCATTACCTCCAATGACTTGAAGTTGAGGTGTCCCATCCTTTTATGCCAAACCTCTTGAATAGGTATTTGCTCCCTTGCAACACATCCAACTTGGTTAGCAATAACACAAGCATCTAGTTTGAACAACTTCCCTTGCCTTTTACCTTTTCCAATCAAGACATCCTTCCTTTTGGTCAAACAAGCATCTCCATCAAACTCCACCTTAAGGCCTTTACTTAGCATTTGACTCACACTAAGCAAATTCTTGGTAATATATGGAAGAAACAAGACATTCTCCAAATGAACATTCCTTTTTGTAAAGAGAGAAATAGGAATTGTGCCAATTCCTTTGATTGCACACTCACCATCATTGGCCGTATAGATCACCCTCTTGTCATCTCCATATGCCAACAAAGAAGTGAAGTACTCTTTGTGAAAGGTCATGTGTGAAGTTGCTCCACTATCAATCCACCAAGGATCTACATCTCCATCATGAGCAAGCATACATGAAGACATCACAAAAGCATCATCATTTTCATCTTGAACATCCAAACCATCCTCATCAAGAGTAAGATTACCTTGCTTGACTCCTTGATCTCTCTTCTTCTTGTAGCACTCACTTTGATGCACAATAGAAGCACTTGAGCTTTGATCTATCCTTCTTTTTGCCACTTGATCTTGCCCTTTAGACCACTCACTTTTGGTTTTGCCCTTGAATTTTCCCTTTTTGGACATAGCATCCTCTTGAAGTGTCGATGTAGATCCACTTCTTGCTTGAAGCCTATATTCCTCATTGATCAAGATCTCGCTTGAAGATCCATCAAACTTGGCAAAGTATTTTGAATAGCAATACTTTGAACAATGTTAGCATGAGTATCCAACGAGCCATTAAGAATAACTTGAACAAGCTCTCCTTCCTTAATGCTTTTATCAATTCAAGCGAACTCATCATTCAATGCCTTTATCCTCAAAAAAAAAGTACTTGGACTTTCTTCATTCTTTTGCAAACAAGAAAAGATTTGCCTTCTTAGAGTCAACACTCTAGAAGTAGACTTGGATTCATAAAGCTTCTTCAATGAATTCCAAGATTCCAAAGATGATGTGCACTTACCAACTTCCTTGAGAAGCTCATTGGTAATGTTCATCTTTATCATGTGTAGAGCCTTCTTGGCCCTCTTGTCATACCTCACTTGATCTTGTTGTGTTGCTGGTCTCTCTCCAAACCTACAACAATATCCAAAACATCATTAATCTCAAGGAGTGACTCCATCCTCACTTTCCACAATGAATAGTTACTTGAGGTAAGCCTATCATTAGCTTTCAACTTGATTCCAATTGAGGGTGCCATGTCGCAATGGCCTGATCTTCTTTTTCAACCTGTTTCAATGCACAAAGCACTCCTTTGAACAACAACAAATGCTTTCAAAAGAAATCACCAAGATTTGAAACTATCTCAAAAATTCTCTTCTAGCACTTATACCAAGCAAATCAACACATATAATCATGGAATCTTGATCAACCTATGATCTATCCTCAATCTAATGACTTTTGCCACTTCCTAAGATTGAAGCACACTCAAATGAAGTCTAGCAACCTCACTATCTAGAGATCCAATCAAAATTAGGGTTTTGACAAAATCACAAAAAATTGACTATTCTAAATCTACATGCAAATGCTGAAAATTTGATATGCAATCTATTAGCCAACACTAAGGCTGATCCAATGATCCAAAAATTGGCCAAATCCAGTATGTGAAATCAAAAATCGGAATTGATCAAGTTTGAAAACCTATATAGGTTTTGATCTACAAAAGATCCAATCTACAAAAGCAAAAAACTCAATTTTGGTGTAGAATCGCCTCTAGCATGCTCTAGCCTTGATATGTTCACCAAATCATTGATAGATCCGATTTCCTCCTTCATAACCTGAAACACAAGCTTTGATACCATGTGAAAAATTTCAGATCCAATCCACTTGAAAGATCTTTGGTTAGAAAGAGAAATACACTACCAATCTCACCAATGTAGAAAAATTAGCATCTACACACAAAATGAGATGCAAGCACTAATAGAACTTGATCAAACTTGAATGAAATAATAAAGTATTGTTGCTATCCATACAAAATCAGCAAGCTACTATATTTCACACGTGTGGATCCAAAATAGCAAACATAGATCATTCTACACGAAAAAGTGCATGCAATCACAAGTATAGTGCACCAATGGATAGTAGAACCCAAGAGAACCAGGTATAAGCATGAAATGAGATAGAGAAGAGAGAATATCACTCTCTCCAAGAGTTACATCCTTTTATAATAGGTCCAAACCCTATTTGGCCACTTGGCTTTCTCACCAAAATGCTAACCCTACTATTTTTCGATCTAGATTCAAAGTACCCAACATTCAAATTTGAATCTACTCAAACTCGCCTTCTAACTTTCCCACACTTTCAAAAAGTGTTTATTCAAATGACATTTAGACTAATGAACTTCAAAAAGTCAATCTCTAAGTCTAAAAACAAAGTTGGCCTCAATATGCCAAATATGAAAATATAGTATGATCAAAAACTAGTTGAATCTTTCACATGTACAAAGTGGGCAGATTGTCAACGCGAAGTCGTTGGGTCGGAATTTAGACCGACAATATCGAAATTTACAAGTATCAAAAATATATATAATGAGCTGAAAAATACACTGACTCAAAAAATATAGAAATTTTCGAGTCGATACAATATCAAAAAATTCTAGAAAATTTGATTCCAAATTTTTCAATCTTCTGTTCAGAAATTTGAGCCTTCTGTTTCTGGTTTGTCAGAATGCTCATTATTGAATGGATTTGAGGCTGAGCATCGAATTCCAACAAATGATGTATATGATTTCAACTATTTGTATATAAGAGGAAAAGAAAGAAAAAAAGATTGAAATGCTGTGTGTGTTCAAGATAGAGCTTGGAACAAGCAAACGAGATTGAATTGAGCAAGTTGTGGAGAGAACTTCAAGCTTACAATTAAGTGTTTTTTTATTTTGTTTCATTTGTGGAACATGTTGTGAGTGATTTTTACATTGTAAATAGTCTCTATTGATAAATAATTATCTGCCTAACTTAGTAGCTATGTTTAATCCTAAAGTTTTCAGAACATGTATAAAATTTTAGACTTTAGTTGAATTAGGGGAGAGAGAGAGAGGGAGAGAGAGAGAGAGAGAGAGAGAGAGAGAGAGAGAGAGAGAGAGAGAGAGAGAGAGAGAGAGAGAGAGAGAGAGAGAGAGAGAGAGAGAGAGAGAGAGAGAGAGAGAGAGAGAGAGAAGGTCCTGAATTGTGAAATAGTTTGTGGAATAGTCTATGGAATAGGTTTTAAATTGTGGATTAGATTCTAAATTGTGGAATGGTTAGCGAAATCGACTCTACATTAGAATGACATAGAATGTGATTCAAAATGCCATTAGACTGTGAATTACAGTAAGAATTAGAATCAAACTAAAATGTGAGATTTCATTGTAATGTAGTTACAATGAACGTCATTTTGACATATACCTCATACTTAATCTTTAATTCAAATCCAATGTATCATGAAATATTGCTTCAAGAATATTTTCCTTCCAAAAATATCATTCCAAAAACCCAATTCACTTGCAACTATTTTTTTGATATAAATCTAGACGTTGGATTACGACGGATCATTATTTGTCAAATAATCATCGCCACAACTGTCGGACCTCCCAACGGACTCTTTGTTTGTCAAAATTCATCAGAGTTGTCAGAATACGGCACTGGAAAAGTTCGAAGGACACCTAGCCATCAAATTTCGACAGACAGGTTGGGCATCAAAATTTGATGGCCCAGGTGGCCATGTGAAAAGACTTGTTCGGTGGTTAGTTGTGGTTGATTCTCTACTTTGTGTCGAAATGCAATAGAGTTTGCAAACGACAAATTCCGACTAACCTAGTTGTGATGGGTTTTTTTATGCTCGAGATGATTGAAAAAAGAAATAACACACAATGTTGCGTTAAAAAAACATTGAAAATCACAACAACTGTTGTAATGTAAGTTTGTTTCAACTTCATTGATGCATCTAGTGACTATCTTACTACTTATTATGTTTTATATGCCTTATGACATGGAAAAAGACATAAGTAAATAAATCAATCTCTCTCTCTCTCTCTCTCTCTCTCTCTCTCTCTCTCTCTCTCCACGCGCGCGCGCACACACACACACACACACATCCCCTTTGTGAAATCAAACCCTTTGACTTTGAGTAGAAAAAAAGTTCTATTGGTTAAGTGTCATTTTTCTTTGTACTTTTTGGGTGGCTAAAGTTTTACTACTCTTGCCTTGTGGCCTTTGCCCATAGGCACATTGGTCCTCAGGCTTTGTGAGTTGGCTTGTTTAGTTCATTTCCTAGGACATTAAAGATATGGCAAAATCATCCTCTTTTGTTTCGAGAGAAAAAGTTGGTGCATTTTTAAAGTGCACACAAAACTTTATGCCCATAAAGCTCATGGGCTCTCAAGGCATACCAATCCATAGATGACATATGTTGCAAAATGAGTTACCTAGATTTCTTATGCATGAAAGAGTACTCTCTGGGACGGCTTTATGGGTTTTTGAGGCCTTGGCCGCATGCAAGGCTCCTTAAACTCGTAGGACGGGACACCTTCTTGCCAGGACCTTTTGTACATCAAAAGATCAAAAACCCATGAAAATCATGAATCATGATATATACTAATATACAAAATATATACTATATTTGCTTTATTGCTGGTTTGCAAAGAAACCACAAAACTATGGATAAAAAGTACATGAAGAGCAAAATCAAAGGTGACATCAATTATTAGAAAAGATCGGATGTCACTGCTTTGAACCCATAATTGTCTCCATATGCACATCAGGATCAGGCGTAAATTAAGATCGACCACATATTAACAACCAATCACCTACATACTTAGTCTTAATTGTTGTGTCTACCAAATCATATATTTCCTCCTTAATTTCTGAATGAATCATCACTATTTCAACTTTCACTCACGTTCATTCATTCATTCATATCCCTGTGTAGTATGTACCATACCAGGTTGCAACGGCTCCATCTTCAGCTCCTGATCTCTTCTGCCACCATAATTTCTATGTGCCTACATCTCATGTGTCTGTCCATATCCTTCATCAGAGGCATCTAGCTTCTATCCCTAGTGTTGTTGAATGAAGTACCTGCTAGTTCTATAGTGGGTTTTGTACAAGCCTGATGAAATCCATCTGAATGCATCACAGTACACACAGGCTTTGCCATTTCGTCACCCCACACCCCCGTTCCTTTTGGGGCTTTTGAATTCTGTGATGAAAGAAGGTTTGTGATCTGGTATTGAGCTCAGGTAGGGTGGGGCATGCTGCTACCGCTACGGCACTTTTATTATGAGTGCTGGTGAGACACACAGACATAGTGTGCTGTTTGCTGAAATGTGGAATTTATAATAAAGCTGCTGCCAAAACAGGAAGATGAGGGGGGGAGGGACATCCGACAATTTGTGAGCATGAGCTGGGGTGTTGTCTATTTTGCTACTAGAGTAGAGTAGATAATGTTCGGAGCTACAATTTTGGGGATGGGTTTCATGATGGAGCTCTGATCCAAACTACTTGATGTCCTCTGTGTTAGCTATTTCATAAAATAAGGTGTAACTCGGAGAGGGGGATGGCGATGGACTGTGAAGTAGAAGAATGCAAAAGGTGTTGGTTGCATCCGGGCAAGAGGATAGTGGGAGTCTGCTCTTTATGCCTGAATGATCGTCTGGGCAGGTTATCTCGCATTCCCCGCCCTCTCTCACGCTATTCCTTTGATGCTTCTTCAAGCGTGCGTGGGAGGGGAGTGATGGAAGTTGCCCCTGATACTTCAAAAATAGGGACAGTGGCTTCCCGTTTAAGCTCAGAAATAGGGAATGCTACCTCACATCTGATCATGAAGAGGTCAAAATCGTTTTCTGAACGAAAAGCTTTGAGCTTCAGTGCCTATGGTTTCATCCCAAAGGACAGAAAAACAACCACTACTACTACCACTACGAAGGTGTCTTGCTGTGCTGCGGAATCGGCAGGCCATGGTGGGGCTGAATTCATCTTGAGCTCAACAGAGCACAAAGCAGTGGTGCCGTCGAGGGAATTCAGACCAACACTGCATCAATCGCATTTGTCTCTGGAACATGATGCAGTCACTATGAAAAGGAAGAGCCTCAGAGACTTGTTCTACGCAGCTGCTGAGACTGAGACTGCATTCACCTCTGATGCCAGCAAAAACTGCGAACTTCTGAGTGTCGGGGTAGCTCAGGGGATCGACAATATCAGAGAAGAGAAAGGGTTGAGAGCAGATCCTATTCTCACAAACAGGAAAAGCAGTGATGGAGAGGGGGCGAAGGGCCCTTTGGAGCTTCAGAATGTTGCGTCGTTGATACAGACTGATTTTCAGCCGAAAAACCACACTTGGTACTCATTATTCTTCAAAGCTAGCAAGACAAAGGAAGCATGCAGGACACAAGACATGCACAGAGGCCTTCAATCCGTAAATGATAAAGATGCTGGTATCTGCATCAATTCTTCTGTCAAAGGTTTGGATGGTGAGTCATCAATCAGCTTTTCAAGAAGTAAGTCCTCAAAAGCAGCAAGCCTGCTGCAGGAGCAGAACACACCAGCCGCCAAAGGATTACCCAGGAGCAGGTCTGTGTCATGTGGAGGGGCGCAGGGGCTTGGCTTTGAGAAGAAAGTTCCCTCTTTGTTAGCAAGCTGGGATGGCGAGAGGGATGCTCCCAGTATGAAGCAAGTGAGCCCTCTCTTGCCCCATGCTGTGCTAGACGAAGCTTTGGATACTTCAACTGGCAGCACTACTGATATTTATGAAGCCCAAAAAACGATTTCCTCTCTTGTTGCTCTGGATCTTTCTGAAAGCAAACACGTTGCTGCCAAAAGCAACACCACCTGGGAAAGGAGGTGGCATGCACATCTTGCAAGCCCTGCGCAATCTTTCAAGCCAAAGCCGAAGCACCACCACAAGAAAAGCGATTCTGTGCTTGATGGGCTTCAACCAGAAAAGGCCACCACAGCAGGTGTGCAGTCTAGCAAGCAAAAGAAGCTGCACATTTTACCCTTTTTCCATTCCAAGGATTACAGCATCATCAACTTTTACATGAGCCCCTTGAGGTTTAGCAAAAGAAAATGGAGTGATAAGCTGGAAAGGCTGGAAAGGAGCAGCGTTTCCTCTCCTTCTACTGTAGAGGACACGAGTCCATGGAGCTTCTACATGACACCTTTGAGGACCGGGAGAAGCAAAGTGAGCAGATAGGCCTTCAGAACTTGGGTGGGTTTTTCAGTTGATGCTGGGCAGCAGTAATTTTTCATAACTTCTTCCTGTGACTGGCATTAAGCTCTTATTTTTACATTTCGGAATTGCTAGACGTGCCTCTCGGAACAATTGTGTTTGTTTAGGCTATGAAACCATGCATCAGCAAGCCGACTTCACTTGAGAGTTACACCATTTCATTATATCCACTGATGACTTTAGCATATCCACTGATGACTTTGGCAGGAAGCCTTGGATTTACTTTATGTCGCCTTAGTCAGAGTCATTTTCTTGCGTTTGTGACGTTACCATTTCTCATCATAGTTAAACTGGATGGATGAAATGCTGTTTTAGCTTTCCATCCAAATTTTAATCTTAAAGTCTAGCCCCATACATCGAACATGAAATTAGACATCTTGCCTAGCAGTGGATTGCCAAATTTCCAGCTTTTAGGATTGGCAGTTCTTTGGTGCTTACTGAAAAATGCGTGCTTTTGATGGCCACACTCCAAAATCATGTTACTGGACAATGTCAACTTTTATACAAGAAAAATAAATTAGGATCCTTGTTTATGTTGAAAAAGAAGGGTAAAAGTGAAACTTTTAAGGATCTTATTCAGGTATTTGTCAAAAATTCAGTAGAGTTGAAATGAATTGTTTCTAAATTTCTGACTTACTCTTAGTAACAAACTGACTCTCAAGACCTTTTACTCCTAATAAGCTTTAATGCAAATATTTTCAGTTTTGACGTTCATCTAGTCTTCTTCTTGCCCAAGACAAGGCGACCTTTGTTTTTAGCATTTGTGGTGCCTTTAAGGAAGTAACTAAACTCACATTATATCCGAGTGTTTGGTGACAGCTTGCTGTAGTCTTATAGAGCAAGGTAGTTTTATCTCGACTACAGAAAAACTAACAGTTTTCCAATTCCGGATTTTCCCAAGGCAAGGATATTACATTTTTGCAAGATCCATGCAATGTTCTTCTCCTCCTTTCTTCCTCCATTCTTTCTCTATGTTTATCTCCTCCCTTCTCTTTCATCAATTGGACTGTTTTTAGTCTTGACAAGAAAGAAACAGCTGAATTAAGAAGATTTTCAAGCTCTTTTGAGTTTCAAAGTTTGTATTTTTCCATTGTATCCCCCTTAATAATATAAGCTTAGCTTTCTGGCAATTGCCTTAAAAGTTCCAATGCTTGCCAAAAACCTATAATCCATTGAAAAAAGCCTACCAAATTTTTAAATCACCTACTAAGAAAATTTTATAGGTTCTCATAACCTACATGTTTGAGCACTTATAGGTTATGAGCCTATCAAAAATTAAATTATAGGTTTTTATTTTCATATAAAAAAAATTTGGTTTAAGGTTTTAGAAATGACTGTTCTGGCTCTAGGCTTTAATACATTATTTAAGTGGCCCATAATAAAGTGTTAACAAATGCATTTCATTTTACTTCTTTTAAAATACAAAAATCATACAAGTATTTCTTCTTTTTAATTAAAATCAAAATGTAAAAATTTAACATTTTGATATTGATTATTGCATCACCCTAATTTCTTGTGGTTTTTTAGAAGTTGTCAATTTTTCAAAAATCTTCTCTTTTGAATCTTGCATCTCAATTTGCTTCCGGCAAAATATTACAAATTAAATTATTAACTAATTCTATTGGCTTAATAAAGCTATGTAACATAAGGTTCTTATAAACCTACTTTATTACATAGAAATTTCTTGCATTTAAAAACATTAAACAAATTTTTGCTTGCATCTAAAAAATGTTGTCGATTTTTTAAAAGTTAATTTATTTTTGGAAAAAGATTTTTTCTTTTATTCCTAGACTAGCTGACTTTACCAAACAATGAGCCAAACTTTTATCAAAGCCTTCTTGAAAGGTTTTTTTATTAAGCCTTCTCCATATAGAATCGTAGGCTTTTGGCCCATGAGTTGTTAAAAAGCTTACAAAAGAAATTTTAATAGGTTTTGTGTTAGTTTGAAAAAAAGGGTTTTCCGCAAGCACTGCCTTAAACTAGGGATTTAAGTTTGCAAGATTAGTGAAAATAAATTAGGTACCTAGAAAATGACAAAAGGATCAAATACAAAGTGCATGTCTCATAGTAGTATGATATGCATGCTTTGTGTCATGTGTCAATCATACTTCTTTTGCATTTTAATGCCATAATAGCACCAAAATGAGAAGTCTTAATGAATTTTTTAGGAAGTGCTCATACATTTAGGAAACATCATATATGATTCAAATGAAGATCAAACCACCATGAATTGGATTTAAGACTAAGCACAATCAATGTCACTCATCAAAAAAGTCTTAATGTAGAGTATAGCAACACTCATGTCAAATATGTAAAATGCTTTGCACATAGACCATATACGTCATAAATGCTCTCAAATAGAAGCTAACTTCCTCTTTCACTAGCCATAGTGACAACCATGTCATCATCATAAAACAAAAGAAACGTGATATGATTTACATCCAAAATGAAATAGAGAAGGTGAAGATGAGTGTCAAACATGATACTTATTGTCTCTTTGAGTCCATTCTAGCCCCCTCAATAGACACACAATCACAGTTGAGCCTATCATTTGATTCCATCATGATATCACTATTGGTAGCCATGATGCAAATGATTACTCCTTTTAAACCTATTCTAATGTTCTTAGCACTCACTCTCCTCTCAACAAATGAAGGTAAAGTGAAAAAACATAGATTTAGAATCTCACAATACTCTCTCTCTTGTAACTAGTTGATTATCACCTCTCAATAGAATGAAATTCAGATCTGAATATACTTTAAAGCACTCTTTCATAGGTTAAAACCTTTCAACTAGAGCTCCAATAAAAAACATAAAGATCAAAATACATTGATTTCTATTGATTTAACAAAAACTATATGCAAAAAATTGACAATCTTGCTCATCCACAAAGGGGAGGTATCTCATCCATAAGGGTAGCAATGCTCAAGCCACAAGAAGAATTTTTCATCACAAGGGGAGCTATGCTCATCCACAAGGGAGATTGTCAATTAGAAATTAGAAACAACAATGTTAGCTTGAATGTACACAACCTCTTCAACAAATAAAGAGATTTTTGATGAATAAAATTAAATATGCTTGCTCTCAGCTTTTGAACTCCAATTTACCTGAAAATGATTTTTGGTCTTAAGATGCACTCACACTAAAGTGTTAATAAAAAATTGATCAACATAAATGCACAAAAGCATGCTAGGTTGTCCTCAAATCTCTACTAGAAATAACAAACTTATTATTTTTAGATTCCAACTAGCTTTGATACCATTTGCGAATTTCAGATCCGAAGAAAATCCAAAATGTTAGATATAGGCCAAAACTATTGCACCAACAATAGCTTCCTTCTATGCTAGACAATTCACTCACTAGCTTGCTAGTTTTATTAAAATCACTTACCAAAAGTAGATAAAATTCAAAAATATTCATAACCTACTTGGATATAAATGTAAGCCTTTATAATAAACCATAAAATAGCATAATAGCATTTAATTCATCACTGATATGCACACACATCAAGCACACACATCAAGCACACACAACATAATATCTACACAAATAAAGAAAAATGCCAAAATGAGACGATAGTATCTCTCCAAAATCTTCTCTCTCTCTCCAAAATCTTCTCTAAATCTAAAATGGACAAAGGCTTTATCTTTCACACCTTTCAGCCTATTTATAGGCCCTAGAGATAAATCTCTCTCTCTCTCTCTCTCTCTCTCTCTCTCTCTCTCTCTCTCTCTCTCTCCATAAAGTCCTAAAATAGAATTATGAATCCTAATTAACCAACCAATATTGGTCCATAAGGCCAAATAACATTAGATAAAAGCCATTTTGTGGGACATAAGGTCTCCCACTTCTAAGACCTATTGCAAATTGTAAGGAATAGTATTTTAATCACCCAGCCATGTGTGAAAAGTTTCATGTACAATATTTATGAGTTTGGTCTCTAAAATGTCCAAATTAGCGAAGTGTGACACTTTTCAAAAATGGGCTAACAATCCAAAATCTCTTTGAGAGAGTTCATGCTTATAGAAGAAACTCAATTGTAGGTGCTACGTTCTTTGATAGAGGATGTGAAAAGACAAAAATGTAAATGCACCAATGGCAGACCTGAGATGAAAGAGACCAATAGATCAATGAAAAAATGACAATGACAATGTGTCTCATCGCCCAAACATAGAACCTATGCAGAAACTAAAGCAAGTGTGGCCGTTTGTAGTGCATCTGCATGTCAAGGGCCACCTTTTGTTGTGTTAGGGAGTGCATGCTTGCACCTATGTGATAATGTGTTAGAAAGAAAACTAAAAAATAATGATAGGCCATTAGAATGGGTAGTCAAATCAGGTGCCAAGGCATGAAGGTTGTTGAGAGAGGAAGGTGCAATGGATTGATAACAAGTTTTTCCAGAAAACATTAAAATTGTCTCACAGCTTGTTATGAGGGTGACAGTGCCATGCTTTCTGACTTGTGGAACAGCCAAATAAAATCAGACATGAACAAGATCAACTCAATGGAGAACCCTATAGAGTTCTCAGAAAAAAGGATTTCCTAAACATCGACATCCAACATCAAGATTTGTGCATTGAACTGTTATGAAGCTGGACTCATGTATGTGAAACTGAGCCCCTGCTCAAAATATTCTTTGAGCAGACATGGTTAAACTTTGATCATCTATAAGTTTTTATCTAACTTCAGATTTCTCCTTTTTGTAGCTGGAGGTATTGTTGCTAGCTACTGTGTGGCATCTCTGAAGGAGAGTGTTTATTTGAAATTGAGAGACAATTGGGACTAGTTCTTGCTATGAGAGTGGAGTTACTTGGCACAGAAACTTTAGTAGAAAAGCAGAAGAGATGCTGATGGTGCTCTTTATTTCTTTGAAATTGATCTGAAGCCCAAAAAGAGGATCCGGAGATGGGATCCTGTTACCAAGAGAGGAAAAATGTGATTGATGGCCATACCTATGGAGTACTCAGATTTCCTGAGCACTAGAACTAGGGCTTCTCAGAAAGAGCAAACGGATCAGGTAGCTTCTATCTGATCCATAAGTTAGGATGCAGCATTCCCCTGCTGTGTTGGCCATTTCACTGCAGAGACGGAGTATGATCTGTGGACGTTCCCAAAATAACTCTTCAGAAAGAGGAAAGTACACCTCAAAGCTAGTTGAGTATTGGGGGAAAGCAATAAGAATTTGTTTGGAGCTCATCTTCTCACATGGAAGTAATGCTGTGGTAGAACAATGCAATGCCCGTGGATCGTGCCGCAAAAATTTACGAGCTTCATTCTCAAAGGGATGGCCGATCTGCCAAGAAGCTTTGCAGCAGCGGCAGCAGAGCTGAATCCTAGAAAGGCCGAGGTGGCTTTTCCAGGACAGCTGAGAAGAACACCTCTTTCTGATCCTTGTCGATCTTGGGAACCACAGCCCACCTGTGCTTCTTGTAGTGCAGCTGCAGAAACAAGTAGAGATAGTCTTCCAGATCCACTTTGGCGCAAAAGAATTTGTCGATCCAGAGCAGGCCGCCAGGTCTGAGAACGCGATCCCAATCGAACAGGATAAAATCCAGCGTCTGGTGATCAATCCATCCATCCAGGAATAGGTTGCTGTGTAAGATATCTAGCGTGTTGTCAAAGAAGGGCAAGCGCTGGTTGATGGAAAGATAAAGGGGGATCAAACCACGCAGAGCTATCATCTCATTGAAGGGAGCACCGAGGTTGAGCGTGGCTGTGGCTATGGTGGCATTGTACTCACGCATGCGCACGGCGAAGGTGCCCACACTGACGCTGAAGTCCAGCCCGATCCTTATCTCCCCCGGCTTGATCTGCATCACCTCAGCTATGCTAAAGTCCGCTGCATTAGTGGAGGAATTCCCGATCCACCTCGGCGCTTCATGGGAAGACAGATTGAAGCACTCTGCACACTTGAAGAAGCCCTTTCTGGTGCTCTTTGCTGCGAGGCAGGCGAAGTTGCGGCATACATAGTTGTTCCACCTCACGTTGCGATCATCCGGGAGCTTCCAGAGGGATTGGCTCATCGGGTAAGGTTTTTGGTAGTAGGGAGGAGCGCGCGCCAGGCAGCGCCTCCGAGGCAGAGGATCGCAACCCATCACCATTAGCTTTTGCCCAGCATTCCAGTCATCCTTGCAGAAGTCGCCCACGTCGTAGTCCATGTATTGCTCTAGATCCGCCTTCCTGGCTGTGCAGGCATGCCCGATCGAAGCATAGGTCGCGTTTGCTCCCATGAAATTCTTCCTGCCGAATCTATTCTCTCTCACAATAATGTATTTCCTTATCTCTTCTATCTCGAAGAAATTGACCAGCGGCCCCACTTCCTCTTCTTCCTGCTCCTGTTCTCCCTTCTCGCCCAGGTTGCTGGTGGCATTGGCCTCCTCTCTGCTAGCCATAATCGGAATCCCTGACAGCTTCATATGTTTCAGGAATGTCTTCACCAAATCCAGTGATGCCGCTACCTCCACCAGCAGATTGCCATGCATCAGCCTCTCAGATCTGGCCAGCACCAGCGCTGCGTTGAGATCAGCAGGCATGGTTTCTGTCATCTTGCTCTGTTGCATTCGCTTTAGGGCCGTTGCTACCTTGCTCTGCAGGTCTCCTAGCTTGGCAGATAGCAAGTCCAACTGGGCTTTTTGATCTGGAAAGGCATCATCATCTCTGTAAAAGAAATGCTCCACATGGAGACGCAGCAAGGTAGTAATGCAGATGAAAAGAAACAACAGTGCTAATCCCACCTGCACACTGGATATGATCCTTGTCCCCTTCATCTTGCTCAACCACTGTCTCTTCATCTCTAGCAACTTATATCTTCTACTCACGTGAGCAAAAACACAAAGGTCAGCCAGATACCAGCCCTCCTTCACAAAAACAGAAAAACTACATATATTTGCCGCAATCTCCTTCCCTTTTCATTCTTCTGCATTCACAAAAACATATAAAGAACGTCTATTTGTCTCAATCTCCTTTCCTTTTCATTCATCTTCACACAAACAGACAGGCTATATATACTTGTCTCAATCTCCTGCCCCTTTCATTCATCTGCCTTCACAAAAACAGAAAATCTATATCTATTTGGGTCAATCTACTTTCTTTCATGCATCTGCCTTCACAAAAGCAGAAAATCTACTAGCTTGACAAATTTAGATCACACTAGCTTTCTGCGATTCGCTCTAGGAGCAAACACCCTGACAGCTAAAGGCACCATAGCTAGCTCCAATCATGTACACCAGCTCAGGTGTAATGCTGCTGCCATAGCCAAAGCCCATGGAACATTCCAAGAGTGAAACACACAAAGTACTGTACTGAGGAGAAGAATCAAAACCCAGCTGAAGTATATCTCCACTCTCCTTCAGAGCTCTGATTCCTGAAGAGATGTGCTACTTGACTGAGCCAACAGGACAAAGGAAGGATCTGCCTTGCAACAACACCACTTCTGCAGACCCAAAACAGAAATGATCTTCTTCCTTGCTCTCTACTCATGCTTTCACATACCCCCACCCCATCAAACAAAATTCAACCTTTACACGGTTACATTGCCTGCCTCTTCAAACACATCAACTCTCTATGCACAGAAACAGAGGACAAAAATCTTAAAAGGCCAGCAACAAACAAAACTGTGTTTCCTACTACAACACCATATGGCATATTTTCACACTTTCACTCACCCACACCCTAGTCCCTAGTCCCCACTCCCTACCTCCCCCCTTACCTTTCGGGAATGCTTAATGAGTGCACTCCAGGGGCACCTTTCCATATTATCCACTAATAAATTAAAGCATCAAAATTAATGCACCCCATTGCCACATCCTCCTTCACTCAACAATGAACACACGTATGTGTGTCTATATGTATGTGCAATATGCATTGTGTTTGTTGCTGGAGGGAAGAGGTGGGATTTGACTTTGAAAGAATACCTCATTCTTTCATTGCCATTATGCCTTAGATTTTAACCCTGAGCTCCAAGGAAAAAACCCTTTTTGAGCTATACCAAGAAATCCTTGCATTTTATAGAACATATCAAGTTTTTTAAGACTTTTACTCATAAAAGGGCATATATGATTATATAAAAAATTGTCAAATATTATATAATATCAATTTTTGAAAAAAAAATTCGATTCCATTTTTATACTTTGTCGATTTTCCCAAGCAATGCCTTAACCCTAGTCATGTGCTAACCTCAAGTCACTTCAAATTAAGTCTAGCAAGACCACTAATTAGTTTGAGACATCTCAAACATAGAGATTTTCTTCACGCTATTACCCAAAGCCCTCCCCCCCCCCACTCTCAAACTTGGTCGTGTGACTATGCACGCCGCATTACAAGATTCCATCCCTAGCCACCTAGTCTCCTGTCACCATAGTTTTTTTTCAAATTTTTGGGAGCAACGTATTTTGCACCTCCACTGCCATTGCAGTGGTGGTACAATAGCCATCTAATGGAGATGGGTTTTCAAAACAACAGTATCATTGCCCACCCTTAGATGTGTGGGCCTCCACCACAGCTGTGTGATGCAGAATACACTCTCCCAAATTTTTGTACCAAGGGATACAAGTGACTTATTGCTTATGAGACTAATGGAGGCCCTTTATTGCTTATGAGACTAATAGAGGCCCTTGTGCACATCTTTGCTTTGAGATCGTCACATTTTAGAAACCACCTTAAGCAATCATAGAAAATTACCCTAGAACACTTAGACCTTGTATGTGACCTGTTAGGGTTCCACCGAGAGCTTAGGTCCAATAACGTCAAACTTGGTTGTGTCACCTTGCAAGCCACATATTGGGATCCCATTCCCACTGCACCATATGTTTCTCCAAATTTTGGTATTAGGGACTAGAAGAGAGTGACCAACAATTTATTATATGTGGTGTCATGTACTTTTAGTACATCAGTGCTTTTTAAGGCAATATAATAACCATTGTAAGCTTTGTAGGCCCAAAGGGAGCTATTAGCCTTAAGAACAAGGCGGTTCCCTCTTTAGGCCCTTCAAAGTAACTAATAAGGATAATAGGCCAATAAGGGCTCAATGTAGTTTGAATAATACTTAACTAAGGGCTAACTATCCACCAATTCATTTTCTTGCTCGATCCTCCGTTTCTCTGACGAGTGATAGAAGAGCGCCATTTCTGCCATCGCTAATTTGATATGCTCCTTTGTTTCTCTCATCAACTTTACTGGTATATTCTCTCAGAAACTGAAGCAGGTAAGAGAATGCAAAGTCAACAATGTTGTTCATTCAGGCTAGTTCCAAGGCGACGTCAGCACGGATCAAATCGTAACAAGTAAACAAACAGGCTACAAAACACTCTTCCTTAACCTAGTCCACAACATGATACAGTCGAATCCCATGCTTGGTTATTTCCAGCATGTTGTTGCTGTGAAAGTCTGCACGAAGCCATTTATTAGACTGCGCTAGCACACTTGCAATTGTTATAGACTGATTGACAATCTTTGCCCCAGCTAAAAGGAGAGCTGCTTCCAAGGCTTCATAATCTCTAAATGTCACGTACGCGATCTGAGATCCACTCCCTTCTCTATTCAAATCTAAACGTTGGATCTCCTCTGAGAAAGAAAAGAAGTCCACAATTTCGGTCTGCTTGCAGACAAATTGCTCACTCTCACCGTCGTGATCTGATTCCTGAAAGAGCTCGAGCCTTGGTCCACATCTCTCTCTACCCCCTCTTTCCTTCGGTCGAGATATCTCTCTCTCTCTCTCTCTCTCTCTCTCTCTCTCTCTCTCTCTCTCTCTCTCTCTCTCTCTCTCTCTCTCTACCCCTTCTCTGTCCTTCGGTCGATCTCTCTCTCTCTCTCTCTCTCTCTCTCTCTCTCTCTCTCTCTCTCTCTCTCTACCTCTTCTATGTCCTTTGGTCGAGATCTATCTCTCTCTACCCCTTCTCTCTCCTCCGGTTGAGATCTCTCTCTCTCTCTCTCTCTCTCTCTACCCCTTCTCTCTCCTTCGGTCGAGACCACTCTCTCTCTAAACCCCTCTCTTCCTCTCTACCCTCACCCTGATTCGGTCGAACCCACTCTCTCTCTAAACCCCTCTCTTCCTCTGCTTGCGGCGCCCAGCAGAACTCCTGCGCCTCATTTAAGTATATTCTTTGAGAAGATTCCTTGCAGATATTCCCCAAAATATTCCTCTGTTTCCTCTCCTCAGTGCACCAAAAAGAAAAACATTTGCCGACAATTTTCAGATTTTTGACGATTTTTTCTATTCTTCTACGGGCACAAGAATGTTTCATGGATTCCAAAAATTTATTGAGTCCAATTTTCGTTTTCTTTCAACCCGTTTTTCTAAGTTGTTTATTTCAGTTTATTCTCATTCTGTGATTGTACATAACTTTTTTGTTTGAGCTCAGATCCCAGGGAAGCAGAAACTAAAAGTGATCAAAACGACGAGTCTGACATTGATAAGTTATCAAAATCTTGTAATTATTACATTTCAATTTTATTTTCTTCAAGACCCCTTTTCTAAAGTCAAAGTTTTGTGTTTTCATTAATTACTTTCGAATCCTCATAACTTTTTCGTCTGAGCTCAGAATTGAATACTGTAAAAAGCAAAAGTGCTCAGTTTTGCCTTTCACTTTCACTCATCGTGGAACTCTAAGTTTTAAGTGGGTGGAGAAAAGAGCATTTCAGCTATTTATCAAAGTCCATTGCACATAAACTTCAGCTTACTATACCGTAACTTACCAGCCCTTTAATTGTCAAAATGAATGTGGATTCCGATTTTGAGTATATAGATGACGGTGAGATAGGCCAAATGATTGTGGTGAATCAGCATCAACATCATCAGAGGATGAATTGGAAGTACGAAACAATGATAAAGGTAATTCTTTATCAACATCATCAGCGAATGATGAAGAAGTACAACTATCAATAATGGGAAAGCTTGTTCACCAAATAGACCAGCCGACTTCATCAGCAATTTTTAATTTTCCATTGAATTCACAAGAAATGGCCGATCAACATTTATGCAGTGCTATTGAGTGTACGCAAGATCAACAACATAAATGTAATTTTCGATTTGAACCAAGTAAGACAATTCCAAATGTGAGCACAATGTCAATGCAAGGACACCGAAAATCAACTGAGGACAATGAACACAATGTGGAGGATTATGAGGACAATATTTTTGTTTTCAATGTTGATTTTCAATTGAGCAGTACAAAGGCCAGTTTAGACAATGAAGTTGTCAATGAGGCAAATCACTCAAGGACCTCATCTTCCTTGAGATCACAAGAACTGTTGCATCACGTTTAACCAGAAGATTTGTCTAAGACTTCTAGCAAAATAGAAGTGATAGACAAGGATAAAACTGATCTATATAAATGTTTCACATTCAGTATAGAGTGTACAATGGAATGTGATGAAACTTGTGTTATACAAGCTGGAAATTGTCCTAGCTATGAGATGGGACAAACAATCCAAGGTCCATTATATCAAAGTTTCCAGTTTGTGGTTCAAAATATTGGAAATATCAATATTTCTGAACATGACGATCTAATCTACTAATAAACCTTAATCCTACTTCAAAGCTCATAACCGAAATAATGAGGGCAACTAATTAATTACACATCTTCAATGCTTGATAAGATTTATGCCTCTAGGAAGGACTCTTGGCTCCAAAAAAAACAAGATAGACATCCTACTTCTATTTTTAAACAATCTAGGGATGATATGCCTCTTATTCTCACCCAATAGAATCAAATGCACCTTGGTATACGTTATGAACAACTCATACATATAGAGAAAGCATTGTTAGGGTAAAACCAAAGAGGTCCTCGACTCTAAGACCAACCTTGCTTCCACAATAAAAGATCCAAAGAGTTCGAATTGTTCCGTGGTACAAAACCGTTCTTTACCATAAAAAACCTCTCTTCTATTTTTATTTTTGATTTGTTCAAAAATTATTTTTGTAGACCATTTTTTTTTAGAGGGGGGCTATATGAAAGAAAAGAGAGGTTGTTACAATTCAACACCAAATTAGACATGACCTTTGAATCTTTTGGGAGATGGGATGCTTTGTAAACAAAAACGTTTTGTTTCTTCAACTCCCTCTCAAAGCATGATAGCTTTACGATCCCGAGACTGCTCCTTTGTCTCTCAAAGAGTCCTTTGTCTAGAGCTTTGCTGAAGATGTCAGCAACCATGTCTTTCGTTCCGATGAAGGTGGTCTGCAGCATCTTCTTTTCAGTTAGATCCCTGATCAAGTGGTACTTGATCGCAATGTGCTTCATTTGGAATGGAACACGGGATCTTTCATTAGGTTTATTGCAGAGGTGTTGTCCATCTGCAAGACCAGGGGCTCATTTCGCCCAATTCGTCCAGGAACTACCTTACCCAGATTATTTCGTTGGCCATCTTTGCTGCTGCAACGTACTCTACTTCACAGAATGACTGGGCTACAACGGTCTGCTTCTTGCTGACCCAAAGAATTGCTGCTCCTGATGCGATGGTGCATCCTCCTAAGACACTTTTACAATCGTCCTTGAGGGATGCCCAACTAGCATCGCTGTAGGAAAGTATCCTGAAACCTGCATTACGACAATAACACAAGCCATAATCCCTCGTTAATTGAATATATTGCAAAATTCGTTTTGCAATCTTCCAATGTGTCGAGCCTAGATTTGTGTAGAATTGGCTCATCCTGAATACTACATAAGCAATATCAGGACATGTGTTGTCTACAAGGTACGTCAGTGATCCAATTAGCTTCTTGTAAGACGTGAGCTGCATTTGTTCTCCTTCTTTCTCAATCTTTGGACAGTCATCATTCGTCAACACCATCCTTGCAAGCATTGGAGCATTTGCTCCTTTGCAGTTCAGCATCCCAAAGTCCTCTAGGTTCTTCTAGGTGTATCTGGACTGGTGAAGGTATAACTTACCTCCCTCGTAGTCTCTTTCAATTTGTAAGCCTAGGTAACACCTGGCTTCTCCCAGATCCACTATCTCGAAATGTTTCAAGATGTCTGCCTTTACTTCAACTATTAGCTGCTCACTCCTGCAAAGTATCAAAGTGTCGTCCACATACACAGCCACAATGATGATCTGCCCATCTGTAACTCTGAAATATACATTGGAATCGGCCAACAGAGGCTTGAATTCTAATGATTTGAGGGCTTGATCTTTCTTCTTGTACCATTGTTGGGCTGATTGTTTCAGACCGTAGATGCTTCTATGCATTCTGCATGCATAGTCAGGAAGTGAATTTGAGACATATCCTGGGGGTTGATCCATATAGACCTCTTCATCTAATTCGCCATGCAAGAAGGCTATCTTCTCGTCCACAATGTGGATCTTGAGGTCATAACCTGCTGCATATGCAAATAACAGATGTAGGTACAAATGTTTGACAACTGGAGAGAAGGTTTCAGAGTAGTCAATACCGTATCTCTAAGAAAACCTTTCGCTACCAGTCTTGCTTTGTATATCATGACATTCCCATCTGGTCCGTATTTGAGCTTGAAGACCCATTTGCATTTGACAGTCTTGCCGCTTATGTGGTAATGGCTCCAGCGTCCATACCTGGCTCTTCCTCATGGATTCCATCTCTTCGTTCATGGCTTGGATCCAT
>MU831545.1:0-218803 GCA_029204225.1 Diphasiastrum complanatum | reverse complement strand
AGGACTGCAGCTTCAGTCATGCACCTTCACAATCAGCTGCAATCCATACGGTGGGATGGCAACCAGTTGGATTAGCACGTTGAGAAGATTAGAACGATCTTCGCTCAACTCGCTGCATCAGGACAAGAGCACCAGGTCCCAGCACCACAACAACTGATGTACTTCATAAAATCTCTATCGACGTTCTATCAGCCGTTGAGAATGCTCATACTGAGTCTACCAGATATGACATTCGACAAAGCAGTCAGTCTTGTCGTTGATGAGAGACGAAAGACAGGGAAGCAGTGATCAAGAGAAAGCTCTCTTCATGAAAGGAAAGAAGAAAAACAAAAAAAAAAACAAGCCAAGATTCGAGAAGACGAAGTCCTCAAATTAGCAATCTTCTTCCTACGATCACTGCCACAAACCAGGCCATACGGTCAACAAATGCTGGTTCAATCCAGCAATACCTTGCATGCACTGCAAGAAGGAAGGGGCATTCTGCATACGATTGCAGATTTAATCCAAAAAGGAAAAACAAAGCTGAAAAGGCAAACGTTGCAGAGTCATCTAAAAATGTAGAAAGAGGTGACGAAGCTTTCACGATACTCGACGAAGCTTCAACAAGCTACTCTGAACACGACTACGATGTAGTCATCGATTCAGGAGCAACATCTCACATAACCTGCAACAAGAAGATCTTGATCAACTTTTGCGAACTCAAAAATGAAAGAGCAGTGATTCTAGGTGATGGAAGCAGACACGATGTCATCGGCACTCTACAGCTGCGAACATTGTCAGGCCAAGCAAAGCTGCCAGGAGCACTCTATGTGCCCTCACTCAGAAAAGATCTGCTATCTATCTCCAAGATGACAGATCTAGGCATTGAGTTTTGTTCAACTGACACCACTTGTCGTATGATTGAGAAGAATGACAAACAAGTTGTTGATGGTCGGATGAAGAGAAGGAAACCTATACCAGGCCAAAATAATCAGCAACTCTGATAGCATATTAAATGCTTCAAAAAATGAAGATCAGCTCTGGCATAGGAAAATGTATCATTTGAACATGCGGATCCTGTATAACATGAGCAGAAAAGAAATTGTCACAGATCTCAAAATTTCAAGGCCCAAAACTGAGTTCTGTGAAGCTTGTCAAAAGACAAGCAACATCAGAATCCATTCACGCATGAGGGAAGAAGAGCCAAGGAAGTTCTTGAGCTCGTCCACTCTGATGTCTATGGACCGATAAAAACAGATTCGCTCTCAGGTTCGAGATACTTTCTGACATTCATAGATGATTACAACCAGATGACCACAATCTACTACTTGAAGAAGAAATCTGAAGTGTTTGATTCCTTCAAGAAGTTCGTGGCATTTGCAGAGCGACACATCTCGAAAAGGATACAGATCCTTAGATCTGACAATGGAGGTGAATACAAAAGCATAGAGTTCTCAAGATTCTGCGAAGAACAGGGAATCGAACACCAGTTCACTCCTGCATACACACCAGAATACAACGTGTGGCAGCTGCAGTTGTACACTTGCAGAACAGATCTACAACGATAGTGCTGGAAAACAAAATACCATACGAAATGTGGACAGACAAAAAGCTTGATCTGTCATACGTATGAGTGTTTGGATGTGCAGCATACAAGCACATTCCGAAGAAAAAGAGAAGCAAACTCGATGACAAATCTGAACAAACAATCATGGTCGGCTACTCGAACGGAACACGTGTACAAGCTCTATGATCCAACCACAAAGAAGGTTGTTTCGAACAGAGATGTGAAGTTCGATGAGTCCACATTCCCCTGGACTGAAAGACGAAAGAGCCATGAGATCTTCACACTGCTGCCCATTCAAGAGGGAGATCGAGGACAAACATCAAATCAGAATGCAGAGCCACAGACTCCAGAGCAACAACAAGGAGAGGATCAACCCCACGGCTCTTCTTTTTTCCTTCTCCATCTCTCATGTTTTCTTTGGTCTTTTGTTGATTGTTGGATTTGAATGTTATTGGAATTGTATGTTATTATACTTTTTATGAGAGAGAAAGGGAGAGAGAGAAAGAGCAAGCTATCTTTGTTGTGGATGCGTAGTGTTAATGGATCGTAGTCTTAATGGATAGGGTTAATGGATGTTAGATTTAGATTTGGATCTTCTATTCATGTTGAAATCTGAACTAAACTATCGCTCTCATGGGAACAAACCTACGCGTGACAACTAACTTCGTCTCTTTGATGCTAGATTGACTAGATCTTGGATTCAGGTTAGGCAAGGAAAGAAACCCACTACAATTTTATTGTTGGATGGTTTGCGATCCCAAGTCAATCCTAACCCTAGTTAATAAGTGAGATGGATTTGACACCCTGCATGTGTAAGTCCAACCAGATGATCACATAGAGATTTGATTGATTAGAAAGTCAATAAAAGGACTTTAGGCCTTTTTGCGGGACTTTTAATGTCGCAGGGCCTAAATTTCAAGTTTGTGAATAAAGCTGGTTTTCCCTCCAAATTGGATGGTTCCCACACTTTTTTAAATTTGAATAATTAGGGAGGCAACAATGGACCAATAGGATTCAAGGGCCAGGGTCCTCCTCTCTATTATAAAAAGAGACCAACTCAAGTTGCTCCTCATGTTCATTTCCTCATTTCCATAAAGCAGATTGGTTCTCTTCAGAAATGGATTGATGAATGTCCTTGCTCTTTTTCTTTCCTTCTCCATCTCTCATACTTTCTTTGGTTTTTGCTAATTGTTGGATCTGATTGTTATTGGAATTGAATGTTATTATACTTTTATGAGAGAGAAAGGGGAGAGAGAGAAAGAGTAAGCTATTTCTATTGTGGATTGTAGTGTTAATGGATCATAGTGTTAATGATCGTAGTGTTAATGTTTAGGGTTAATGGATGTTAGAAATAGATTTGAATCTACCATTCATGCTGAAATCTGAACTATACTATCGCTCTCATGGGAATGAACCTACGCGTGACAACTAACTTCGTCTCTTGATGCTAGATTGACTAGATCTTGGATTCAGGTTAGGCCAATGCTTCTTCGTAGATCGAAAGCACAGAATCCAGGTGGAAGCCATGGATTTTGTTTTCTAGATGAGAAGCGGCTAGAAGAGACAATAAAGAGCCAGCAGCGAACTGCTACTTAGTATTGCCCTCAATAGCTCGTTTGAGCTCACTAGAAATAGTCTTGAACCAATTATATGGTTCAAGAGGGGCTTTGGCCAACTTGCATAGGAATCAACTATCCTATGGAGGATCTGTGACGTGATGCGGTCTTTCATGAAGAAAATTATTCAGTAGCTGGGCAACAATGTGTATGACAGGCTCAGTGATGGCTTCAAGGAGGTATCCGTCGTTGGTCCAGTGCAGATCATTGGTGAGGTCAATGTAAGGCTTGATGGCCTGTTTGGCCTGCTTGTGATTGGGTGAGGCCTGTGTACCGGACGCTATACCTATGGCTTCAAGGGCGGCCTCAATGATGCGCACCTTGTGTGTGGCTCCCTGAAAAGTGATATAAAATTTGGATTTAAGAGTGATGAAATCCATGTTGATTCTGCCAGAAAATACTCTCTCCTAAATACCCATTGCAGTGAGCAGTGGCTCCACAAGGGTCATCCACTGAGTGACCATGCTTGTGCTAGGAAGGATCATGATGTCTGTTGTAGATGGGACATCATGATGGATAGTATAACGCGGAGACTGAGAAGTATCAGTAGAAGACATGGTGATTAGAATGAAACGTAAGGTGCGTGAATGTATATCAGAAAGCAGTTCAAAAAATTTGGAAGGCTTTGGTCGCAGGAAAATTTTGCAAGAGCTTCGCTAGCACAAGTGAGGAATGAATCGAATTCAGCTAACTTATAGGTGAATTTGGTGGGTCCATTACACTGAAGACTAGTTTGGCTGATCAGTTCTTAACAAAAATTTGCAGGCATGTACAGTACTATGAAAATAGGCTATAAAAATCTTGGCGAAGGTTTTTGGGGATCTGAACCTATCAGGCAAACGTTTTCCAGGGTTGACGAAGGATGAACCTTCGCCTAGGAGGGTCCTTCGCCTAGGTACTGTCATAAATGCATTTTTCCAAGATCTGAGGCTATGGCCAACCTAATTTTGACATTTTAAGATCATCTCGTAGGTCGGCGAAGGTTTATTATGAGGTCAAGTTCTCGGCAAAGGTTCCCAAAATGGCATATCACTGAACCTTCGTTTGACTAAAAAACTGGAGTTTTCCTGGATAGGAACCTTTGCCCACCTCAAATTAGATAAATCTAGAGTGGATGTACATTTTGAGAACTCAGCGAAGGTTTCTGGTATTGTATAGGCCACATCTGATCAAAACAGTGATTTTCTAAGTCATTTTTCATCAAAAAATATTGTGCTTTCTTTTTACCATGTTGATGACTTTCTGACTTTTGCTCATCAGTCTTTTCTCAACTTTTGTTTTTTTTTTTAACTGCCCTTTGACCTCCAATCCCCTCAGCATGAAGACAAGTCTGAAGCTGAAAAGAAGTTGGCCCAGCAACAGGTTGATCGCCTGGAAGACTACGTCAATTCCCTGCAAAACACCTTGACAACCGCACATGATCAGGTGGATAAGGCCGTGCAGGATGCAAAACAACAGGTGCAACTACTGAAGGGTCGATTGCAGATGGCGTAACAGGATCGCACGCATCTTCAAGGTGAATTGGATGCGACCACCGTTGAGCGTGATGCTTATCTTCAGACTAAAATACCAGATCATTCGGTCACACCGACGAAGATCACGTATTTGTTTAAGAAAGTGAAAATATACAAAGTGGCCCTTTAGGGATTCCAAGGCCGCTTTGACAGGTTCAAAGGAGCAGCTTCAACCGACTTGGCAAAGGCTAAAGAGACCATCACCGCCTATGAAAAAGCAGCCGCTCAGGTATTGGAAGCCGGACCACAAATCCCCGTACTGGTCATGCCGCAATTCTTCCCTACGCGCCAAGAAGCTATACCAATGGATATAGGGTTAGATTCGAGCATGGACCGGGGGGACCTCCAGATATAGCAAAACAACCGTCAATTTTACCGGCAATGCAAGCGGGTCCATCCTCATCAAGGACCACACCTCTATTCAAAAGGCCCATCAGCGTCGAGGACCAGATCCAGAATTTCTTAAAGCAACATCCTCATGAGTCCTCGCGTGGTGGTTGGGTTCTGAAGTTTAAAACCTCCAAGATAGAGGCCGGCAAAGAGTTGGACAAAATACCTGCATTGTGAGAGCAGCCAGCATGGCGAATTACCGTGTTTGAGAAAACTCCAGAATCAATCAGGAGTTACATCGCCAGCCCTCGCCAATTGCGGATCAATCCTTATTATGTGCCAATGCCGAGAAGAAATAAATGAAAAGATTTGGGATTGGCTATGGACAAAACCACCATCCATACGTCCAATTGGCCAATCATCCATCAGTCCTACAGCTGGACAATATCCGTGGACTTCCACTGGGCTTTACAAGCGTACCAGAGAGAGGATGTCCACTCTCCAGATCCAATGGTGTGACAATCGGCACTATTTGCAAAAGATCTAACTCTGTTGGTGTCAATGGCAACCAGATGGGACTATTGCCTCCCTCCTTTGGCATTCGATCCAAATAAGCCAATGGCCTCAGAGAATATCAAAGATCAGCTACCGGTTGCTCGTTTATACTTTCGTGCAGCAATGATGGGAGGCTCCTGGGAATCACGCTTCACATCATGGACAACCTCAAAGTGGATTGTCGGAGCCCATCGTCGTTTTCTGCCCCACAATTTGGATTTTAATATTGCACGCCTCGACTTTATGGAGAAGGTGCAATACCATTTAATAAAGATTCGGCGCAAATCCAATAAAAGTCCCCAATAACTGCGTCTCGCAGGTGTCGTGGGACCGCCACCAGTTTTGGTGGGGGATACTATTGGAGGGTTTGTGGATCCCAAGGCCACCCTAACCCTAGTTAGTAAGTGAGAGGGATTTGGCACCCTGCGTGTATAAGTCCAACCCGATGATCACATAGAGATTTGATTGATTAGAAAGTCAATAAAAGGACTTTAGGCCTTTTTGCGGGACTTTTAATGTCGCAGGGCCTAAATTTCAAGTTAGTGAATAGAGTTGGGTTTCCCTCCAAATTGGATGGTTCCCACACTTTTTTAAATTTGAATAATTAGGGAGGCAAAAATGGACCACTAGGATTCAGAGGCTAGGGTCCTCCTCTCTATTATAAAAATGGACCAACTCGAGTTGCTCCTCATGTTCATTTCTTCATTTCAATAAAGCAGATTGGTTCTCTTCAGAAATGGATTGATGAATGTCCTTGCTCTTCTTCTTTCCTTTTCCATCTCTCATGCTTTCTTTGGTTTTTGCTAATTGTTGGATCTGATTGTTATTGGGATTGAATGTTATTATACTTTTTATGAGAGAGAAATGGAGAGAGAGAGAAAGAGTAAGCTATTTCTATTGTGGGTTGTAGTGTTAATGGATCGTAGTGTTAATATGTAGGGTTAATGGATGTTAGAAATAGATTTGGATCTACCATTCATGCTGAAATCTGAACTATACTATCGCTCTCATGGGAACGAACCTACGCATGACAACTAACTTCGTCTCTTGATGCTAGATCGACTAGATCTTGGATTTAGGTTAGGCAAGGAAAGAAACCCACTATAGATGCTATGTTCACAAAGGGCAAATTCAAGGGCAAAACCAAAAGTAAGTGGTATAAAGGGCAATATCAAGTGGATGCTTCTTCAAGTGGCCAAAAGAAGGATAGATCAAAGCTCAAGTGCTTCTATTGTGGCATCAAAGGACACTTTGCAAGTGAGTGCTACAAGAAGAAGAGAGATCAAGGAGACAAACAAGGTAATCTTACTCTTGATGAGGATGGTTTGGATGTTCAAGATGCAAATGATGATGCTTTTGTGATGTCTTCATGTATGCTTGCTAATGATGGAGTTCTAGATCCTTGGTGGATTGATAGTGGAGCAAGTTCGCACATGACTTTTCACAAAGAGTACTTCACTTCTTTGTTGACATATGGAGATGACAAGAGAGTGATCTACACAACCAATGATGGTGAGTATGCAATCAAAGAGATTGGCACTCCTATTTCTCTCTCTACAAATAGGAATGCTCATTTGGAGGATGTCTTGTTTATTCCATCTATTACCAAGAATTTGCTTAGTGTGAGTCAAATGCTAAGTAAATGCCTCAAGGTGGAGTTTGATGGAGATGCTTGTATGATCAAAAGGAAGGATGTCTTGATTGGAAAAGGTAAAAGGCAAGGGAAGTTGTTCAAACTAGATGCTTGTGTTATTGCTAACCAAGTTGGATGTGTTGCAAGGGATCAAATACCTTAAGTGGCATCAAACATGTTTGTGGTCTTGTGCTTTGTCTAAATCACATAGACAACCTTATACTAGATCTATATCTAGATCTACAAAGACTTTTCAACTTGTACATTCGGATATTCATGGATTTACTACAATTAGAAATAGTGGAGCTAAGATGTATGTAACATTCATTGATGATTTTAGTAGATTTTGTTGGATCTATCTACTAAAGAGCAAGGATGAAGTGTATGATGTCTTTATCAAGTTCAAGAATGCAAGGGAGGACCAATTTTTCACAAGGATCAAGTGCTTAAGGAGTGACAATGGTGGTGAGTACATATCTACCAAGTTCAAGGCCTTTTGTGATGAGCATGGGATCAAGAGGGAGTATACAACATCAAGGACCCCACAACAAAATGGAATGGCTGAAAGGAAGAATAGGACTTTATGTGAAAGTGCTAAAGCTATGAGGTTAAGTGCTAATCTTGACAAACCATTTTGGGATCAAGCTTTGTTGTGTGCCAATTTCTTATGCAATAGGTGGCCGAGTGCTATTTTGGATGGAAGGACACCTTTTGAGATGCTATTCAACGAGTGTCAACTTTCTAAGAACCTTTGGATGCACATGCTATGTCAACATTACTCTTGATAGATAAACTCTCTGGAGCAATGATAGTTGAATCCCCTCCTGTGAAGCCCAAAGAGATCCAAAAGTAATGTATCAAAGGAAGAAAGAGCTGCAGAAAAAAAAAATGAAGACAACAGTGAACCTGCAAAATAAAGCGAGCTTCTCACCCAGCAAGTGGTGGTCAAAGCTCGACATTGCAAGGGTCCAAGGCTGCAACTGTAGAACTATTAGTTCCTTCACCCTTCCACCAAGCCTTCATCATGTTTCGTTATCAAATCGTCCATCCAAATTTGTTCCTACCACCAATTTTTTGATGATGAGTCCATCCCCTTGAGATTGATAATCGAGATTTGTGCAATCTGTAGATCGAAGGTTTTCCTTAAGACTGGAACTTCAACTGAGAGAAGAACCGCGGAAACACCCAGAAGCAAATGGAGGATACAGACTCCCAGAAGTTAGAATCTACCCAGAAACTAGAAGTGAAACCATCCATGGCAGATGCCATGAAAGAAAGAGACACGAGGAAAGCACTCAGGCATGCAAGTTGTGAAGCTACTGGGAGCTCTCCAAATTTTGAGAATGTCAACCACCTACATCAATAAGAATTCTAATTACATTGCACCAATTTGTGAAAACAATTTTTGTGATAAAGACCGGCAGCAATAAGCACTTGATTTTATGCAAGCGAACGAGGATCTACGCTTTTCCAAGTGACAATCATGCCGATGCAAAGCAAAGCGACATCGTCCAATATGAGTTGCAGTAGATCCTGCAACACATTAGGGGTGAGACGATTTAGGCTGATTCTGACGAATCCCCAAGATACTTGACTAGAGCAACTCATGAGCACCTCTCACGTTAGACCGAGAAGGTCTCTGAGTCGATGAGACGAACGAAGACTAAGAGCCGAGAAATGCTAGTTAGGAATGACAAGCAAGAACTGTGTAAGCCTCATGGTGAATAGATGGATTTTTTTCTGCATTTTTTTTTAATGTTTCTTCATTTTTGACAGGTTTTTGAGTTGCCATCAGGATTTTTTCTACTTTTTTCTCATCTTCCTGACTTGCCACTATTCTAGTGTGCTGAGTAGACTTTCGGCTCTGTTATGTGATCTCGACGAGTCTAAATCTGACTCGCGCTCTAACTCACTAACATTGTCTTGACTCGCCAACCTAACTTTTTTCATTTTTACTCAACCATTTGACTCGCCATCAGTACATCGTGACCAGTAGCCTCAAAACTACCATTCTAGAGATCGACGGGTCAAATTGTCTGACTCGCACTCTAACTCTGTGAAAGATTTCAACTAGTTTAGTCAAGTTTAGTCATATTTTGGTTAATTGTCAATATTAGGCAATGTGCATTTCAGACTTAGAGATAAACTTTATGAAAGTTATTTTAGTCAAAGTTCATTTGAATGATCACTTCTAAAAAGTTAGGAGGGCGAGTTTGGACACATTCATTTATGAATGTTAGATAGATTGAAACTACTCATATCGTTGATAGGGTTTTTGATCTACAAAGTTTTTGGTGGGAAACTAAGTTTCAAAACTAGGCATGGATCTGCTATAAAAGGATGTAAACTCGTAGAAGAGGAGGATTCTCTCTCTCTCTCTCTCTCTCTCTCTCTCTCTCTCTCTCTCTCTCTCTCTCTCTCTCTCTCTCTCTCTCTCTCTCTCTCTCTCTCTCTCTCTCTCTCTCTCATATTTCATGCTTATTCATGAGTTCTCTTGGGTTCATCTATCCATTGGTGCACTATCTTGATGATATCTTGCAATCTTGTGTGTAGAATGCTCATATTTTGTTATTTTTGGATCCACACATGGGAAATACAGTAGGGTACTATTATTGTACGGACAAAAATTTCATTTTGTCATATATTTGATGTTTGATTAAGTTCTTATTGAGTTTGCATCTATTTCATTAAGTAGATGTTGATTTTTCTACATTGGCAATGTTGTAGATTGTGTTGACTTTCTAACCGAAGATCAAGGGACACATTTTAGATCTTAATGATTTGAAATTCTTCACATGGTATCAGAGCTCTTGTGTTGAAAGTTATGAAAGGATCAACCACATTTATCAAGATTTGGAGGAGATACCAATGCTAGAGCATGCTAGATTGATTTCTACTCAAAAATCGAGTTCTTTGCATATGTAGATTGGATGGACCTTTGGAGGTCAAAACTCAATTTAGGTTTATGAACTTGAGGAATTCCGATTTCACATGTGTCTTACTAGATTTGGATGATTTTTGATGCATTATGAAAGTCTCATTAGAGGCTAAAAGATTCTATATCAAGATTTTTGCAATTGCATGTAGAAATTGGAAGATTCAATTTTTTGTGATTTCATCAAAACCCTAATTTTGATTGGATCTCTATTTTTTGAAGTTGATGGAATTTAATAGAGTGTGTTTCAATCTTTGAAAGTGGCAAGATTCATTATATTGTGTGTCAATCATAGGTTGATCAAGAATTCTTCATTCTATGTGTTGATTTGCTAGTAATAGTGCTAGAAGAGAATTGAGAGTTTCTATATCTTTGTGATTTCTTTTTTAATACATTTGTTGTCATCAAAAAGAGTGCATTGAGCTTTGGAACAGGTTGAAAGGAGAAGATCAGGTCACTTCAACATGGCTATAAGTGGTAGCTTTATGTTGGAAAGCAATGATAGGGTTACCTCAATCAGCTATTCTAATTGGAAGGTGAGGATGGAGTCCTTATTGGAGATTAATGAGTTGATAGAGATTGTTGCAGGTGTGGAGGAGAGGCCTCAAGCACCTCAAAATCAATTGAGGTATGACAAGAGAGCAAATAAAGCTCTACACATGATCAAGATGAATGTTACCAATGAGCTACTCAAGGAGATTGGTAAGAGCAATTCATCTTGAGAGGCTTGGAAAGCTTTGAAGAAGCTTTATGAATCCAAGTCTAAATCAAGAGTACTTATTCTTAGAAGACAAATGAGTTTCCACTCAGAGAGGATGCAAACTTCATGGATCATGTTAGTTATTGATTGAGAAAGTTGTTTGTATGAAAAAATGTTGAGCTGAAGCCAAATGACCTTTCCCACTTTCCAAGGTGGAGATTTTCTATTTGTAAGAGAGATGTTTTTAGTAATGAGATGAAGTGTGTGAATATGACTTGCATTCCCATTGATATTGTTATTTTGAGCTTCATCATGAAGATAGATATGGTTTTTGCATTTCTGTTGGTAGCCACTTGAGAAGATGGCTATCAATTGAGCATTGGACAGAGACTTACAATGTTGTCCGTCATTGACAAAGAACTCCATCACTGAACTTGAACCCCTCTCGAAAGTATGTGTGTTTAAGCTCTACCTCTGAGCCAGATCTACGTCTAAGCCAAATTCCAATTCAAGAGCAAGAGCTCCATCATTTTGAGCTAGAAGAGTTATTTCATTATATAGTTCTGTTGCTCCATTATGTAGTCCATTGATGACAGAGAGACACATTTGTTGACAAATTTTTCTATGCAAGGTATCCACACAACCCACAACACTTACTCAATTTTTTGAAAAAAATTTCGCATGGAACATCCACTCAAAAGTTTTTTTTTGAGAACAACTCCGGCAACTCGGCCGATGCTTATGGTCAACAACGTTGACGGTCATATTCGAGTGGATTATTCACGTGAATCCAAATTTGAAAATTCTGACAATTGCTTGGGAGGGGAGTCGGGCGGTGCTTGGCAGCGGTTATTCATGTGAATTATCCACACAAAAACAATTATGCCAACTACTTCACTAGACCAGGGCAATATTATGGTTTGTGGAACATCCACATAGTTTATTTGTGTGTGGATAATCCACACTATATATTATTTGTAAAATATGTTTAAGTACTTGTTTTTATGAATCTAGAACCTTCATTTTCATAAATTTGTGTTTGATAAAATGTTGGGACACCTAGTGGGTTATGCCACTAAAGTAATGTATAGGAAGGCTTACTACGTAGGCCCTGCCACAATACACTATACAATTAGAAGTAATAAGTGAGAGGGCACTGGCATCCTGCGTGTATAAGTCCAACCCAATGAGCATGCTAATCTGTTTGTAGAACTTGTAGAACTAGGAATAAGCGACTTGGGGCATAAAATAAATAAATATCCCAAAGTCAAGTTTGAGATGGTTCTGAGTTTGGAGGAACTCACATGAATCATGTGAGGACCCTCTCACTCCAAAAGGAACTCCCATGATTCATGTGAGGGGCACCCTTCTCACATTGGAACCATTAGATTTTACATGAAGGGCTTGGATTAGGATCCCTGCCATTTAGAATTAGCCAATCAAAGATCAGGGGCAGGGCCTTCCCCAAGAATAAAAAGGCACGTCTTGTACTCAGTTTCCATGTTCAACAAGAGGAGGAGATTATGCCGAAATAACTTCGAACATCCTTGCATCCCTATCTCTCTCTCTTTGTTGTGTTTCCTAATTGCTTGCTATTTCCATTTTAGTTGTATTTGCTTGTTCTTGTCATGTTTAGAGAGGAAGGGGGAGGAGGGGGGGGAGGGTGCAAGTTGCCTCCACCAATTAATCTTGTTATTTGCTTGTGGTTAAGCTAGGAAGGGGGCTTAAACTAGGTGTGGTTAGTTAGGAAATCGTAGAGTCGAGCTAACCTCACAAGGGAAAACAATATTCCCCTGGGAGCGAAACTATTGTGTGACAGGTGGAAAAGGCCGTGGCTACGTAAAAGTAACAAAATACTACACAATAATGTTTTTTGTTAGTCATATATATAATATATAAGCAAATGATCTGACCAATATGCATACGTAGATTGCGATAGATTTTTTGAACTTTGTAATCTTGTCCATATATGATGTAGTTGTGTACCATATAAAGCTGTCACTTGTTGAAAGGTTTAAAGAATGTCAAAACCCCTGAGTAATGCGCTATCTACTGAGAATAATGAACTAGTGCAATTGGTGTTGAATGTTTAAGAGAAGACTTTGAATGCTCACATTGATGAGGCAACACCAATGTGTCAGAGAAGTCCATGCTCTGTGCATAAAAGAGTGAGAGAGAGAATGTGCAATAAACAAATGATTAGTCTTTTGTGTGGTTTGAATCTCAAAATGAGCTTCCTCGCTTGAAGCCATTGGTGCATAAAATCTTTTTTCCTCTTTGAAATATGTTGGTGATACTTGCACATCAAACCCTAGTGTACACATTTTTTCCATAATGATTTATTTGATTTATGAAAGAGCATCAAATGCAGTTAGATGGTGAGCAAGTCTTTACTCCTCCTATTGTGCTTTTACATTATTTTTAATTTTTGTTATGGAAAACCCACTGTGTTAATACTTTTTACCATAGGGATTTAACACCCACATCAGAACAAAAGATTTACTTTCAACATTTTTTAATTCAAAGCTTCTTTAAAGTTTAGTGGTTTCTCATGGAAATGTTTATATATGAGATGCCTTCTCAAAATGTTTACATGGGTCATAATGAGCTTGTGAACATTCACTATGATGAGAAACAAAATTTCAGCTCCATTCATGAAGTAGTTGTCGTGAAAATAACCACATCAGATCAATAGCATGAAGAAAATGCGAAGGAGAAAGGCACAACCAGCGGCCGTCAACCTACCAATGAACCTGAATCTCAATCACAATGATTCAAGAAAGAAATCATATATTTGCTCCCATGCTGCGTTGTAGAAGACGCTCCTCTTCCAATGGCCCACTGAACGACTCCTCTCCCACCATGATGCTCCTCTCCCATCGCCCCCATGACATCGCGACGTTTTCTTTTCCATTCTGCGCGCCAAAAACTCTTCTAGAAAATTTTAGAAGAATACGGAAGGGGCAGCACCCCCCCCCCAAAAAAAAAAAAAAAATTCATAATTGATGTTTGGGCTTATAGTGGACAGGTGTCAGATTTTAATTGGATCTGACCACAAATGTTTAAACTCATATTAGTTTGGGCCTTTCAATTGAAAGGCCCAACTTCAATTATGCCCGTTAGCAGGCTTGAGCAAACCTGCTACCTAGTAGCAGGCAGCCTTCAATGCACCTCGCCGCAGGGCGGCTCGGTGCATGAAGGCTGCATGCTACAGCCGGTAGTGGGCCTACTCACGCCGGCTACCTAGTCCATATAGGCCAGGGTTCTAGGGTGGGGAGCAAAAAAAATAGCAATGATGTGAGAAAGAGGGCTCCACATAATTGTAGCACCCTGGCGCGTCAGGGTGCGCCAGCCAGGGGTTGGCCAAAAAGGTGCAGGCGGGCGTCGTGGCGTCAGGGGGCACAGGCAGCGCCGAGTAGGCCCAGGTGGCATCGGGAACCGAACAGGTGAGCAATGGGCAGCTTCACACCCACCTGCACACATGTGAGTAAACAAGTGGGTTTAGTTATATATAGGTACTGGTTTATCTCAAAGATTTGCTTATGGGATAAACCCTGGTGCCACGTGTCGGGTGCCCGACACGTGGCGCACCCGACACGTGGCACCAGGGCAAGCAGTTTAAAAAAAAAAAAAAAAAACCTCCGTGCTTAGCCCACTAAGTACACCTACCCGACACATGACACCAGGGCAAGCAGTTTAAAAAAAAAAAAAAAAAAACCTCCGTGCTTAGCCCAATAAGCACACCTGACCGGTGCGCAAGGTGCTAAAAATAAGAGGAGCCGAGAAAGAGTTACATGTAATATTTGGGCAGCGCTTGTTTATCGTGCCTGTCGATCCACGGTGGTGGCATCAACAACATGAAGGGTAATAATTCTAGTGTCAGATTAATCATATCGAGAGAGAGAGAGAGAGAGAGAGAGAGAGAGAGAGAGAGAGAAAAAGAAAGAAAGAAAGAAAGAAAGAAGGAAGATGGAGTATCTCTGGTTGATCAGACGGCAGTTTTTTGTTTTTACTGATGAAAATCCCGCTTGTGTTCGTAACAGGTGAGGTCAGGGCTAAATTCTAGGGTTTTAGGAGAAAATAGCAATATGGCAAGGTGCGTGTGTGGATGTGGGAGAGAAAGAGAGCGAGAGAGCGAGCGAACGAGCGAGTTTGAATGGAGCTACGATGAGAAGTGGGTGGCTACGTTTTATCTCATATAATGTGTGTTTGAGCTCTGAGGCTGGGAAGCAGAAATACTGCGATCCTTCACCCATTTGGTGTTTGTTTGTGATTGGACGCGTGTGCATCTTTGTGGATTTTGATGGAGCTGGAGGTGAGAAGAGTGTCAGGAGAACGAACCTGCTTCGTGGCATTGCCTCTGCAAGTCATTTATTTACTTCAGGAGAGCGGGAATGTTTTACCATCTTTTCTGGTACTGGACATTCGGCTTGCGGTGAAGAATAAAGAGACTGCACCGTGGTACCTGGCGTGGGCCGGAGCAAGCTCAAAGTCTCAGTCCATTGAGGTAGATATCGTTTTCAGATTTTGATATATATAACCTGATTGCAAATGTATGCCTTCTATTTGCCTTTACTATTGAATTGTGAATAGAATTAGCTCATTTAACCCATTTGCAAATGTATGCTTTTTAATTACTTTCTGATCAATCTTACATAAAAAGCGGCTCGTATAACCCAGTCGCTAATGTATGCGTGCTAAATAAAAGCAGCTCGTATAAACCAGTCGCCATATGTATGCTTGCTAAGGGGCCCTCCTCACCTGCCAGTTTGGAAACAACAAGTTATGTTAGTGGTAATGGACAGCAGTTTGCTAACTTTGATGCTGGCTGCCCCTCATACAATTTATCAGCTACAGTTCCATCATCAACCAGCTACCTGTCCCACCTCCACACATTACATGATTCAGTTAGCTGCTACATTGGACTGCAGAAATGATATGCAACAGGCACATTGAAAAGCAGATAACAGAGGTAAAGAGGAAGACACATTGAAAGGCACATGACAGCAGGGAGACGTACACTGCCATCTCCAATGATCTGTTGCAGTCCCTGGTTGACAGTTGAAAGCTGACTTCCATTAGCTTAATTGTCTCAGTTAAGGAGTCAAAAGGCACTAGCACAAGTTAGCACAAAGGGAATCCATTTGCTAACTTGTGCATGATAACTGCAGGTGGGGCACCAGCTCTTATAACCTAATTGCTGATATATACCTCCTAATAGCTTTTTCTGATCAATTGTGCATGGCAGTTCCAATTAAAATGCATACAAATGTATAACCTAATTGGAAGTATGCCTTTGGGTAGCCTTTATAGATCTATTTTGCATCAAAAGCAGTTGTAAATGAATGACAAATGCTTCTACTATGCAAATTTTGACATATAGCCTAGTTGGAAATATGTCCCTTCTAACAGGTTTTTTCTGACCAAATAAAGAGCCAGCCTGAACGAAATGCTTCGAGTGTTTAAAAGATAAGTGCTCAGTAAACATTTTTAAGTGGGCCTACTTTCAGATTTGACGAATTTGGGGGTTTTAAGAACTTGCCATATCTTGCAAATAGAAGAAGCTTGGAAAGGAATCAAGGTTTCACTTGGCTAGCTTAAAAAACGGCATGACTTTTGTTCATGAAATCATACTAAGGGACTAATTCGATAGCGATTTCAAGCTGGTAGATTGTTGTGTACAGGGTATTGGATGTTGTACCTTGAGATGAATGTTTGATTTATCTGGGACGTGAATTTTGAAGGTGCCAGACAAGCTAGCAGAGTGCATTGGCCTTCCACATGGCGTGAAAGTGCGCATGAAAGTCCAGAAAAATGTTTTTGAAGCAAAATCAGTGGCAGTTGAGCCTGCGACTGAAGATGATTGGGAAATTTTGGAGCTAAATGCAGAATATCTTGAGAATCACATTTTAAGCAAGGTTATGACAGTTCTCAACAAGTCATGTATATTGCTATCTGTCACGTGAAATGATGTTCTAAGACGTTGATGTTTTCTTGCTTTCTTTTCTACATCCCTGTTGTTTTCTTTATAATCTCCTTTTCTGAATTACTGCTAGGTTGACCTCTATGGGCCAATGTCAGTCTATTACCAACTTTATATATGGATCAAAAGCTGAAAAATATTCATTCAAAAGAAAGAATGCCATGCATCCTTGTTGCAGCTTTTTGTGTGTTAAGAGTTTATACGGTCTTTTTAATTCTGGTTGATTCTGAACTGTGTCTTATGTACTTGATATTTTCTTTAACATTATGAAATTTGCAGTTCTTATCGATAATTTTGTTCAATCATGACCAATCAGGCTATCCTAAGTCTTTCTATTTGTAGAATAAGAATCTGCCCTAAGCACAATGCTTTGAATTTAAAGATCCATTTGAGCAATTTATCAATGATTATATGGCCTGTATTGTGGCTCTTGGTATTTAGATACCAACATGTACACGAGTCATATAATGTGAATATCCTTGAGTGCAATATATATATTTGTGGTAGAACTTAGGTTGTCTACATTATTTAAATGATTGCCTTTGAAAATCGTCACACTCATTCTGAAAGAATATACATTTCATAACCCTATTCAAATCTCAAGGAAACTCAAACTAGGGAAAAGTGAGCAACAACAGGTCGAGATAGAAGGGCACTATTTTCCCATTGGGAGGGCCCTCAATCTGTGTTGTTTGCATCCTAATACACATTTAAGTTGCACTGAAATAACATGTTGCTGCCACATTGCTTCGGAACAATCGTTTTGGAACACATCATTTTGGAACGCTGCAAAAAAAAAGAACCTAAATTTGTTTATTCACAGCCTGCAAAACTAGGAGCAATAGTATCATTCCCTTTGTGAGTCATATATGTGATTTGGGCCCCAACCACTTAGACCACCCTTACAATTAGACACGGTAGTTAGCTTGCAATTCAAGTTTTTTCAACTCAGTCGAAGCTTTATTTGTTAGAGTCAGTAATGGGAAGCCAAGTAGCTAAACTAACACTTAAACAATGTAGTAATTCCCAGTAACTGCGCTCAAAGTCAATAGTTGGAATAATACAGATATAAGTTGCCAATTCCTATGGCATGTCTAGATATTCTTTGGTGACAACTGATAATAGAATTACATGCTCAATCTGAATATTTATGTTATCACAAACTCATTCACATCTGTCAACACACAGTTAGAGGCTAATAGGTGGCACCTCAGAGAGCATATATTGATTATAAAATAGCAAATTGAATCATGTTCTTGGATCCTGAAGATGCCAGGCTCCTACAAATATAATGACTACCCTTATCTAGTTATTCAAAAACCGACAACTCTTAATCAAGAAATTTGCCCACTCCTTTAAAAAACACTACTGAACTTCTTATGGGGCAGCAGATTTCAGGTTTTTCAAACCAAAATTGTAGCCTTTCATCATTGGGAATTCCAGAATGACTTGAATTTACAGTGACCATGCATGGAGTTGCATTTATACCATAGGTGCACTACGATTCTGAATCGCGGTTCCGAATCACGATTCGGAAAAAAACCAGAATCGTACAGAATTGTTTTTTTTTTTGAATTTCTTTTTGGGCAATATGGGTATCAGATGAAAGCTCTGATTAAGAGCATTACCACTGTGTAGTTTGCCGACTGTTTCGGGTGCAGGATGGTCCAATTTAGGTGCATTAACTCCCAGGTTTACGCTATAGCTGCATTCAATATAAAAATCAACGACACTGCTGTGAATAGGATCATCATAATATATAATATCGGGCCACATGGCACCAAAATGGGGTACAATGATGATCCATGAACGTAATGAAAACTATACAACTAAGACTCGTCAGAGTCATGGTAGGAAACATCATCCGAATTTGTGCCTGACTGCAGATCCCAAGGGTCTGCAGATGAATCGGAACCGGAGGGAACCATACGCCGTGGTGTGGCCCTGGCTCTGCTGCGTGCTCTGGCTCTGGATCCTCCCCCTCCCCCTCCCCCTGCCTCTACCTCTACCTCTACCTCTGCCTCTCCCCTCCTCTGGCCCCCATCTGGCTGGCCCCACCCCTGTGTCTACTCCGTCGTGTCTGTGTGTCAGGTGGTTTTGATCCTACACCCTGGGATGGCCCTACCCATTGTGATAATGCCTGGTCGACGACTGCCTGTGATGCTCCACTCATGTCTACAAAAAGAGAACCAGCCCCACCCTCCCAGAACCTCTAGGTCTCCCTCTAGACCTACGTGCAGGAATGACTGGCTCCTCCTCTGTCTCCGCATCAGGGTCCACCAGCAGGTCAGCTAGGTCATCCCCCTGTGCATCCGCACCCATCTCCTCATCCTCCTCCGTATCCCCCTCAACCCACTCCTCCTCCTCATAGTCAACCTCGAGCTCCTCTCCACCCTCCGAGCCCTCATCATCTCCCTCTTCAGCCCTATCCCTCTGCCTCTCTGTCCTCGTTTGCCGCCGTAAAGCCCGTGCGTCAGCCTGTGCCTGTTGGTAGAACTCTATGGATCTCATCATCCATCTCCTCCTGCGTGGGTGGTGTGTCAGAGTTTGTCGGCAGCGGAAACATTCCAGTAGATGCTCTCTCGCAATGCGCACACTTGCGGGCCGCGCGTGGGATCCCATCCCCACCGCCTAGCCACCCGCCTCTTTCCCACTTGACCCCAAAAGGGCTGGTAGCAGGGGACAAGGCTATCATGTCTACTTTCAGCTTATATTTGGGTGATGTCTTAGTCTCCATTTACTTATGGGATGATGATTGCACTCTTTTTGGTGCATCCACGGAGGTAGCCGCGGCATGTGCGTAGCTTGCCCTCCAACATGGTGCCCGAGGAGCAGCAGCTGCCGAATCCACCAAGCAAGTGTCAGGGTTCACCTGGAACCAAAAACAATACATTGTTGTCAGGTAGGTATTCGTGTGCCTCAGCATATGGCCGTTGGTGTTCACAAACACCAACCGCCTACACTGCTTGATGGATAACGTGTTCCTCTTCTGCGTGTGATACAACGCCCAAGTGCTCCAATTCCGCTCGCAAGCTCCTGCTGAACAGTCCTGTGCAAGGACTCTCTCGGCCAATCGCCGCAGGTCACCTGTGCTGCGCCCGTGGGTGCACCACCATGTAACGGGCCTCAGCTGATCCTCCCTCTGCCGACTTTGCTCTCCATCGAAAGGAAATTGGAAGTGCTTAAATGTGAGCAGCTGACGTGCAATGTTAGCCAGCATCGGACCTGTTGGCAGAAGAAAAAATATGGCACGTGTAAGTCCCCTCGAATTCACACACTAGCAATGAATACACTATTGTGGTAACACTGCTACCAAGCGATTTCTCACACGTACCTGGTATGGGCCATACGCGCTCCGTGTACTCCACCCATCCCCGGTGCAGCTTTGGATTGTCCCTCCCCTGGGCAGAGCGCCACAAGGGGTGCAACATGTGGGCTACGACATGGATGGGTCAGTGGAAGAAGTCCCATATCTCCGAGATCTCGTCCCTCCTGCAGCAGACAAATTACAATAATCAGTGCACCGTAGCATAAAAGAAACGCATCAAACTTGAGTGAGAAACAACAAACTAGACATTGAAGAATCATACATGTGCTTGTCCAAGGCTGACGTCAGAATCGCCTCGTCGACGCTGTCCATGAACTCGTAAATGAGACCGAGAGTGCACCCCTCACGGTCTACCAGGCGCAGCACTCTGAAAATGGGTAGAAGGACCCCAACAATCTCCTCAGCACCTGTCCATAACTCATCACCGAACATAGTGGACCAGAAAAATGCCGCATGTGCGACGTCTCTAAAGTCCGCAAAGGCCTCGCTGGAAACCTATTGCACACAAGCTCACAAACCCCAAGTAAATACACAGAATTACCCAGCAAATCCGTCACTTTATTATTCTCAAGCAAATGTGCATAGATCAACAAGCAAACATGAGAGCTCTGCTGCAAGTCTCCTCCCAACCATAGCTGCATAGGAATACCATAATGAGGAATGCCTGACCAGGCTCACACTATATCCCCTCAAGCATCCCTTAACCCTGACACATCCTAACGTCGACACATGGCAAACTCCATGCACAGCCGACACTTGCCACTTGGCAGTGCCCTGACACATAGGCAAGCTAGTAGGTGGATAGTCTGACACGTGTCACTCATGCATTGGACTGTGTCCCAATGAGCATATGACACATGTCCTGTTGACCCGTCCATTGACCGTCCGACAAGTGTCACTCATGCACTGGACCAAGTGTCTCAATGAGCATACGATACGTGTCACGTTGACCGGTCAACCCTTCCTACTTTTTAGGAGGTCAGTTCAGCAGACTCTCATGAGACCCAGTACCCTTTTGGCCGTCTCGGATTTAGTCACTATAACAGATATTTACATTGCAATTTACAATTGTCTCCACAGGCCGGTGACGTAGCCATTTACAATTTAATAATTACAATTTACCATTTACATTGGGCAAGGGATTCTAAGTACATGTGACATCCCTTCCCTCCTCAGATGACATCGTCCTCGATGGCAAAGTTTGGATACTGTGCATGCAACCCATGCGCGGTCTCCCAGGTAGCATCACTGAGAGGTCGCAAGTGCTCACGGAGCAAACGATTCCGCAGCCGTCTATGCCTCCGGTCCAATACTCCTCTGGTCCATGCATCACCTCCCCATGCTCCTGAAACAATACAAGGCCATCAGCCAACAAGTTATCACCGTCATGTAAAATCTTTAAGCGTGAAACATGAAAAACTCCAATAATGGTAGGTAACGTTCCCATTGCGTTTGCCTTTCACTCACATACGCCCTAAGCATGTCTTCCAAGGTTTGGTTAACTCTCTTAGTTTGCCCATCTGTTTCAGTATGTCAGAACTACTCATTCCCAACTGCACCTCTGACTTCTCAAATATTGCAGTCCAAAAATTGCCAGTAAAACGAGAATCCCTGTCAGACACAATGGATCTAGGTAATCCATGAAGTCTGAATACATGCTGTATAAACATATCAGCCGTACCAGGTGCATCAATCTTATTACTAGTTGGGATAAAATGAGCCATTTTTGTGAGTGTGTCAACCACAACTAGGATAGCATTATGTTGCTGCTGCGTATGCGGTAAACATGTAATAAAGTCCATGGAAATACTCTCCCATCTCCCTTTTGGTATAGGTAACGGGCGTAATAATCCAGGCACTTTAATCCTTTTAGCCTTATTAACTTGACACTTAAAACAATGTGTCACATAATGGTTTACTTCTTTCTTAAGTCTAGACCACCAAAAGTTACGTCGTATCAACTCATAGGCCCTATCCACACCAGGATGACCAGCACTAGGGCTATCGTGACAGAGATGCAAGATCCTCTTTCGCAGCACCTCACAAGCTGGAATAAGAGCCTTGCCATTCCTCATCGCTATTTCATCTTCTATGGAATACTTAAGATAAGTGCGAACCAAGGTAGAAGAGCTCTCCTTTTGAGACTCTGCATGGCCATGACTCACCTCCTGTTCCACTTTCTTACAGTGAGGATCTTCCTGCTGAGCCTTTCTTATCTCAAACAGTAAGTCATTTTCAATGACTACAAATGACATCTGATAGACTACACGAGATAGTGCATCTGCCACACGATTCTCGACACCTTTCTTGTACTGAGCTTAGACCATCTGGCTTGCCGGCCTCTAAGGTCTGGCTGCTTACAAAAGTATCTCAAGGTATCATGATCCGTGAATACCTCAAATTCCGATCCATACAGATAATGCCTCCATGCCTTTAATGCATGAACTATGGCATACAACTCTTTTTCATGAGTTGGATAATTTTTCTGAGCAGGGCTGAGCTTCTTGCTCTCAAAGGCCACAGGCCTACCCTCTTGCATCAGAACAACTCCCACAACAATGTCACTCGCATCCGTATAACATAGGGCTTTTGAGGGTCTACAATTTTTTGAGTGACGCACTCAACAATAGCTTGCTTCAACTGATCAAAGCTTGCTTGCTGCAGTTCAGTCCACTCACCAAATCTATTCTTTTGAGTCAAATTAGTCAAAGGTGCTGCAATATAGGAGTATTTCTTAACATATTTTCTATAGAATACTGCCAATCCAAGAAAAGAACAGAGTGCTGTCAAATCAACTGGCACAGGCCACGCAACGATCACAGCAACCTTCTTAGGATATGGCCTTACTCCATTAGCAGACACTACATGACCAAGATACTCGATCTCTTTTTTAAACAATTCACTTTTTATTATTGGCAAACAAAGTGTTCTCCCTCAAAGTAGACAACACAGTCCTAAGGTGAGCCATATGCTTGACCTCACCTGCACTGTAAGTCAGAATGTCATCAACAAAGTTTATAAACTTACCCATATACGGTCTGAGCACATCATTCATCATCATCATGAATGTAGCTGGGGCATTAGTCAATTCAAATGGTCACAAGATACTCATAGTGACCGAACCGAGTTCTGAAGGTAGTCTTGTGTACATCCTCTTCACGAACTCTAACATGATGGTATCCGCTCTTTAGGTCTATTTTACTGAACACAGTGGCACCTGACAAGGCATCAAGCAAATCATCTATACGTGGCATAGGATATCGATGATTTAACCGTTATCTTGTTCAAACCTCGATAATCCACACACATACGCCATGATCCATCCTTCTTTTTTACAAGAATGATCGGAGAGGCAAAAGGGGAATAACTAGGCCGTATCTGCCCCTTGGCCAGATAATCATCGACCATCCGTCTCACTTCCTCTTCCTCCTTAAGACTCATTCTGTAAGGACGTCTATTGACAGGACATGATCCGGGTATTAACTCAATCTTATGTTCGACATTCCTCTTAGGAGGTAAAACAGATGGAAGATCATCTATGAACACATCTGAAAGCTCTCTCCTAATCTTTTGATCCAAATTGGCAATAGTACTGGTTTGCACACACTGCATGCTACTCTGACTAGTATTAGTAGACATATCAAGTAGAAAGCAAACACACATGTACTCACAATGGATCCTACGCAACTACGTAGCTGAAACAAGCGGTCCAAGAGGCACATTTCGCTCACCACGAAGGGAATGCATCACACCATCAAACTGGAACTCATACACATGAGTATCCTAGGCTATGTGTGGCTTCCGCATCGTGTGCCAACAAATGCCCAACACCACATCAAACCGCGCAAGCCGTGTTATCTCAATATCCAACTCTTCTGTGTAACTTTGTACAATTAGTGGAATGCCCACAACCCCTTATCCCAAATCTCTGTACCCTTTCCATCAGCCATTTCCACTGTGTACTGGTACTGGGATGGTTGAGTATTCACACCTAACTTCCGTACCAAAGTTGAATTCAACACATTATGAGAGGGCCCAGTTTTAAATAGAACATCTCTACCACACAACTGTCCTCGCATAACAATAAGAGAACTGTTAGGAAATTGATACCCTTGGCGAGCCGATTTTGACAAAAGCGCTGGTGGAGCCGTGTCCACTCTCTTGACCACCGAAACATTCATGAGGCGTGCAACATCTGGATTGGCTTCCTGATCGATCTCTTCCACTGTCATAGGGTCATCACCCTGGTTCATCTGGTCCACCTGAAGATTATATGTGTTCCGTGGACATTCCTTCCACCTATGTTGTCCCAAACGTCCAAAACAGAGGTTCTCCCTCTTTGCACATTCTTGGGCGACAACATTGAAGGACGTTGACCCTTTTGGGCATTGGGCTGCCCATACAACCCTTGGCCTTTTGGGGCCCCTACACCCTTCTTCTTTTGGTCACCCCGAGCTTGCCACTGATTGGTTTGACCTTCAAACTTTCTCTTTTTGTTCCATTTGCCCTTGCGTCCCCAAGGTTGCTGACCACCTGTACCAGCTACCGCAAGAGGATCCGGGCCTCTTTTCCCATCTTCATAATACAAAGCCATCTGGATGGCTCCCCGTAAATCATGAGATTGCTCCTTCCGCACGAAAGGGCGAATACTCTCTCGAAGTCCCTCCACAAAGTGAAATATTTGCATGTACATAGGAACTTCCTGAGGAATGCGTAACAAAGCCTCTCGGTACTTGTTTGCATAATCCTGTACGCTCAAGTTACCCTGCTTCAGATAAGACCATTGTTGCATGGCTCTGTTGTCTTCATCCATAGGCACCCAGTTTTGCGCAATCATTTGCGGAATGCCTCCCATGTGGTTGGAACTAGGTCATCCTTTTCCACCTTCCTCCACCACCTTTGTGCTGACTTTTGAAAACGATATGTGGCTTCAACAATCATCTCAGTTTCATCTTCTATGCCACACATCTGAAATGCTTTCTCCCACTTTTGCAACCAATTCTCAACGGCATCAGTAGTTCTCATAGATACTGCTCCAGTGAACTTCGGAGGTTTTAAATCTTTGATAGTAGGTAGCTTTCTCTTTCGAAACCCCCACTCAGCTTCATGGCCCGTTGACAATGTCCATAGCTGTACCACTGACTCTCTCAGGAACACTAGCCCCTTTACCTTTGAGTTGCTCCAAAATCAGCTTAAGAGTAGCTTCAATAGCATCCACCTTGGAACATACAACATCTAATCTCTATGAATCTTGATTGGTGTTGCTTGCGAATGCCATAGCAGAAAAAATAGGTAGCAGAAACAAAGCAAAACCAAGCTCTCAGCACGTCAAATCACTACACAGATAGGTTGCCCTGAATTCCTAGAAGAATTGGATAGAATAGACCTCCTACAGCCAAGTTCTAACTACACATAGACTCTTCTTCTCAAAAAATCAGCAAACTAGGGTTTCAAACTGACAATTGGCAAAATACTATGGATGATCACCGAATCAGAAGGCGAAAAGCCCTGCTCTACCAGCGACCTTCCACAAGAAGCTTATTGCAACTGACAAATCTGAAAAATACTGAGTATTGAAGAAGTTACAAACAGATTTACAAATCCTTGTGGGCTGGATTTTCACAAAAGCGAAGAGAATAATCAAGCCGCGTAGTAGAAAATGCTCAAAGGCTGCCAGAAGATCAACAAACCACCATAGGGCTTCAATCTGCTATCTTATGGGCTCCAAATCTGCCAACAGATCACTTGCAGTAGGGCGCTGGCTCTCCAAGAATGCTCCAAACCCTAATTGAAGACCCACACAAGTCTTGAAAGCAACTGCTCTGATACCAAATGTTGCACACAAGCTCACAAACCCTAAGTAAATACACAGAATTACCCAGCAAATCCGTCACTTTATTAATCTCAAGCAAATGTACATAGATCAACAAGCAAACATGAGAGCTCTGCTGCAAGTCTCCTCCCAACCATAGATGCATAGGAATACCATAATGAGGAATGCTTGACCAGGCTCACACTATATCCCCTCAAGCACCCCTTAACCCTGACACATCCTAACGTCGACACATGGCAAACTCCATGCACAGCCGACACTTGCCACTTGGCAGTACCCTGACACATAGGCAAGCTAGTAGGTGGATAGTTTGACACGTGTCACTCATGCATTGGACCGTGTCCCAATGAGCATATGACACGTCCTATTGACCTGTCCATTGACCGTCCGACAAGTGTCACTCATACACTGGACCAAGTGTCCCAGTGAGCATATGACACGTGTCACGTTGACCGGTCAACCCTTCCTACTTTTTAGGAGGTCAGTCCAGCAGACTCTCATGAGACCCAGTACCCCTTTGGCCGTCTCGGATTTAGTCACTATAACAGATATTTACATTGCAATTTACAATTGTCTCCACAGGCCGGTGACTTAGCCATTTACAATTTAACAATTACAATTTACCATTTACATTGGGCAAGGGATTCTAAGTACATGTGACAAAACGATCTGCCGCAATGCGTCCTTCACTACTATCAATCGCTCTAGCACTAAGAAGTAAAACACAAAGCGTGTGGGTGCTGGCTTCTTCAGGTTTAGGGTCGAGAAGGTGCGGAACAGGGCCAACACACTCTTCCTGGTGACAAAAGTGAGCAGTGGCATGGCCGTAGAAGTGATCTGCAACACATACATCCAGTAAAAAGTTTAGACAGTAGTTGAGATGTGTTTAGCAGCATCGAGCAAGTGTCAAGGAAGAAAGCACAACAAATGGAAAAAACTATACCTCTCTGATCCATGGAAGTGCACACAGATCATGGATGAGCAAGTCTATGCAATGTGCAGCACAGGGTGTCCACACAATGCTGGGGTGCTCCCTCATCATAATCTCGCCCAGCTGCTTGCAGTTCGAAGCGTTGTCGGTGACAACCTGAACCACGTGCTCCACCCCGATGTCAGCAATAACATCTCTAACATGCTCCCATATAAAGTCGGTTGTGATGGCTCCACCACCTCGAGTGGCATCCACACCACGTAGGAATACTGTGCCAAGCGGGCAAGAAACCAAGATATTGATGACGGATCGCCGACGAATATCGGGTCCATCCATCACTCAATATCGTGCATCCATGCCTGCCACAAAACACCCGTTATCACTTGCAAAAATTGCGCCACCAGTAAACCCTAAACACATGCAAAGAGATAATAAAGACAAAGTACTAACGTCTGCCAAGCTGAGCGAATGGAACTCAGCTCTTGCGTGATGGTCTCCTCCTCATGACGAAGCAACCTGCCTCGCATTGCCTCTCGCCTGGGAGGTGTCCATGTAGCATTCACGGCCGCCATCTGTACACAGAACTCCCTGAACACCCAAGTGTCATCAACAACAAAAGGAATGCCGCACTCGTAAAAAAACTGGCCAGCAAGTCGAGTGCACCGGGCCTGCTGCTCTCTCTGCCACCCACATCGATCAAGGGTCTGCTGTCTGGGCCTAACCCCTCTCCGTTGTATATATGGCAGTTGTGGTCTAGCATGCCCAATGGATGGCTGATCTGTGGGTGTGTCACTCTCTCTCGCAGCACCTGCCGAAGCATGTGGTGCATCTGCTGCCGAAGAGCAGGGACGAGAAGGACCCGCTGCCGCTGAACCAACATGCTCATCTGATGCTCGTGCCTTTGAACCAGGCCTTGCTGCTGCGGATGGAACTGAAGGTGCTGTACTAGGCCCTGCACCTGTACCATGCTCTGCCCGTGATGTACTAAGCCCTGCACCTGTACTATGCCCTGCCCGTGATGTACTATGCCCTGCACCTGTACCATGCCCTGCTCGTGATGTATAGGCCCTGTACCCGTGGTAGGCCCTGCCTGCCTGCCTGTAGCTGCTCCTGCTACCTCTCCCTGTCTAGAACCCTGTGATGCAGCATCGGGCACGTACATACTAGACAACCTCTGCATATCCTCATCAGAAATCCTAGGGCAATCAGATATGCCCAATGCCCACCCATCTGGCACTCTGACCCGCACCGCAGCAAGTGAGCCCTAACCTTGGTGAGTGATCCCATGAAGTGACCACTGCAATGCAAGCATCTCCATCTGCGGGTCCCTGAGCCATGGTGTGTAGCCACATCCCCGTCGGTAAGCTCAACGTCGGCCCAAAGGCCTCGGCCCCGCACTGGCATCGTATCAACACGAGATCAAACCTGCAAACAAACATAAGCAAGAAAATGTTCAGTAGAAAAAAATACACTGCATTGAACAACATTACCGGGCTCAAATAGAGCTCAAAATATCAGAGCATACGTCACAATGATTCCAATGCACACATCATAGCAAGTGCCAAAAATCACATGAGATTAGGGCGTGGGAAAGAATTATTTCAGTATGAGCGATAATGGGTGATTGACGTTAGCGTGGGAGTCCGTGCAGGCGTAAAGGAGTCCAGTGTAGGCCTAAACCACGCCCCTAACAGATGCTTGCACGATGCTCCACGCCTAAACCCTTAAAAACATGGAATTAGGGCATGGAAATTGAAATTTGTGATACAGACGTAGATGGGTGGAACGAAGGTCACAGGAGTCTCTGCAGGCATGTGGAAATGCATTCTAGTCTCAGACATCACTTGAATCGGTTGCCCACAAGTCATTTTGTGAAAATGGCAAAAATACACAAGCATTTGGAATGTGGTGTTCAAATCTCGCTAGGCGTGCCGTAACGGCTGAAACTGACGCCGTAGGAATCACCGTGAGCATGAAGAAAGGTGGTCTAGAGCCAAATTACGCTCGATTTGGTTGCCTACAGCTCAGTGTCAACACTTGCAAAAAATCAAGCCTACACTTACCAAATATCAAATGCTGATCGTTTTGTTCTCCACGAAGCTCAGATCCCCCTGTCACTGTGCACACCACCTCCGTATCGCCGAGTAGATGCCTGCCGACTATCCACATGCGAACATCCGACGCCTACAGCTTATCAAAAAAAAATTTGCCGCCTCCTCTAGTAGCGCGGTTCAGCCCGCGACGAGGCCCAAATTTAATATAATCTGTTTTTTTTTTTAATCACAATTCTTGCAGCGAATTGCAGAATCACGATTCGCTGCAACTATGATTTATACATGCTATCTTCATCTCGTTGAAGGATTTGAAACTCGTTCAAGCCCCTAATAAACTATTGTGTGAAAAATAAAAACATTTTGCTCTGAAACGACCCTGAATTCCGGAACTTGATGCATCCATGATCCACATTATCGTTGTGTAAAAGTATGTCTTTCACTTTTACTACAGCTAACCCATCGAATCATAGTGCAGTACTAAGATTAGATTGATTAACTCGCTAAAAGGATTACAATAGTAGATCACCAAATTCACTTGTGGTAATTAGGCTTCTCTAGAACCATACATTTGATCTCATTCCATTTTAGGAATACTTTTTGTGAAAAACACATTTTTACAAAACCAATAACCTATGCCTTCGAAGTTCAAGCAAGACAAAAGCAACAAACCTCTCGGTCTATTCTTTCCTGTTCAAGAAACTATCAAGTTCAGAGAAAAAGAATGTTTACCAATACTTGATAAGATATTGAGGATGAAGTATTATGTGACATGAGGGTCCGGGCCAGACGCGGCCTTTTCGCGTCCACGTCCGATACTCGGACCCGGACGCGGGGTCGGACGCTTAATTTCATAGATTGTTTTGAAAGTGTCCCAAGCCTCCTTGGCAATAGTGCATGTACTGATCTCTCTTAACACTTCATTTGTGACATTCATTTTTTTGAAATGAAGGGCAATTCTGGTTCCTTTATTGAATGTTGCAGCTTCATTAGGTGTTGCAGGTTCTTCTTCAGCTCCACTCACAATGTCCATTACATCCTGTAGAATCAATAATGATTCCATTCTAATCTTCCACATTGCATAATTGGAAGATGTTAATCTCTCACTATGATCCAAGAAATGTGAACCAGATGAAGACATATTCACTATGAGAAATTCTAGTAATGACAAAGATGGAGTTGAAAATGTTGCCTGCTATCTGAACCTAGGATCTAACACTTATAATGTTGATCCAACCTATGAAATATAGCAACAAAATGTGAGATCCAGCGTGAAATTTTTTTGCTGGACGTGTCCAGCGTCCGAACGCGGACGCGTCCGAGGCCCAGAACGCGTCCGGGCCCCGGACGCATTTTAAAAAAAAAAAACAAAAGGGCGCGCGGGCAGCGGACTGTTCCGTAGAAGCCCGAGAAGAGAGAGAGAGAGAGAGAGAGAGAGAGAGAGAGAGAGAGTTAGAGTTATGGTGTTTGTGTGTGTGTGTGATGAGTTGTGTGTGTGTGTGTGTGTGTGTGATGATTGTGTGTGTGAGAATTTATGTGTGTGTGTGTGTGTGTGGATATTGTTGATTTGTGTGCATACAGATGTGTGTGTGTGTGGTGATTTGTGTGTGAGAGAGAGAGAGGAAGAGACAGAGAGTGCGAGGGACAGAGAGAGAGAGGATTTGTGTGTGCGCGCATGTACGGACATGGTGTGTATGTGTGTGAGTTAGGATTTAGGGTTTAGGGTGCTTGGGTTTGGGGTCTAGGAGAGGAGAGAGAGAGAGATATTAGATTTGCGTGCTTTTGTGTGTGTGTGTGTGTGAGAGAGAGAGAGAGAGAGAGAGAGAGAGAGAGAGAGAGAGAGAAAAGAAGAAGAAGAAGAAGAAGAAGAAGAAGAAGAAAGCTTTATTAACGTCTTTTCCATGCCAAAAGGCGTATAAGACGAGCAAGTACATCAGATAAAGTGGAACCAAGACGGAACAATGTCGTCAAACAGCATAACTAAACCAAAACTAACTAAGAAGAGGATAATGTCCAGGGTTATATGGTACGTAGACCATTTACAGATTCAACTGGCATCTCTTCAGTGCTCTAACTCTCACTAACTTTGAACAGTCTCAGATATCTCATTAATAGTAGCAGGTTTAATATGTACAAAACAGATGATACCATCCCTGTAGATCAACCGCTTTCTATTCATTAGAGCCTCCTGTTTTGCTTTTTTCCGTTCTTGAACCTGAATGAAAGTAAGGTCTTCATCCAGGTATATCGTGGTGCCCCGCAGTGTAGATCTCTTCCCTAGCACTTCATGACGACCGGTGGCAGATGCAAAGCGTATAACAAGAGTACCTGGATCTTTCTTAGGTCGCCATGCAGTATCCATATCTTTGTGGTGGTGTTGAAGACTCTCTTCAAGAAACTTTTTAGCTTCACCAACAACATCATGGGAGTTTGTAATACCTCTGACTCGGACATTAAAAGCCTTTTGCTCTCGCAAACAGCTCTCAGTGAACGTAGTTGAGATAAAAGAAGGTGGAGCTGGTAGAACAACAGTATTAGGACCTTTAAGCACATCTGCCCAAGATCAGACAGGGGTATGATGCTGTTCCACTTGACTTTCAAGCTGTTGGATCTTAGCTGAAGTAGTCGAATGAGAGGAAGCTTCGATTTTGACAGCTGCAACTTCTTTCTTGAGATCATCGATAGACGAATCTATTTTCTGAAGATGAGATTGAACAACTTGGATCATAGCTTCAAGAGAAAGAAGTTTTTTCCGATGGTCGTTGAGATATTCATAGGAACGTAACTGATCTGCACGAATGACGGAGATCATAAAGGCTGGAGCAGAGGCAATTCTTCTTCTGGGGTATTTGGGGTCAAAGGAGCGCTGGAGATGGAGCAGGTTCCGCTGGAGGGCATCACGCCCACTGGGGGCAGGTTCCGTTGGAGGCAGGTCTGGAGGGCATCACACCCGCTGGTTGGAGGCAGCAGAGCGCTGGAGATGGAGCGCTAGACCATTGCGAGAGAGAGAGAGAGAGAGAGAGAGAGAGAGAGAGAGAGAGAGAGAGAGAGAGGTTCAAACCCGAACCGTATTTGGTGGGCGTGGAACACTAAAGTAATGGGTGATTTTCGTACCCTATAATCCATGTTTAACAGTTAAACGCAATATCAAAAGTCGCTTTGAAAGTTTCAAAGTTTTTTGACTAAATATGACAAAAACCACCAGCTATGAGCAAGCTGGAAATAGTGAGTGATAGTAGTAGTGGAGCGTGCTGTAGACTGGTGGGAAGCACGTGAAGATCTGGTGATCCTGGATCTAGCAGAAGTATGTGAGACTCTCTATGTCTTCGATCTCCGAATGGGGACTTCAAAATCCACAACTGAAATATCCTCTCTGTCTCGCTTATGGAAAAACTGGGTAATATGAGCCTGGCTGTGATCCATATCTGTGGTAGGTAGAAGTGAAGCTGGTAGAGTATACATCTCTCTCAATAGAAGACCTACACATCTGGAGTCTGGACACTTGAGGAACGATCGCAACGTGAGAGGGGTATCTCTGTATAAACAGTGGTATCGCCCTCTGATCGCATAATATATCGGACAACGAAAGATGAAATGAAACTCATCCTCCACCTCCTGAAGAGAACAAAGCTGACATATCCTCTGAAATCTGGGAGTGTCCGTGTATCTACCCGTCTCGATAGCTAGCTGATGAGAAGAGACTCGAAGCTGTCCCATGCGGTACCTCATACCAAAAGATAATGGCTGTGTAAGATATGCTGGAAGTATAGGAGTACCCGTAGTATCCAACTGTAGTAGATGTGTGCCATAGAAATGTATCTTGACCTTATCAGGGTCAGGCTGTGACCATATAGTGCGTATGTAGCTCCGATAAATATGCTGTCTAATATAAGCATGGGTTCCGCTCGGAAGACAAGCCCCAAGTCCGAACAAGGGCTGAGACACTGCTAAACCAAGAATGCTTAGTCCCCGGTCCAGCAATGGTGCGTGATGAAGCGAGAGCAGCAACAACATATCTGGAAGTGTCTAACTCTGAGATCCTGTAAAGAAAGGTAATGATCTGAAACATAGCACCTATAACCAGTGGAGGAGAAGCAAACTCCGCTAATATGATATCATGTGGAACGGAGGACTTAGCCCTAATCATCCTGCTGAGCATGAGAATCTGGATACGAGTAAGATCCCTCCAAGTATCACGTGATAAATCCGGGCACCAAGTCTCAGCTGAGTATAGAACAACCGGGGAGACAGTGGCAGAAAATAGCAAGCATCTGGTAGCAGGATCCTGTACATAATACGTGGAACAGAATCTCTCCATATAAACAAGAGAAGTATGCCCCTTATGGAGTCTGGTGAGGGCTGCCGGTCGAAATGTGAGTAGTGGACCAGAGAAAAGTACTCCCAAATAAGTGTAAGAGGTCACAATCTCAATCGGCAACCCATCATAATAGAAGGTCACATCTCTCATATGCTGTCTATTGGTGTTGAACACCATAATCTTGGTCTTCTTAGCATTAACCGTCAATCCCCAAAGCTGACAGAAGCGATGTAAAGCAGAAAGGTGTCTCTGTAAGCCAGCTGCAGAGGATGAGAGAAGAACCACATCATCAGCGTATAGGAGAATGGGGATAATAATATCTGCTAAGGGACAGCCCTCTCCACCTTCCTCGCGAATAATCCGCTCGACGTCATCGATATATAGTGCAAAGAGAGTAGGTGATAAGGGGCAGCCCTGCTTCACTCCAATGGTAGAGTGTATCAGCGGGGACCAACCACTACCGTCTCTGAGAGAGAGAGAGAGAGAGAGAGAGAGAGAGAGAGAGAGAGAGAGAGAGAGAGAGAGAGAGAGAGAGAGAGAGAGAGAGAGAGAGAGAGAGAGAGAGAGAAAGAAAGAAAGAAAGAAAGCTTTATTAATGTCTTTTCCATGCCAAAAGGCATATAAGACAAAAGTAGTACATGTCAAGTATGTGGTAACTAGGAGAGCGTCTAAAGCATCTCCAATGCTGTAATGAAGAAAAAACATCTGGTACAGGCTAAGATAAATACATAAATGAAATACATAAATGAAAAAGCCTGTGCATGAAAATCATATGTATCCATGTCAAGAAGTCAAGGCTGTGCTGATGCTGTAGAAGGATGTAATGCGAGCTGTAACATCAGTAAGCGCTGGAACATGCTGGCGTCGTCGATGAGTATGAGCATATGTAGTGCGTCTCTGTCTAGGAGGCTTGGTGGGACGTGTAACTCTCATGGTCGCCTGAGGCTGGATGGTATGTCGTCTCTGCGTCCTGGGTCTGGGAATATCGTCGCAATCGCTGTCAGTCATGTCCGCATCAGAACGTGATCTCCTGCGTGAGAAGAAGGATGTAATCTGGGACTGGGTGACTGGGTAAGTATGCTGAACTGCCTGAGATAGGTCCTGTCGTAAGAGGGACATCTCACGTAGCATAAGTGCCACACAACGGGGGTCCTCGTATGAGATAAGGGACCGCAGTGTAACATGTGTCTGACGAAAAAGGCAATGATATCGTCCTCTGATCTCATAGTAAATGGACATGTGAAAAGGAAGTGCTCCTCTGACTCGACCATAGCTAATGAGCACAACTAGCAAATCCGCTCCTCTCGCGGGGTGCACTGGAAGCGTCCAGTCTCAATAGCCAATTGATGTGAAGATACTCGAAACTGGCCCAACAGAAACCGAAGCCCGTGAGACAGTCCTGAGGTGAGGTAGTGTGGCAAAACTGGAAGTCCTGCTGTGTCTAGCTCTAGAAAGTGTGTCCTATAATAGTTGGGTTTGACCCCGAGCTGCCCCTGCCATGTTCGTCTCAGATATACTCTATAAAGAAAGCGTCGGATGTACTCATGGGTGCTTGATGGAAGGTCTGTGATAGATATGCCAAGTGTGTCCAATAGCTGGGAGGCCTGAGAGAACCATGATAGTTGATGTCCCTGGTCATAAAGGTGTCGTGATGAAGCGAGTGCCATATGTATGTATCTCTGCTCGTCTGTGGATAACAACATGACACGCTGGATATATAGGATAAGCTGGAAGATGGCGGATAGCTGTATGGGTGGAACCGCGAACTCTGTCAGTATAATCTAGTGTGGGACGGATGGCTTAGCCCGTATCATCCGGGATAACATGAGAACCTGTAGTCGTGAAATATGGGCCCAATCCGATGATGTAAGACCCGTACACCATACTTCTGTTGCATATAGGGCTGTGGGTGTAACGAGAGTGTCAAAAAGCTGGCATTTACTCGGGGCATCCCGAATAAACCGTCTGAAATAGAAACGCTCTAACTGGACAAGTGACGCGTGGCCCTTCCCAATTCTGGCGGAAGCTGCCTGTCGCATACCAAAGATGGGGCCTGTAAAGAGTACGCCAAGGTAAGTGTAGGAAGATACAACCTCCAAGGGCTGCTTGTCGAAGATGAGTTCCTGGCGCTGCATAAAAGCTCTCGATGTGTTGAAAACCATAACTTTGGTTTTCAATATGTTAACCCCTAGTCCCCATCTACTGCAGAAAGCATGAAGGTTGTCGAGCTGTCGATGTAATCCCTCTCTGGTAGAAGATAGGAGAACCACGTCATCTGCATATAAAAGTATAGCAAGAGAGAGAGAGAGAGAGAGAGAGAGAGAGAGAGAGAGAGATGACCGCTCGTCCCATTTGGGATGAGGTGCAGTTGATGCCCGACAAAAAGTGGCGTTGCCCTTTTTGTCGAAAGCAGTTCACAAGGAACGCCTCTCGGGTTCGAGCACATTTGGGTGGATTGCGAGTCCGACCCACGGGGGGACGCTACGGGATCGGCGTTTGTATGGTCATCCCTGCTGCGGAGAGGGCTCGCATTCTCGAGGCATATTCTGAGCCAATTGCTGAGCCCGGCGAGCCGTCCACAGATGCCGCGGACTCTGTTTTCATTGGTGCACCCACTGGCACCGATCCTGCCATTGGTACACCTAGCGCCACCACCCCCACCGTCGCATCCGCACCCGCCAGCGCCAGCGCCTCCGCCCCCGCCACAGCCACCCGTACCCCCTCCGCCAGTACTCCCCTGGATCCACAGCCTCCACTGCTGCACCTACGCCTGTGCCATCACCGTCAGATCTGCACGGCCCGTCCACATCCTCCGCTTCCGCATCTACACCTATGCCACCACCTCCAGGTCCGCATCGTCCATCCACATCCTCCCAGCCATCCACATCCCGAGGCAATGCCGGGATCTTTCAGAGAGGGGCAGCACAGAGAGGCCACCAAGACCATAGCACAGATGTTCTATGACTTGAACCTCCCCTTTATCATGGCATCATCCCGCATCTTTTGAGAGGCTATCTCGAAAGTTGTAGTCTGCGGGCCCGGCTACACACCACCCACAGCCGACGCACTACGCGGCCCTTTGCTCCAAGAGCGGGTTGCATCAGTCAGAGAGAGACTGGCCGCACTGCATGAGGCTTGGGATAGATACGGCTGTTCCATCATGGCTGATGGGTGGACTGATCGTCGTAGACGTCCACTCATCAACGTGATTGTTTCTAGTTGTTACGGTTCCATGTTCTTGCGCAGCATTGAGGCCTCCGAGGCAGGGAGAGTGCATTCGGATGAGTACATTTACAGCATCATCCGCGCAGCGATAGAGGAGGTTGGGCCACAGCGCGTTGTCCGGGTAAATTTTCTTTCATTGGTTGCTTGGTCATTTAATGCTTAATGTTGATACAAAAGTTTTGTGTGGTTTTGCATTGATTGCAATGTGTTTCCAAGCTGTGAACTGATCGTGTGAACGTATCGCAACAGGTTGTGACGGACAATGCGTCCAACTGCCGTGGTATGGGAGAGCTTCTTATGGCAGAGTACCCCTCCATTGTGTGGACTCCATGTGCCACACACTCACTGGACCTCCTCCTGCATTCCATCGGGCGCCTGCCTTGGGTCAGTGAGATTCTCACGAGGGCACTTGCGGTTGTGGACTTCATCACACGCAAGCGCTGCATGACTGCCCTTTTCCACACATTCAGCAGGTAAGATGCTACTTATTTTTTGGCTCGTTCATGATGCTTCTTTTTTTTCGCTCGTTCCATGTGTGCCTCTCATTCCATTTGTCAATGTTCAATGTAGGCTCAACTTGAAGAAGCCCGCTTGCACCCGCTTCGCCTACCAGTTCATCATGCTTGAGCGGTTACACAAGCTCAAGGGTGATTTGCGGCACATGGCTACTTCTGCAGAGTTCACCGCCATGGACTTGTCCACGACCCCAGAGGGCTTGGCCTTCCACGACATCCTCTTCATGGAGCCTTTCTGGGTGGATATACAGCAGCTGATGAACGTCATGCGCCCCATCTACTCTGTTCTGAGGCTCGTTGATCGCGAGGGGTGCACGATGGGCCTCATTACGAGTTCATGGATCGCATAGGCGAGTCTCTCCAGCGTTCTGAGCTGGACTATTATGGATCAATGGAAGATCAACTCACACAAGGGAGGAATGACTCTGGATCTCCACCCACAATCCTGTACCTGGCTCTACATTCACAGGCCACCATATAGGACTAGCGCCCAGCCTCCAGGAGGCCATGCACTCCTCTCACATGCACAGTTGCCACTGTGCATGTGGATGTCCCTCATGCAATCTGAGCATGTGGCACACAGGTCCTACCTAACTTGAGGGACCCACCCTTAGCATCTAAGGGTGCCCTCCACTTAGTGGCACTCCCTATGAATATAGACCAAGCCCTCGAGATCCTAGTCCCTAAGGGTTACTATCCCGAACTACGGGGCTGAGTGTCACCCCGCCGGGACCCCCTAGGGTCTAACGAGTCACTAGTATCCCTGTGTTTGCCGATGGCCATAACATCTCCTCCCCCTAAAAGGAGCTTTCGTCCTCGAAAGCGATATCTTCAAAGACGAAATCGGGATACCTCTTGCAAAGCTTGCTTACAGACTCCCAGGTTGCCTCTTCTTGGGACCCAGCCTTCCACTTGACTAAAACTTCTCGAAAGACCACATGACGAGTCTTGCGATTTCGGATATTCAGAATTTCCTCTGGTTGATGTGGCAAAGAGTTAGGTTCCTCAAAGGCTATTAGGGTGTGTTCTGGGACAATGTTGTCTTCTTCTCGCAACACCCGCTTCAGTCGACTGACATGAAAGACCGGATGTACTTTTGCGGATTCTGGCAAAGCCAGCTGGTAAGCAGAAGTTCCAATTCTCTTAAGTATTGTGAAGGGACCACAATACCTTGGGGACAACTTAGGACACTTGCCTGTGCTTAGAGTGGTAGAGTCTTCAGGAACTTTCAGAAATACCTGATCACCTTCTTGAAAGGTCACATCCCTACGGGTTTTATTCGCATAATGCTTAGCTCGCGCTTATGCTTGCTTCACATTAGCTTTAGCTATCTTGATCATAGTTTCCATATCCTCAAGAAACTCTCTAACACTCTGTACTTTTTCCTTCCTAAGCCCTACGGCCATAGGGGCTCTAGGCTGAAATCCATACATTAGCATGAATGGACTATACCCTGTAGTGGTATGTTCAGTGCTATTATAAGCGAATTCCAAAAGAGGAAGATATTCTTCCCAATTGGTTTGCTTTTTACTAACAAATGCTCGTAGCATATCTTCCAGAACCTGATTGACCCTTTCCGTTTGACCATCCGTTTCGGGATGATCAGTGGAGCTCATAGACAACTTAGTTTCTAACTTGTTAAACAACGCTCTCCAAAAGTTACCTGTAAACTTTGGATCTCGATCACTAATTATGTTAGCGGGAGTTACGGACTACAGGATACAGGCCTACTGGGCTACTCTGCATATATTCCGCAGGCCTCTTTACATTTACTGTTGGTTATGTATATTTCTGGTTACGCATTTTATATTAGTCATGTACAGGCCCCAGAGCCTTTTATATGCTTATGACCCGCACTGGGTCCTTTTTTATGACATTGACTGGCCTTGGGCCCTTATTATATGGTTATATGTGGAGTGGGGGCCCGTAGGAGGGCGCACTATTTTCCCTCCACATTTTGCCTCCCTTTACTTTTGAATTCCTATTTTAGGGTTCATTGGTAGGGTATTTATACGGGCATTTGTACACTCATTTTCAGATTATTGATTGGTATTGCTTGGGCTCTTCGTGGGAGAATCTATTGTCTTGTCTATTGCTTGTAGGGCTTTAGTCTATTGCTGTCTTTTATGCTTCATCGATTCAACACCTGAGATTTTGATCATAACTTGGTATCAGAGCACTTTCCTGATTGCTGAATCTCAGATCTGATTTTCTGATTGGGTGCCCATTTTCCTTGCTGATTTTTCTCTCTTTGCTGAGGGCTTTCGTCTCTTTGCTTCAGCAACATTCAGCACAGTTTGGAGGAGGACCAATTCCCATTAGAGCATTTTCCTTGGCGGAGCTTTAGCAGATAGTTAGCGGAAGTACTTCCGCTAAATTTGGCGGCTGGAAATTTTTTTTTTTTTTTTTGGGCAGATTATTTCCGGCGCACGAGTTCCAAATCCTTTTCCCTCTGTTTTTTTTTTGAATCCTCCATTTGATTCAGGGAGAGGATTCCCAGCCATCTTTTCAGCATTGATTAGAGGCTGTCCAGCGCCCTACTTCATCACATTTTTCAGCCATTGTTCCAGCAGAGTTTCAGCCATATTTCAGTTTTGATTGGAGGCTGTCCATCGCCCTATTTCATCACGTTTTCCACAGATTTCCAGCCATATTTTCAGCATTGATTGGAGGCTGTCCAGCGCCCACTTTCATTCTCCTTGTGGTCACATTTTCCAGCTAGCTCTTCGCACACGCTTGGAGCTCTATCGAGAGGTATCTTTGCTGGTTTTTCCTTGCTTTCCACACCTTTTCTTGACATTTGTCATTCCTTTCTTGCTCTTAGTGTCGTTTGTGTACCTAAAGCGTGTTTGGGGTGACGACAAAAGTCCGCTCCCTCCGATATTAAGCTTTTCTTACACTCTCTTCACTTCCTGCATTCCTTGACCATGGATACTTCCCCTACATCTTCTGAGCCTCACATACCGTCTTCCACTTACCTTGACGAAGTACGACATGAATTCCGAGATCATCTTAGGGAAGCCATGAGTGATGTACGCACTGATTTATGCCAGGAGTTACGAGAGACGTTCACTACTCTTTCTGCCCAGATTGCTACACTATCATTACAGTCCACGAGACTTTAAGGATAAGGTTCAGCTTACTGTGTATTCTGGGTCATCCGATGGGAATGAACTCGAGAATTGGTATTCTAAGCTTGAGACCTACTTCCTTATGTTTCCTAAGATTGACATTCAGCGGATACATTTGGCTGCTTTACATTTGGAGGGCCGTGCTGCTACTTGGTGGCGCATGTTTCGCCAGACGGCTTCACACCCTGGCCTTGCTAGTTGGACAGAGTTTATGACAGCACTCCGCACAACGATGATTGATTCTCAGTGGCTTATTCGACAGCGCGACATCTTTCACAGTTTATCTCACACTGGTGACTTGGCTGCTTATACGACACGGTTTACAGAGCTTTCCTATCTATTCCCAGATATTTCTACATTGGAGCTCATCTCTCGCTACGTTGCTGGTCTACGAGGCGCACTCAGGTATGATGTTTCTTCTTTTTTTCCACTCACTCTTTCTCAGCCATCTCCCTTGCTACCCCACTGCAGCACAAGTACTCTCCCATCTCTTCCTCTGTTTCTCGTCCTTCGCGTCCTTTCACACGTCCTATTTTTTCCTCTCCATCCTCTGCTGGTCCCACATCTGTCAGTTGACCTTCGTCCACTCTTCTTCCTGCACCACGTCCTCCTTTTTCTCCTCGTCCTGTTTTTGTTCGTCGCTACTCACAACTTGAGATGTCTGAGATCCGTGAAAAGTGCTTATGTTTCAACTGTAAGAGTCCTGATCATATCGCCCGTGATTGCCGACAGCCTGCCACTGCTGCTGCCGTCTATTTCCATGATGCTGACACACCTGATGATAGTCCTGATTCTGCCATATGCCTTCATATTCTTGATGATGACCCACCTGTTGATCAGTTTGCCACACCCACTGAGCCTGTTCCTGATCCCCCTGATCTAGCTGTATGCCATGCTCAGCTTGCTTATGCTACTTGGGCCGGTAAGCCGGGTCCACGCCATATCCGTCTTCGCGTACGTATCACTGGTCCTGAGTTTATTGCCCTTGTTGACACGGGTAGCACTCACTCGTTTCTCAGCAGTCATATTACTACACGCATTCGTGCTATGCCAGTCACTACGCCTCATCCCCTGCATGTTGAGGTTGCCAGCGCACACTCTTTTCCTAGCACGCAGATGTATCAACAGCTTTCATATCGGATTGGAGACTTCCTTGGTCAGGCAGATTTTCATATTATTCCACTTACACGGTACAATCTTATCCTCGGTGCTGATTGGTTTGCATCCCTTGGTGCGGTTACAGTAGACCTCCAGCAGCAGACATTGACATTCTCTCATGATGGTACTCAATTATATTTTCCGGTATTGATTCTCGGCAGGACTATCAGCTTATTTCCGGGAAGCAGTTCATACGGAGCCTCCCGAAGGCCCACTGTGCGGCTATTCTTTCTGTTCAGCCAGTTCAGCCTATTGCAGATGCACCACCTTTGCCACAAGTATTTTCTGAACTGTTGCGTGAATTTGAGCATGTTTTTAGTCCTTTTGGTGCTCCTGTTTTACTTGTTGAAAAGAAGGATGGTACTAAGCGTCTATGTATTAGTTATCGTGCTTTAAATAAACTTACTATCCGAAACCAGTACCCTATCCCTCATATGGATGACCTGTTTGACCAGTTAGGCCAAGCCAAGATCTTTCCTAAACTTGACCTCCGTTCCGGTTATCACCCGATTCGTATGCATCCTCCTGATGAGCACAAGACAGCTTTCCGTACCCACTTTGGTCTGTATGAGTTTGGTGTCCTTCCTTTTGGTGTTACCAATGGCCCGCCCACTTTTCAGAATGTCATGAATAACATTTTTCGTCCTCTGCTTGGAAAGTGTCATTGTTTATTTTGACGATATCCTCATTTATAGCACCACTCTCTCTCTTCATGTTTAGCACGTTCGTTCTGTTTTTGTTTTGTTAGTTACTCATCATCTGTGTGCTAAACGTTCTAAATGTTCTTTTGCTGTACAAATCGATTTTTTGGGCTTCTTTGTTACTAATGGTACTGTTCGTCTCGACCCTCGTAAGGTCCGTTCTATTCTTTCATGGCTTGTGCCTGCTGATGTTCATGATGTTCGTATGTTTCTTGGTCTTGCTATCCATCTTCGTAAACCAGTTGCTCATTTTGCCACTCTTGCATCTCCTTTGCATGCTCTGTTGAAAAAGGAAACTTCGTTTGCTTGGACTCCCGCATGTCAGTCAGCTTTTGATACTTTGAAGGTTAAGCTTACCACTGCCCCTGTTTTATGTCTTCCAGATTTTTCCCAGCGTTTTGCTGTTGAGACTGATGCTAGTTCCACAGGATTAGGTGCTTTGTTACGTCAGGGTCAGTGTGTTATTGCATATGAATCCTGTCGTCTTCGTTCGTATGAGCAGCGCTATTCCACTCATGAAAAAGAGTTGCTTGCTATCATTTTTGCTTTAAAGAAGTGGCGTCATTATCTGTATCGTGTTCCGTTTGATGTTTTTACTGATCACCAGTCACTTCGTTATTTGTATACACAAAAGGATCTTAGTGATCGTCAGTACCGTTGGCTTCAGTTTTTACAGTCCTTTCATTTTGATATTCATTATAAGCCTGGTAAAAGTAACGTTGCTGCTGATGCTTTGTCTCATTTACCTGCTCTTACTTACAGTCTTGTTACGTCTCCCCACTCTTGGTATGATGATCTTCCTCAGGCTTATGCCACATGTCCAGACTTTCGTGATGTTATGTCGTCTGCCTCTCGTCCTTCCTCTCACCCTCACCAGGTTTATTCCATTGTTAATCATCGTTTGTTTCACTATGGTTCATTGTGTATTCCCAACACTCTCGACATACGTCCACAACTCCTTCTTGATGCCCATTCCTCTCCTGTTGGTGGCCATTTTGGTTTTCAGAAGTCCTTGTTCCGTTTGAAAGAACATTTTTATTGGCCTTCCATGAAGCGTGAGCTTTCCCACCTTATTCATACTTGTGATTTTTGCCTTCGTAACAAGTATTCCCGTGAAAAACTTGGCGGTCTCCTTCAAAGTTGGCCTATTCCTTCCCGCCAGTGGACTGATATATCTATGGACTTCATTTTAGGTCTTCCCCGTACTCAGCGTGGTCATGATTCTTGTTTGCTGGTAGTTGATAGGTTTTCTAAACAAGCTCATTTCATACCAGTCATACGTACTATTATAGTAGAGCAGTGTGGTCGTATATTTATTTCTGAGATTTTCCGCTTACATGGTCTCCCACGATCTATACTTACTGATCGGGATACCAAGTTTACATCAGGTTTTTGGACAGAGCTTATGCGTATCTTGGATGTTAGGACACTTATGGGCACTGCTTATCATTCTTCTGCGGATGGTCAGTCTGAGGTTATTAACCGAGTATTGGAGGATTATTTACGACATTATGTTTCTCCTTCTGGTCGTGATTGGGATCAGCATTTATGTTTGGCTGAGTATAGTTATAACAGTTCTGTTAGTTCCAGCACAGGTGTTTCTCCTTTCCTGCTTGCTCATGGATACTCACCAGTTCTACCCGGTATACCTGCTCCTCCAGATGATGCACCTGTTACTATTTCATCTTATCTTTCGAGTGCTCGGGAGATTATTACTAGAGCTGCTACTCATTTACAGCATATTCAGCAGCGGTACAGGACCATTGTTGATCTTCATCGGCGCCATGTTGAGTTTGTAGAGGGAGATAGTCCATATAGCTTATAGATGTTTTCTATAAAAAGCCTGGCGACTTCTGGAGCTGTAACAGTTTTCTTGGTCGGTACAAACCGCACCATCTTGGTCAATCGGTCTACAACTACCCAGATCGAGTCATGGCCTTTACTCGTTCTCGGTAACCCCACTATAAAATCCATGCTGATACTCTCCCATCTACCACCGGGTATCTCGAGTGGCTGGAGGAGCCCGCCTACTTTGAGACGTTCAGCCTTTATGGCCTGGCATGTGGTGCACCTTAACACGTACTCTTGTACGTCCTTTGCATACTAGGCCAATAAAACTTATTCTTTGCAAGAGCATAGGTCCTCTTTACCCCGGGATGCTCTGCACTAGGACTGTCGTGACTTTCCTCAAGAATTTGGCGCCTAAAGTCACCGTCCTTGGGTACACATACTCTTTCTTTATAAAGGAGGTACCCGTCCTCAATGTAGAAATTCTTCCATCGAGCATCCGCAACACCTAGTGATGGCACATCCACTCCGGATGTTTCCGCAACTTCTTCAGGTGGCGCGTCCTGTCCCGACGCAACTGCAACATCTTCCGATGGCCCTGGTGTGGCTGTGGAATTCCTTTGCTCAATAGTCTGCCACACAGGTGCGTAGTGAGAATCACTAACACACTTTCCTCTGAGTGATTCCAGGAATTCACTCCTGAATGCCGTAAAACTTAGTGCGCTTACTATGGGCATTCGACTCAGGGCATCTGTGAAGATTTACAAGACCTAGCTATGGAGTATCTTAACTCAGATGCTAGATCAACTATGAAAGCTTGAGAAAACTTGGCTATGGAAATATCACACACAAGGAGAATTGCATGAGCATCTCACAAACTCAAAAGTCTCAAGAAGAAATGAATTGCTAGAGAGAGAGGAGGGCGTGGGTCCTCCAAATCCCTTGTGATCCAAGCACCTCCTTTACATGCATGGAAAGTCTAGGTGTCAACCATGGGAGTGAGCTACTTGGCCAAGTGGGCCACTTGCACTAATTTACATAACTTAACAAAAGGGGGGGTCATGCATTTAATTAAAACATGCCCCATGAGTTATGTACAACTTAACTAATGCTTAGCCAAAAGGGGTAAAATAGGCATTACTCTTCAACACCCCCCCTTAATGGCAATTTTATTCAAACTGACACCCAACAAAGTTCTGAACTTTTCAAACTTATCTTTACTAAGTGGTTTAGTAAAAATATCAGCTGTCTGGTCGTTGGTGTCGCAATAAACTAGCTCGATCTCCCCACTTTCTCTCGTATAAAATGCTGGTCCACCTCTATATGTTTTGTCCGTGCATGATAGACTGGATTCCTTGCAAGCTGAATGCAGCTTTGGTTATCACAATGTAACAATGTAGGTCTTACTTGAGCAATCTGCATGTCCTCAAGTAGACGGCGTAACCAAATGGCTTCACAGGCGGACCTCGTAGTCGCCCTGTACTCAGCTTCGGTAGACGATAGAGCAATAGTAGGCTGCTTCTTACTGCACCACGATAGAGCCCCTGAACCTAGGCTGAAACAATAGCATGTCGTCGATCTCCGATCGTCTCTATCACCTGCCCAATCAGAATCTGAATAGCCTTCCAGCTGAAGGTTCCCGTCATCCGTGTATCCAATCCCATAAGTCACTGTCCCTCTCACATATCGTAGGATCCGCTTGGCTGCCTTCCAATGTGCTTCGGTAGGCTTACACATGTATTGACTTGCGATTCCAACCGCATAAGCAATATCTGGCCTGGTGGTAGTAAGGTAAATCAGGCTGCCCACTAACTGACGATAGAGCGTCTCATCTGCAAATGCTGGACCATCATCTTTTGATGGCTTGTTGCTTGCATCCATGGGTGTGCTGATTGGTTTGCTTTCTTGCATGTTAAACCTCTTCAGGCATTGGTTAATCCAAAGGGGAGAACCAAAAACTCGTAATGACCATGCCGTGAACGAAAAGCCGTTAACGGAACGTCATCTTCCTTAATACGTACCTGATGATATCCAGACCTAAGATAGATCTTAGTAAAATACTTTGCCCCCTTGAGTTGATCAAAGATCTCATCAATCCTGGGCAAAGGATACTTATCTTTAATGGTGAGTTTATTTAAGGCCCTATAGTCTATGCACATACACATGGACCCATCTTTTTTCTTAACCAACAAAATGGGCGCAGCCCATGGTGATTTACTGGGGCGTATAAACCCTTTAGCTAAATACTCTTGCAGCTGCCACTCTACCTCTAGGTGTTCCGCATGGCTCAACCTATAAGGAGGCTTACTAACAGGTTTAGTCCCGGGTATTAGTTCTATGGGATGATCTACCTCTCTTCTCGGGGGTAACCGGATGGTAAATCGCTAGGAAAGACGTCGTTAAAATGATTTAAAATAGTTTGCAAACTCACATCTCTCTCTTTTCTCTCAACAAAAGAAACACATTTCTTTGGATATGGAAAAGATAAACTTGCATTACTTGAAAAAGTTTCAGAAGTAAGAAAACAAAGAAATACCTTTTCAATTTTTCGTTTCCGTACTAGCCGCTTCAACTGCACAGAAGAAACAACTGGCGAAGCCGGCACACTTGCATTCAACTTAACTTTCTGACCTCTATGAACAAACTCCAATGTGTTATCAACATAACTACGCACAAGACCACCAGTGGTTTCTAACATAAACAACCATTCACGACCAAGTATTACATCTGCCAAGGCCAAGCTCATTACTTGAAAGTCTAAAGTATCTTGATAGTCTTGGATTTGTATGGGAACTTGTGGAACGAAAGTATCATAAATATCTTTACGCTGACCATCAGCAAGTGTAACTATGTATTGATGATCACTTGGTTTTTGCTCTAACTTCAACTTCTTCACCAAAGAATGGTTTAGAAAGTTGTGGGTTGCTCCATCGTCCACCATTATCCGAACTTTTTGGTCATTAATACTTCCTAACAATCGGAAAATAGTATGAGGTCCGACTGCAGGTTGCCAAATGTTAGCAGCAACTGAACAGGTGTGTGTCTCATTTATATGAGACACGTGAACAGACTTTACCTTGGGTGACTATCCCAAAGGCAAAACTTGGACAATGTGAACTTGCTTCTCTGGTTTCTTAAAAGGACCATTTTGGTTTTTACCGGGAGTCTCGTCAGTGTTCCCTTTATGTTGTACTTTAGGACACTGACTCTTGTTATGACCTTTTCCCATACAAATGAAGCACAAGTGCTCCCTCTTGGCTCTTTCGATGTCACTTCTCGACAATCTATACCTCTTTTTGTTCGAAGAATAAGATGTCGGAAATTTTCTCTTTTCTCCATGCTTGGAGGACTCAGGTCGGGTATCTTCTACTACTCTTTTACCTTTTGGGCGAACTATGTCATCATAAGTCTGAGCCAGTGTGATAGCAGTTTCCAATGTTTTAGGCGTTAAAGGCCGAAGATACTTCTGGTATTCGGCTTGCAAACCCCGAATGAATCCCCTTATAATCATCTAAGTCAGATAAGTTCATGGTAGCATCCGATAACTGGCAATATATTGGGTGAGAGGATGGTTTCCCATGTAACAGGTTTCCCAATCTTCCCATCCGAATAAATCAGGAATTTTGGCCAAACTTCGGATGATCACCCAGATCGTTTCTGACCACCAATCGCTATGAGATTTGTTCCTCTTGGAGCGCCCTTCTGTATGTTAGCTTTCCCAAGTCCAAGTTTTGAAAAATCTACCACCGTTTGAAATTGTAGTATCTTCAACTTCAGAAGGTGAATTCTGGCCAGAAAATCAAGATTTTGAGTATCTGGAAAAGTACCAACAGGTTTCAGGGTGAAATCTGTTGCATCCTTCAGCGAGTAGTGTGTAGACCTTATCCTCCAAATCTGATCCAAAACGAACCACGTTTTGATTGAGAACTATCTGCTCCCAACAACCAGGTCTAGCGCCCTCCAGAAATCAGAGTTTGTGGAATTCTGGTTTCTGATTTACTTGAACACAGATGCTATTATGATTTGAACTCCCGTCCAAAATTGGATTGCCTACTGCCTCTCCCGATAATGATAGAAAGCAAGAAAGTCTCAGAAAGCGATGGAGGAGAAGATCACTGAGGGAGTCAAGTCGCTGGAGGAGAGAAAACGTTAAGGAAGCAATATCGCTGGAGGAGGCAAGTCGCTGAGGGAGCAGTGTCGCTGGAGGATGGAGTTCGCTGAGGGAGCAGTATCGCTGGATGAAGGAGAGTAAGGAAAATGTGATGATCCCACCCACGGGCCAGGAACCACGCTCTGATACCAATATTATGGATCAATGGAAGATCAACTCACACAAGGGAGGAATGACTCTGGATCTCCACCCACAATCCTGTACCTGGCTCTACATTCACAGGCCACCATATAGGACCAGCACCCAGCCTCCAGGAGGCTATGCATTCCTCTCACATGCACAGTTGCCACTGTGCATGTGGATGTCCCTCATGCAATCTGAGCATGTGGCACACAGGTCCTACCTAACTTGAGGGACCCATGCTTAGCATCTAAGGGTGCCCTCCACTTAGTGGCACTCCCTATGAATATAGACCAAGCCCTCTAGATCCTAGTCCCTAAGGGTTACTATCATGAACTACGGGGCTGAGTGTCACCCCACCGGGACCCCCTAGGGTCTAACGAGTCACTAGTATCCCTGTGTTTGCCGATGGCCATAACATGGACCCTGCCAGGTATAACTTTTTCCCGTCTCACCAACCTTTCTTCCATTTCGCACTCTGTTTCGTCTTGCTGCCGCAACACGATGCCTCCCTGCGCGGGCTCAAGTGTACTCACGCACATCGCTGCTCAATTGCAGGCACTGCCTGGGGCTGTTCGGCAAGGACCTTGCACGTGTTCGAGAGAACAGGCTTTTGCCTGTATCATGGTGGGAGAGCTACGGCGCTGGACAGCCAGACTTGAGGACGCTCGTGCTCCGAGTCCTTTCACAGGTATGTTGTCTAATCTCATTCATCCTACCAGTTTGCGCATTTTCTCTACAAGGTCGGTACTCACTCAAGTTGTGCCAGTTAATGCAAGTCTGTTCTGCTTGCGTGTGCGAGCGGAACTGGTCAGTGTTCAGCCTTGTTCACACGAACAGGCGGAAGCGTTTGACGACTGAGCGATGCAATGACTTGGTGTACTGCAACACCAACACCAGGGTGGTTCGACGCATCACGGAGAGCATGAGGGTAGGAGGCGCACGCGCCCTACTGCTGCATGTATATTTCGTTGCTCTATCGTTTTGCGTTCGTATTAGTTTAAGACATTCAGTTTAATGCCCTCACGATTGCTTCGGCTATTCTCACAAATGATTGACTTCTGCAGGTCAATCCTGATGAGTGCCTGGTTGAAGCAGCCAATCATGAGGCAGAGCTAGAGGTTGATCCAAACAATGCCGCTTGGCGTGCTCTGCGGGGTGATCCCGAGGATGATGGCGATGCCGATGAGACCACCCCCCTTCCTGCTGACGTTTCATTGCCCTCCTCTGATGATGAGCCCACATATGATTCAGACGAGATGGTCGACCTTGCAGGGGATGGTTCACGTGCCCCATCCAGTACTCCCGCTTCACACCCCCTTTCAGATGATGGCTGGTCAGAGTTTGCGAGGGAGACAGAGGCTGCTGCCCAGAGACAGATAGCGCAGAGACGACTCAGAGCATCACAGACAGGCAGTTCCTCTCAGAGACCCTCCCGTGGCAGCCCAGGCAAGAGTGTACCACAGAGGGTTCCTTCCAGCAGACCCAGAGGCAGGCTAGCCAAGAGGGGACGCACTGAAAAGGTTCCATGAAAAGTGTCGATGTCACAACATGTATCACAAGAGAGGTCTTCATTCACTTCTACATTTGCCTACACCAATATTCTAATGAGGGAGTGTCTCAAGAGATTGTCACTCATCTAACATGAGCTGTTTTGGGTGGTCATGGTCTGCTGACTCACTAACTTTGCCAAGTTCATTTGATTCGTATCGGCATAATTGGATTCGTATCGGCATAATTCTGTCACTGTTGCAACAAAACCGAATGGGATGATCGGTCTCGTGGTTCCCTGTAGTGAATGGCATAGTTTTGTTGACCATTCACTCTTCTGGTGTCCATTCACTTCTGGAGTTTAAAATTGTGAACAACAGTTTTGTTACAGTTGTTTTCATCAAGCTATGAAATTGAGGACGCACACCACACAAGCCCATCAAAATGCGCAAAAGTGTGGACCTATCGTATGGTTTAGTGCCAAGGGTTAGCTAACAAACGGCGAAAAGGCCGACATCAAAGATACTGTTGAGCAAGATTTTGATGATGATGAAGAGTACAAGCCTTCAGTTAGACAAGAAGGAAGTTCGATCTCTTCCGTAACTTCAGAGTGCGACAGACGTACTGAAGCTGCTTGGCTACCGGCAAGGATGGTGTAAATGAAAGCCAATTAGAGCAGGTTTTGCAATCAGTACAGGTTTGAAAGGCAATTTGGTTGGCTTTATACTGTTTTATGATTTAGGTTTTGGCTTCGCTGCCCATTTCCTGAACTCGGACACCCAACGAAGCAGTATATATCAGGCAATGTTCACTACCCTTTCATCTGGATATTTGGCCAGGAAGCCTTGCAAGAAAGCAATGGCCAAAAAGGTCCTTCTAGGGCATGCAGACGGAAGGAGTGCTTGTGTCGCCTTTACGTACTCCCGGATTTTACCACGCCATTAATTGCTCCGTTTTCGACTCCACATCAAACGTTTTTTGGTGAGCCTTCAGAGAAAACACCAGCTGGTTTTTGATCAGTGGATCAGAAACCAGTGGGTGCTGTCTATGGAGGCTCACCAAAAACGTTTCACGTGGAGTCGAAAACGGAGCAATTAATGGCGTGGTAAAATCCGGGAGTACGTAAAGGCGACACAAGCACTCCTTCCGTCTGCATGCCCTAGAAGGACCTTTTTGGCCATTGCTTTCTTGCAAGGCTTCCTGGCCAAATATCCAGATGAAAGGGTATTGATCATTGCCTGATATATGCTGCGTCCTTGGGTGTCTGAGTTTCGTCCCTGTCATATACCAAGCAACTTTAATACTTCTGTCACACTTCAGACTTATGGCAGAGCTCGAACTTTCTTCCTGGCTAGCTGAAGGCTTGTACTCCTCATCATCATCAGAATCTTGCTCAACAGTATCTTTGATATCCTCCTTCTGGTTGTTTGTTCCCCAAACCCTAAACCCCAAACCAAACAAAAGGCCAACATTTTAGCGCATTTTGAGGTGCTTGTGTGGTGTGCGTCCTCGATTTCGTAGCCTGATGAAAACAACTGCAACAAAACTGCTGCTAACAGTGGTGAATGGTCATTAGAACCGTGCCATTCACTACAGGGAGTGAATGGTCACCAGAAGAGTGGATGGTCATCTGAACTCTGCCATTCACTACAGGGAACCAGAAGACCTACTGGCTGGCCCGACGACGAGGGACCCTTTCCTGGACCATGGCCAGATGTTCTGCAGTGAAGTTAATTCCAATCCGCCGCGTTTCCTCGCCCTTGCCAGCTGGGGTACGGGGGAGAGCCGGTTCGAGAACCGTGAGGGCACGTGGCTGCAGCTCTGGTAGTCGCGCCATTATCTCTCGCTGGCTCTCGTGAAATTCTGCTTCTTGCTTCCGTTTGTTGTGTCGGCGGACATCTTCCAGGATCTGCTCCGATTTGTTGCCCATGTGATGTACCTCCCAAAACCCTAAATCTATCTCATCACATAGGCCATTGTGTGTAGGTCTTGTGGTTTTCTGTAGTGAATGACATGGTTTTGCATAAGTAATTAGTAAGCTGTTGAAGTTCACCCGGGGAGAAACCGATCAGACATAATAGTGTGTAGGTCTTGTGGTTTCCTGTCTTGAGAGCTTGTCACTCTTCTGGTGAGCATTGATTTCCCCCAGAGACTTGTGGTCCTGAGAGCTTGTCACTTTTCTGGTGAGCGTTCACCTCTCTTAAATCCTCTGGTGAGCATTCACTTCTTTGAGACAGTCACTGATGCACCCTAAACCCTAAATCAGTAATATGTTTGCCATGCAAACCATCATCTTCATTCCAAACCACTTTCAGATCTTTCTTTGCCGCTTTTTTGGAGCTTAGTTCCCAATGAAGGTTCATAATAATTTATGAATTGCTCATTAGTCATCGTTGTTTGGTAATACCTTAGTTATGGGAGGCATGGGGGCAGTGGTTAGGTCTGTTGCAAATTCGTTGACTCGTGACAATCGATTGATAACTTCTGTGATCCTAATATCAATACCGACTGTATCGACCACTGCTTAGGGTGATACCAACTACTCCAAATTTTAGCTTACAATTTAAAAGCACTTATAAACAAAAAAAAGGTTTAATAAGTAGACAATAGCCAATTTCAGACATATCTACTACTTAGTTGCCCGTTCTGGAACGCGTTCCATTCCGGAACTTGACCAATTTTTTTTTAAAAAAATACGTTATTTTTTAACAAAGGAATTGAGATAAGGAACGGAATAGCTAATCTAGGATCAGCGAGAGCTTAAGAACGTGGCTCAGATAGCTATTCTAGGATCAACGGGAGCTGCAAGAATTTTGTTAAGTTCTGCGAGATTTTTTTGGCAAGCAGCTCTGTATCAGCAGTCATACAATATATGCATTATCGTCAGACAAGGCACGGACATCTAGATAGAGGGTGAGTTTTCAATTATAGCATTAGATTTCATTTAAACCGAGATACAGAATGCAATGAAGATTTAGAAAGGTCCAGTCATCTGAATATGTGCACAGCGCAGTGACAAATAGCACAGTAGCAACAAGCCATACTTAGAAAAAATACACGCAAATGAGTATGACAGAGATGTGGAGGACGTGAAAGTAACCGATAGTTAGTAACTTCTTCAAATTTGTTTCTGCTTGAACTGTATGTTTTCCAGCGTTTCTGATATCTAGCATCCCGCAATGTATCATCAAGCATCGCTCAATGTATTATCAAGAAGTATGAAGATCGTGGCCAGCAGCACCTGTTTTTTTATTTTGGAAAAAACGTTCCGACCCAGTACGTTCCAGACAATGGATTTCAACTTTTAACAAGAATTCAGCTGTTTAATAGAAACAAAAATCAAGTTATTCCCAGTACATGCAGTCTTACGAAGACAAATATGTTTTACAACTATAATGGTTCATTACTTAGACTTGTTATTCCGGAAACTACTTTTACTCGGTAGTTTCATAGATCAAATAACGACACTAGGAAGAGAATCTAATCATCAACCACAATTCCTATACCCAAGGAATATTGGATAGAACAGTTTAATCATTGAGTTATCATAAACTTCTATAAACACAATATTTTTGAATGCACATGGCTTGCAATATGCCATATATAGTATGCATAACAACCTGAAATTGCATTCAATAATGGTTGTATGAGCATATGATAGTTCAGAAGCCTTTAGAGCATTCATAAACGTTGGTTTAAAATTTGTGTTCAATAACTCGTAAGTGAACATCATTTTGCTCACCTTTATGATGCTTGTAAAATTGTAATGATATGCATAACAACTTAAAATTCCATTAAATATTAGTTGTATGAGCATAAGATAGTTTTGAAGCCTTTAGAGCATTCATAAACATTGGTTTTAAGTTTATGCTCAATAACTCATTGTAAGTGAACATCAGATTGCTCACCTTTATAATGCTTATAAAACTAAGAACGGATAAATTTACGTACCAATCAAAGGTACTAAATTATGTAGTTTATAGTTGCCACAAATCACGATTTGCAAATCTCGATTCTGGCGAATCGTGATTCATGGCAGAGAATCACTGTTCAAATTTTTTTTTCTTTTGAGCTGGTTTTTGGCACATTATTTCAAGCAAAGTATGAGTCTTGAGATGTGAAATCTTATAAGCCTAGAACCACATGGTGTCAGGGGTTTATTTTCTGCCTGGCAATGACTGAGAGACTTGAACGTTTCTTCCTAAAAATCTCATACATACTAATCTAACATTTTATGGTGATTGAGTGATCTTGTTGTCAGTAAATCTTATGTTGCGAGTGATCGAACATCTTATGTTGTGGTGATCTTATGGTGAATGGCTCGTTAGATCCTATCAGTTATATAGGAAGTGCTATACAACTATACCACTCAATGGCGATTGAAAGGAAGCCTTTAATGCTCAAACTTTTCAAGCATGCAGATTAGCTACGAAGTAATATGCTTCTGAGAATATAGAAGTAAAATATCTTATTTTTTTTGGAAGAAACGCTCACTCAAATTGATGAAGACATTTATGGCTATAGAGTGCTGAACTTATGTGCAGAAGTTTGTCAAGTGCAGGTTGGCGTTGTCCAAGAAAGCCAGTGTTTTCCAGTATGGGTGCAGGGTGAAACTGTGCTCATCCTAAAAGTCATTTCTACCAAGCCTAAAGCTGTAGTAAGTGAAAATTTGTTTTTGAGATCATACGACCAGCTTGTATCACTGCAAATGATACTTTTCTTGATGTATCAGTTTGAAAATGTTAGAAATACATAGACTAGGGCTTAAGGTGAAATGCCTTACCTTTATTGTTTTTAAAAGATCAGCAGGTTATAGATGGCTATTGGCATCCTGCTGACATTCATGAATCGCCAAAATATTCAGAAGCTACATTTTTGTGCAAAATTGCAGTTAAACTCTTGTTTCTTCTATCTCATGAGCCTCTTGACAGATGCACAAAGAAGGGAATGACTAAGATGATTAGTGGAACCAATTGGTAAGGAACTAACTAAAGAGGAATGGTAGTGCATGAGGAAGGTGCTACACTTCTGGGAACCTGATGTGGCATAATGCCATGCAGCTAAGGAAATAATCAAAGAGGAATGGTAGTGCATGTGGAGGGTGGTAGACTTCTGGGAGCTTGAGATGACATAATTGATGTGGCGTAAAGTTTTATTAACCTTCGTGAGATGATTAATTGACAAAATAACTTGTATATTTCTATAGCTAAAGGAAAGTATCACATTGAACAATTCAGTTATACAGACTGAGACGACTTATTTCAGTTTGATTGTGCAGTTATGGACCTCAAAATCCTTCAGTCTTCTATAGTTAGTCAACTTGCACTTGGATTTATGGTTGTACTCAAGCATGTGTTGCCTTGAGTCATAAAAGCCTTTGTTGTTTTTTTATGCTTTTTCCAAAGAGATTTAGTGTATCACTGTACATGTGGTTCATACATGTTATTTGGCCTTTTAATTGTATAGAAGTGTGTTCTTGTGGATTGTGTAGGTTAAGTTGGTACAGGGGACCGAGCTCATTGTTGCTCCAAAGAATCGTCAAAGTAGGACAGTTCCACCAGAAGATGTTTCAGCTTATAAAGGCAAAAACGCCTTGCAAGCAGCAGATCCATATTATCGGATTCAAGAGATGGACCCTTCTATAGTTTGTTCATTTCAATCTGGAGTTGATGGCATATCTGTAATGCTTACAACTGCACTTTTCATTTCTCCTCTTTCGGCAAAGAAAGTCTCCTTTACTGATAGACAGCTTGTGGTGTTGGCTGGCCCTGATGTGGGAAAGGCAGCACATAGCAATATCAGGAAAGACTCTGGTAGTCAGGAACTTTTACATAATGATTTGAAGCAGGAGCTTGCAGTTGAGGAGAACACTGAAAAAGAAAGAGGCATGAGACGGGTGGTTCTGCAAGTCATCTTTTGGTCAGGGGTCGCAAGAGGACATATAATGCTTCCATATCCTCTGCAGCTTTTCCTTGGAGTGAAAACTCATTCACGTATGTCTATTTAATTCATAAAAGGCAAGTATAGAAACATATTGTAATCTAGTTGATGTTTGTGTACGTAAGCCCATCTTTATTTTTGCATACTTACCCTTTTTGTCCTAAATAAGCATGATGATATGTAGAAGGCAAACTAAGGGAAAATATCAATGTTGTTGCTAGACAGGTTGACGAATGATAGATACCGAACTTAGGAACATCATGTGTCCTTTTGATTGATGGAGAATGTTTTCTTATGTCACAATGCATCCAAGTGAAGATTTTTAACAAATTGACCCCTTTCAGTTATGTTAAATAGATGACACTTTGTTAGCGTTATACGATTACTTGCCATAGGATGTAAATTTTTATTGAGAGACAAATTTCTGCTATGGTGTCTTGTGCATTAGCATCTTAAGCACAATTGGAGAATCTATCAGTGATGTAGCTCGATTGTGTGCATAAGACACCTCACAATTAGATGCTTTGAAGGCCCAGTGTTTTTTCCTAAAATTGGCAACATGTACTTTATATGCTTAGTTACAACTACTCTTATCATGTATGAGGAACGTTTGAATTTCATATGCCTGTCAAACCAGGAGATTTCAGGGCAATATCCTCCCTCGGTTGATCATAGCTAGACTGGCTGCTTATCCTTCTCTTCCTGATTTCTTATGGTGATTGGACACTTGGCAATTGCATGCCAAGTATTGTACATACACAAATTCTCATTAATAGAGGCTCCACGAGTTGGAGAGTGTGAGAGATTGGAGGCATCTTCCATCTTCATCATTTTGTGTGTCTTCTTGATTTATTTTTGATGTAGGTACTCTCTGCTGGATCTGATTTGGGTTTTCAGATGTTTCTCCCTTATCACTCATCCAAATTTGATGAGAACAATTGCAAACTGATTGTAGGTGAAGGGCGCTACTATTCCTACCCTTTCTACTTCCAATCAGTGCATTTCTGAAGCCAGAACAGCCATCAATCATTTGTGGTTGGGCGCTGGCTCAGATTTGTTTAAACTTTCATTTCTCTTTGAAGAATTTTCAGAATTGGATGAAATCAGTGGCATATGGTTTCTATTGCATAGGCACTATCATTACTTATTAGAATATGTTTTTTCAGATCTGACACTACTAATTGTACAAGTAGAAATCGTTCCTTTTCTTGATTGATCTAATAGGCATAGAGTAGAGTTCACATAGATTTAAACTAGGATCAAATTAGTGATCCACAGCTTGCTGGTTTTTCCATTTCAACTTGCATGACAGTTGCATGTCAAGTTTTTACATTGCATGTTCCTTTCCTAGTCATGTTAGGATCAAATGACTTTTAAAATAACATCACTAGGGTCCTGAATTCATAATTTCAAGCATCATCATTTTACAACATCTGCAACATATGATTTGCATTGAAATTTCTTAGCTGGAACTCGAAGATTGCTTTGTGATTGGTATTTGCCTGCTGTATACTTCATTTGATGCCAATATTTATGATTAAGTTCGTAATAGATGGCACTTACATTTGAGCACCCCTTTGTTGGTGATCATTTCACTACCAGGTTAGGGAAAGCAGGTAAATTGCTAAAAGAAGCCATCGCTAGGTAGCAGTGACTGTCTTTTTCTTCCTTCTGGTGATCGATCCTTAGTCCTTATGTAATCCCATCTTCTTTCTATTGATTATATATTTTTACAAAGAATAGAGAACCCAGTGATCTATTTTATGAGGCTGATCGTTACTGAGCTCTTAGCTCATATCTCCACTTTGTAGATCCACTGATCAGCATCCTCAAGACAGCTATACATGCTTTCACCAGCAGTAACTCAAATGAGTTTCCTGCTTTAGTGATACAACATTAACGATGAAAGGGTTTTGTGATTCTTTAAATCCATTGAAGTGCTGCTTCCTTGATTCTGATGTGCAAAAGACATGTATTTACTGGGTGTTGAAACAAGCTTCAATCCTTTCAATGAGATGTAGGTAGCATGTATAAGTGCAACTCCATGCAGCATGTTTAGTGTAACTCAAGTCATTGTGGTGGGTTTGAACTGGAATTTCCAGTGATGAAGGGCTATGATTTTACTTTTGAAGGGCCGAAATTTGCTGCCTTCTTCATAGGAAGTTCATTATTTTTTCTGAAAGAGAGGGTAATTTTCTGATGAAGAGTTGATAGTCTTTGAACTAGTTAAGGCTAGTCATTATATTTGCTGGCATATTCAAGATCCAAAATATGTTTCGATTTGTTGTTTTCTGAAAATTAATATATGCTCCATGAGGCAGGTCCCACCTATTGGTCCCTAAGTGTTTGTCGACAGAATTGAACGAGTTTGTGATAAGAAGAATGTTCAGATCGAGCATGTAATTCTGTTCTCAGCGGTAACTGGAGAATATCAAGACATGCCATAATTGGCAACTGATACCTGTATTATTCCAACCACTGACTCTGAGTGCAATTTTTGGTAATTATTGCATTGTTTAAGTCAGTAACAGTTGAGCTACTTGGCTTTTGAGCCCCAATGCTAACAAACATGGCTATGACTGACTTGAAAAAACCTGAATCGTACTGTGTCCAACTTTAGGGGTAGTCTGATTGGTTGGTGCCCAAATCACCTAAATGCATCATGAAGGGAATGCTGAGATCAGTGCTCAGCCCAAACAGAGCCAAATATAACTAGTCAAGTCTAGTGCTTAATTTTCATGAGGTTTTTCAAGGAACTTCATATCTGCCAATTAAATGGTCAAGTGTGATGGATTGTAACTGCTTGGCTCTATGCAGCTTAGTATTTTAAAAAAATTGGATAAATTTGAAGCAAGGGTTTTCATTTCTGTATTCTCAATCAATTCTATCAACAATGCTGTCAATGTAGAGACAGAATGTTTCTTTCTCATGTGATTTATTTTAGTAAGTTATTCTCTTTTTATATGTAAGCAGGTGTCAAGCTTAGGCCTTATGATCATCCTGCCAAGGAGTTGCCCTCTTCAGTTTGGATTTGTCCTGTGAAGCTCACCACCAACAGGAGCTGGCTGAGTTCAGAGGTCGGGGGAATGACAGGGGACATGAAGTCCAATACGCCAAAAAATGTAAAAGAATTAGACAGGAACATGGCCAAAAATGGTAATGTGATTGACAAAAATTGGTCCAAGCATGCAAAAGTACTTGCTTCAGCTGCTTCACGTAACAATTCTTTGGAAATTGACGATCATGAAGGTGTCAACCATATAAAAAGTAAGGATCCCAAAGCTTTATTGAGCTTTTGGTTGGCTGCTCAATGGGCTGCTTGTTCACAGCTGGTTCCTGACAACAGTGCAATTAACATCCCTGTATCTATAGAAACAATTATGTGTTTTGAAGTGAATAATATAAAGAGAACTCATATGGAAGATGAACATGTGCAAAGCGCAAAATTGACTGAAAATCACATTAGTTCTGATGCTCATCACAGGCCTGTATCTTCTTACATTCATCGCAAAAAAAGGCCTCAATGCCAGTCTGTTTATTTTTTGCTCACAATGCAAAGTGACAAAATCATATCTAGCAGTTACAAATCAGTGCCTCAGCACCAATCTGAGACAGAGCCTCAAAATTTATGCTTTCTCCTTCATCACCATTTTCTTGCTGGAGTACATCCTAATGTGGATACAAGAGCAGAAACCAACAACACAGTCGAGGTTCAAATTGGTCAACCACGTTTCTTGGTTTGTAGGAATGAAATTTCAGAAAGGGACTCTCCATCGTTGGATTCAATGAGCTGGCTGAGGAAGCCTGCTCTTGAAGTTCTTGCCAGTAACTCTCTCTATTGGTTATGCTCGTCTTGATTGTATTCCATATTGATGTTCATTTTGTCCCTTCAGCTGAAATTCATAGGACAGTGTTTAGTCTTGAAACGAGATGGTATCTTTGAAATTTTATGAGTTTGCTTCTAAAAGATAGTTGACTGTATTGGTTATTTAGATTCATAGTGTGTGCCTCACAGGGTTGAAGGTTCTATTGTCGCCTACTGCTTGTGAAGATATGAGGAAGCTTGGGACTCCATATCCTGGTGGTGTACTTTTACATGGGCCACAAGTAAGTTACAGTAGCTATGTCTTTAGAATTGCTGAAGAAATAATAATATCTGTAGGCAGTTTGTTATGATCATTGTTCACTGGGAGGTTTTCCTCGTACTCATTGATTGTTGCCAACTGTAGCATGAAAATTTTGGCAGTAAATCTATCACAGTATGCGACATTACTCTGTTAAGAGATGAATTGAAACTTTAGCTATACATAAGTTTTCCACGTTTGCCAAATTAGCTGTTGTACTGAATAATATGAAACTGAACGCTCTTGCAAACCTTCAATACTTAGTTAAAGCCCTGGAACAATGTCTGCAATTTAGTATTCAATTCTTCCTCTATGGATGCTTTTTATCGTGCTGAAGTCTGAGCACTGTGGTTAACTTTTGTAAGGCTGCTATTATTTAGTCTGGACCCTAACAGTTTTCCACTTTTTTTTTGGCATATCTGATCATTTATTGAGCATTGTGGCCTTATTCTCGGTGTGGAGTGGCGTTTTTCCCTTGGAGATGTTATTAGAAATCTTACTCAGCAACGCATTTTTATCTTTTTTGATGTTACATCCCAAGACAGTGGAACACGTCCTGCTGCATCTGTGTTCTGCAATGGGACATGCTGTCCAAAACACAATTTTTCTTTTTTATTAGAGAAAAACCATTACTTTGCTGCAAATTTTTTTGTTAGTATGCCGTCAGCTTTGCTGTGAATTTACCAAGTTTCAATCGGTTGCCAGATTTCAAGCCTATTCTAGTAGGGCCTCCATAACTTCGTCAGGAGTTCTCAGTTGTGTTTTGGTAGATATTCATAAACTTGAGAAACCATAGCTAGAAGTTAGCGTTTCTACGGAAACATGTGTCCTCAAGCTTGTGGGACGCTGGGTAGGACTATGCCCAAAGATTAAGACCTAAAAAAATTTCTGGTTTCGTTTTACCAATCTTCCAACATAGTCTAAAGCTTGATCCTTAAGTAGGGCTCACAATATCTCTGAGTGTTGACAAATTGTTGCTTCATACGTCACCCAAAGTTGTGTCTTAGATCATCTTGAAATGTGATATTGAAGCTGTTGTTTGTTGAATAGGTTCATATGTGAACTGCATTTGAAATTCACTTGAGAATTGACGTGGTATGGTTTATGAAATATTTGTATGCTCTTGTTGTAGTTTAGCTCATTGATCTCTCCCCTTAAATTTCTTTAAGGAGAAGCAAAAATATCTAAAGGAAAACTAAACTCAGCAAAAGAAAAGAAAATTTGCATTCCAGAATGTTGAACTTATAAACCTAGTCAAATGAATAGTACATACCACATGAACAATAATTGGGTCCAAGTTATTAAGGCCCAAATACTTAGGCAAATTTTTTGAAGTCCCAAACTTGTGGTGAAGGCCTTCTTGCATGATGATGCCTATGTCTCCACTTGAGTTTCGTAGACCCCCATGCACATGTGCATGGGGAGTACTAGTTAGATTTCCACCTATTAACATTAGATGTGGCATGCATGTGACATGCAAGTGGCATGCAAATGCATGCATAGGAAATAGACACTTAGCATTTGCATGCCAAACCATCGTACATTCACAAAGTCTATTTAATAGAGGCAATCACCGTCCATGAGTATGGTGAGAGAGGGATTTGGAACTTTCTTCCATCTTCATTGTGCTTTGTGTTTTGTTGCTCCATTCTTCATTTTCCTTGTGTAGGAACTCGCTGCAGGAACAGATCTGATTTCTGGTGGATCTCCATCATTACTCATCCAATTATGGTGGAATCAAGTGCAAATTGCTTGTAAGAGCCATACTACTTCTACTATCATTGGCTGCATATTTAAAGCTAGAACAGCCCACTAATCATTGCTGATTGAGCGCTGCCTCAGATTTGTAGATTCTACTTTTTCTCCTTGAATACTTTTCAGAAATTGACTAGCGAAGTGTGCCCGTCGTTGACGGGCGAGGGGGACGATCTGGGTGACGGCCGATGATTAGTATGGCGGCCGATGGTTTAGGAAGAAAGCCGATGGTCGTTGACGGGTGGCCAATGTATGGGTGTGTATGTATGTGGTTGAAGTGTGTCCACCGATGGCGGGTGGCCGATGAGGTGTGTGTGTGTGCGCGTGCGGGATGCGTAGAGAGAGAGAGAGAGAGAGAGAGAGAGAGAGAGAGAGAGAGAGAGAGAGAGAGAGAGAGAAAGATTTATTAATGTTTTTTCCAAGCCAAAAGGCATATAAGACCAAATGGAGTACATGTCAAGTATGTGAAAACCGTGGGAGCGTATATACGTCTCTAAGAAAAAACTATGCATAAAAGAGAAATGAACAACATAACTATAAACTACAAATTGCCAACTGTCCATATAGCTGCCATGAGTAGAGTAGTATCATGTAGTGCTGCTGCTGAAGAAAGATGTGATACGAGCTGCAACATGAGGTAACATGGACCGTCGCTGACGTCGTCTAGGAGGGTGAAAACTGTGTGCTCTTGTAACATAGCGTGAAGTGCGAATTGCAGCATGAGTGATACACTGTCTCTGACATCGGTGAGGTGGTATGTCAATGTCATCGTCATCGTCATCAGACCGTGTCCGTCTCTTGGTGAAGAAGGATGTAATCTGAGCCTGAGAGCTAGGATGTGGCTGGTTAGCTGACGGGTACATATCCTGGCACAGCAAGACCATCTCTCGTAGCATAAGTGCGACACAACGAGAGTCCTCATAACCAATTAGTGCTCTGAGTGTAGTAGGCATGTCACGGAATAGACAATGATATCTCCTTCTAATCTCATAATATAAGGGGCATCTGAAGATGAAATGCTCCTCGGACTCTATCTCATGAAGGGGACATAGCAGGCATAGTCTCTCCTCTCGTGGTGTACCCTGGAATCTACCTGTCTCAATAGCCGGCTGATGGGAGGAGACTCTAAACTGTCCCAAAGTGAAACGAAGACCGTGTGATAGCCCAGAGGACAAATAGCGAGGTAAAACTGGAAGACCAATGGCATCCTGCTCCAGAAAGTGAGTCCGGTAGTAGTCAGGCTTAACCCCCAGCTGATGTCGCCAAGTACGGTCAAGATATGCTATATATAAAAAGCGTCTAATGTACTGGTGTATACCCAAAGGGAGATCAGTGATAGTGATACCAAATACTTCCGTGAGGAAGTGTGATGCCTGAGAGAACCATGATAGCCTGTATCCCTGAGTTTGAAGGTGATGAGAGGACATGAGTGCAATCCGCGTATACCGCTGCTCTGTATCAAGAAGTGCCTGAGCTCTCTGGATGTACGTGATGAGCTGGAAGATTGCCTCAATCTGAATAGGGGGGGTGGCAAACTCCGCAAGGATGGTCTCATGTGGAACTGAGGGCTTCGCTTGAATCATGCGAGCTAACATGGTGGTCTGTAGGCGTGAAATGCTGGACCAATGTGAAGATGATAGTCCTGTACACCATATCTCTGCCGCATACAATGCTGAGGGGGTGACGATGGTGTCAAACAGTCTGCACTTACTCGGGGCATCTCGAATAGACTTACGGAAGCAGAGTCTCTCCAGCTAGACTAGGGAAGAGTGGCCTTTCCCAAGTCTAGAAGTAGCCGCCTGTCTCATACTTAAGGTAGGACCAGAGAAGAGCACACCCAGGTAAGTGTATGAAGAGACCACCTCTAGGGGCTGTCCGTCAAAGGTAAGCTCCTGGCGCTGCATGAAGGCCCGAGAGGTATTGAAGACCATAACTTTGGTCTTTGAGAGGTTCACCCCTAGACCCCACTGAGTACAAAAGGTGTGTAAACAGTCCAATTGCCTCTGTAATCCCTCGCTGGTACGGGAGACTGGTACCACATCATCCGCATAGAGAAGGATGGCAATCAGAATGTCCCCAAGCCGACAACCGTCCCCACCACACTGAGAGATGACCTGCTCTAGCTCGTCAATATATAATCCAAAGAGAACTGGTGAGAGAGAGCATCCATGCTTAACCCCAATAGTACTCTAGATCTGCTCAGAGATGCCACTACCATGACGGAAGCAACCCAAAACCCTCTCATAGACAGCCATGACAGCTAGGATAATATTTGTAGAGAAACCCAGGTCTCGGAGTCTCTGGATGAGATCGTACGGATCTAGCCCCCAAGCTATGGATCAATTAGAGTCATGGAAAGAGGAGTCACTCCAGCAACATGTAGCTACTAATCACAAATCAAGCATACACTAGTGAGAGCCCAGCAGGTATACTTATACCCTCCAAGGCCCATGCACCACTAGTAGTGCACTATGACACCTCACTGGACACCTCTGCAGCCTATCTGGGCCACGTCATCCAGTTCCCTAATGACTCACTGATAGACCCATACCAACCCCACCACCATGTGTTTAGGCCTACAACCATTAAATATGACCGTGTACGCATAAGGGCCCCAATTCCCTTATAGTCACTATTAACTTACGGGTGGTTGGTCTACCGGTCCCTAGCGTGGACACGCTACCCGAGACCAGTCATGGGCATGACATTCTTCCCCCCTTATTCAAGTTCTGTCCTCAGAACTTAAAACTGGGAAAGTTTCTCCTTAAGCTTCCTCCCTGTTCCCAGGAATCGTCATCGTCTGTACATCCCCTCCATCAAATCAGATGCTCGGTAACTATACGATTTCTCAATCGTTTAGTTCTTGTATCCAAGATCTTTTCGGGTTCAAGACAAGACACACTTGATGATTCATCCAACAGGTCCAACTGATCTCCAGATCCAAGATGCTCTCCTTCACGTAGACTCTTTTTGAGACGACTAACGTGAAATGCGGGATGCACTTGCGATCCATCCGGGAGTTTCAATTGGTAAGCTAAGGATCCGTTTCAAGATCTTAAACGGTCCTCTATATGTAGGGGACAACTTATAATGCTTGCCGATACGCATTACACTTGAATCCTTCGGGATTCTCAAATATACCCAATCTCCCACTTGGAAGTCTCTTGGTGATCGTTTCAGATTTGCATAATGTCTTTCCCTATCCTAGGCATTCTGGACATTTTCACGTGCAATCCGTAGCATTTCCTGCATATCGTGTAGGAAATCCGCTACTTTCTGAAACTTGATTGTTCGAGTCTCAACCGCGATGGGTGACCTAGGCTCAAAACCGTACATAAGCATAAACGGGCTATAACCGGTAGCCGAATGCTTACTACTATTATAGGCAAACTCGATCAATGGAAGGTACTTTTCCCAATCAGATTGCCGTCTGGAAACATATGCCCGAAGCATTTGTTCCATCATCTGATTTGTTCTTTCCGTCTGTCCATCCGTCTCAGGATGATCAAAAGAACCCAAGCTCAGTGTCGTCTCTAGTTTAGCAAATACGGCCGACCAAAAGTGACCGGTGAACTTCGGATGGCGATCGCTCACAATATCACTTGGTAATCCGTAAAGCCTAAACAGACGCTCTACAAATATCTGAGCTAAATCAGAAGCCTTCGCGGTGGTCTTTACCGGAATAAACGTAGCCAATTTGGTAAGACGGTCGACCACAACCCAAATTGCATCATGCTGTTTATTCGTCCGTGGTAACCCCAACCACGAAATCCATGGAAATACTATTCCATCTCTTATCAAGGATATCCAGTGGATGCAACAAACCGCCCCGCCTTATGGCGTTCAGCTTCATTCAACTGGCATTGGTCACACTTGACCACATAAGATTCTACAAAGGGCTTGAGTTTTGGGCAATAAAAATCCCTTCGTACCAAATCCAATGTACGATGTATGCTGGGATGTCCTGCTCATGGTTGTCATGACATTCATAAAGAATTTTATTCTTAACAACATCCACATCAGGCACACAAACCTTCCCTTTCCAGAACAAAAGTCCATTACGGATAGACAAGTCATTAATACCTTTTATATCCTTCCCTCCAGACTAATCACCATGATTATCAGTCCTGCTTGATGAAACTGCTAGAACCCTATTCCAGATTGGTCCAAAATGTGGGTCTTTCTCAGAAAGACCTCTCAGGGAGAGATAAAAGTCCGTATTGATCTCAGTGAAGGAAAGTTCGTTCACTTCACCAATTCGACTAAGTGCATCAGCCACCTGATTAGATGAGCCCTTGATATACCGCACTTCAAAGTCAAATTCTTGCATGAGTTCTGCACATATGGCCTTACGATCTCGCAAATCATTCTGATTACAGAAATACTTTAAAGGTTGATGATCAGTATTAACCACGAATTTATTACCGTACAGGTAATGCCTCCATGATTTCAAAGCATGGATCACAGCAAAAAGCTCTTTTTCCTGAGTGGTGTACTTGACCTGTGCATCGGTTAGTTTCTTACTCTCAAAGGCAACGGGCTGACCCTCCTGTAAGAGAATAGCTCCAATAGCCGTATCACTCGCGTCAGTGTTAACGACGAACGGCAAATGTGGATCTGCTATCCTCAAAACTGGAGCTGAGGCAATTAGAAGCTTGAGTTTGCGAAAACTCTCATCTAATTTCTCATTCCATCTAATAGGAGGACTTGGCCTACCTTTGCAGCTTTTCACTCCTTTCAACATATTGTTGAGAGGTGCAGCAACCTTCGAGTACTCTGCAAATCTACAAAAAAACACAGTGAAATCTAAGAATGACTTAAGTTCACGCACCGTTTTAGGAATTGGCCACCCACGTCTTCACCTTTTCTTCGTCAATCTTGATCGCAAATGAGGTAATCTTATGACCTAGGTAAAGAAGTTCCTTTTTAAAGAATTCGCACTTTGATTCTTTTGCATAAAGCTTCTCTTGTCTTAAGATACGTAAGACAGTACGGAGATGCTTAGCATGCTCTTTGAGTAATCTGCTATAGATCAGAATATCGTCCAGAAACACTACTACGAACTTCCCCAAATATGGACGAAACAAATCGTTCATCATCTGCTGGAAGGTAGCCGGAGCATTTGTCAAACCAAAGGGCAATACAAGAAACTCGTAGTGGCCAAACCTGGTCCTAAAACCGGTTTTAGATACATCTTCCGGATGTATCCTGATCTGATGGTATCCCGTACGTAGATCAATTTTCGTGAAGTATTTAGCTCCATTCAATCGATCTATGAGATCGTCCATCCTGGGCAACGGGTATTTATTTTTAACTGTTAGTTTGTTCAGACCCTTGTAATCTACACATAGGCGGAAACTCCCATCTTTCTTACTCTTAAGAAGGACAGGTGCTCCCCATGGAGATTTACTTGGTCTTATGTGTCCCATCCTGAGATACTCCTCAATCTGCCTAGCCACTTCCTCCTCTTCCTTCTGACTAAACCTATATGGTTGTCTGAAGATAGGACGACTATCGGGCAAAAGATCTATCTTATGATCCACCGACCAAGCAGGTGGTAGTCCATAAGGTAGCTGCTTCGGAAAAACCTCACTAAACTCTTGCTTTAAATCTTGCAAAAGCTGTTGTTCCTGATGCGAATTTTCGGTGTTAAAACATGAAAACACATTCACATCCCCAGCATCACAATGCATACGAGATTTCAAAAGCAAGTGAAAGATTTCATACTCAAAATCATGAAGTTTCCAATTAATGCAGCCGAGGAAATCATCGGCGATGGAAGTACATCGGTCTCTCCAGAAATAGAGACAATCTGATCAAACTTATCTTTAAACACCATAGAATGATTTTTAAAATCATAACTTCCTGGTGATGCCGGATGAATCTCGATAGCACCCCCCTCCAAAATTTCATCAGTATCCATTTGCTTGCCAATTGGAAATAAATAAAAAATTTTCGTTCAATTAATGCATTGATTACGGGTATAATATTTGCTAAACTAAGCAATGTCTACATTTTAGACCATACGTGCTCTATTTACCAATTTTACTTATGAATCAGCAAATGGATCGTTTACGCAATAAAAATCGGAATTAAAACATCAATGCATCAAAAATCTTTTTAACAACTATTAACTCAAACCATTAACTGCAAAAATTAATTATCAGTTTCTTAAAACTGAAAAACACCTTCGATCAAGAAATTTACAAGCTAAAAACTCAACCCCCCCCCTCAACCAACTACACCTATACATGCATGGCCCACTTAAGTTTCAAACTTAAGTGCCTATGCCACACTATCCACCCCCCCCCCCCCCCCCCCCCCCCGGCTCTTTCCTTTTCCAACACGACGGGCCCTTCCTTCGGGCACCACATCGTGCCCTTCTCGAGCTTCTTCACCTGTTCAAGAGGATCAGCCCGTGAGCGAGCGAGCGAGCGAGAGAGAGAGAGAGAGAGAGATAGCGAGCACACGGCCGTGGGTGGTGGGAAGAGGTCAGAGGAGAGTCGCCCATCTTCACCAGCCCTAATAGCAAAATTTATTGCCTGCAACCAGGAATAAGGAGGGCGAATTTCCAGCGGCTACAGGCTTCAACTTTTTTTTTGTTTCCTCTCAGTTTTTCAAGTTTTATGCTACAAGAAGCAATGAGCTCAATGCATCTGCTATTTCTTTGCAGATTAACACTGCTCTATCAGCGATTTGCAGTTAGCTTTACATGTATTCACTTGTTTCCAGCATAAGCAAGGTTTCAAAACAAGATTTGCAGGGTTTGCCCTCATTGTGCATGATAAACAGCAGTTATGTTGCCAAAATTTCCCCATAAACTGATTTTTGCAGGTTACAATGACTATTTTATCATATAGCACTTGTACTTGAACCAAACCATTCCCAAGAAATGGCTTTACAGGCTCCTAACCCTGCAAACAACCCATTAGTTTGCTGGAAAATGAAGCATAAACCTGAGATTCCACAGTAAGTAACCTTGCAATCCTGTCAAACACCAACACTCAAAAGCCAACAGATTAGAGTATTTTTGCTTCTATTACAACCTATTCCCACCTATTTAAAACCAAACTGGCTTCCAAACAGACAATAGACAGCATAAAAAATACAATAATTATTCATAAGAAGAATAAGAGACTGTAAGGAAAAATCCAGCAACCAATAAAGTAATTGTTGCTTTCACAAAAATGCTAACCATAGAGTAATTGGCAACAACATAATTGACACAGAATTCCTTCCAAGAAACTAATTCAAAAAGCACAAAAACGAACCAATTGTGAGCCTGGTAGTGCACTTACCAGACAATCGATTGCAATTTGAAAATTATTTCCAACGGGAAGAAAATTCCACAATTCCACCGTTTTGGTGCTTACTCCGTCAGATTTTTGAGAAAACGTCGAGATTTCCACTCAGCACTTTCAATGGTAAATCCTGCTTAGACCGGCTCTGATACCAATATAAAGTCCTCACAACGGGATTCTAGTCTAAGCATATCATACAAAGCAACAACACATGGGAACCGATGGAGGTTAAACCAACCCAACCAAACCTAGATCGTACGGATCTAGCCCCCAAGCTATGGATCAATTAGAGTCATGGAAAGAGGAGTCACTCCAGCAGCATGTAGCTACTAATCACAAATCAAGCATACACTAGTGAGAGCCCACCATTTTTATGGATAGGATGTATGATGTTGGTGCACCAAGAGGATGGGAAGCCCTCAACAACGACATGGTTAAGGAGAGTGGATAAGGTAGGAGCAAGAGTATCGGAGGCGTGAAATCAATAGCTCAGATTGAAGGTCTTCAATGTCCCTGGTGCGGTGGGTTTTCAGCTTTTTGATTGCTGCCCGAACCAGGTCGGGGGTGAAAAAGGTGAAGTCTGAAGGTCGAGGAGAGATGGAGATGGGCGTATCAGTGGGTAGAGAGAGAGAGAGAGAGAGAGAGAGAGAGAGAGAGAGAGAGAGAGAGAGAGAGAGAGAGAGAGAGAGAGAAAGAAAGAAAGAAATAAAGAAAGCTTTATTAATCTCTTTTCCATGCCAAAAGGCATATAAGACAAATAAGTACATGTCAAGTATGTGGACCAGCTGGGAGCGTATGAAAAACATCTCTAGAAAACTGAAAGAAAAGCATATATAATAAATCCAAACACAATTATCAGTGTTAACTAAACCAAAAGGTAGAAAGCAAGAAATGGCTATATATAATGGAAGCAAGCCACAGATCAAGTCCTGGAGGTAGCGCTGCTATTGCTGCTGCTACTGAAGAAAGATGTAATACAAGCTGCAGTGGGGAGTGAAACTGAGATCTGCTGCCGATGTCGAATGTAGGGAGGACGTCTCCTCGTAGTAGGCCAAAGAGGTCTGGCTGCTGGGCAATGCTGGGAGGTGCGCTGCCTCTGATCTCTGTGGAAAGTCGTGTCTTCATCCTCGTCATCATCATCCAAGTCTGGGACTGGTCGTGAACGTTGTCTGGAGAAAAAGGAGGTAATCTGAAGCTGTGTGTCAGGAGCAATATGATGCTGACGCTGGAGATCCCGTCGTAATAGAAACATCTCTCGGACCATAAGTGCAACACAACGTGGATCCTCATATGTAATAAGTGAGTGCAAAGTAACTGGTGTGTCCCTGAACAAGCAATGGTATCTCCCACGAATCTCATAATAAGTTGGGCAAATGAAAATAAAATGTTCCTCTGTCTCTACTACCCCTAGGCAACAAAGCTGGTAGATCCTGTCCTCTCGTGGGGTACCCTAAAACCGGCCAGTCTCAATCTCAAGCTGGTGTGAAGAGACACGGAGCTGACCCAATATGAATCTGAGAGCATGTGATAGTCCAGATCGTAGGTACAGTGGTAGCAGTGGGGACCCTGATACATCTGTCTCCAAAAAATGAAGCCGATAAAAGTCGGGTTTGACACCCAACTGACCATTCCAGGCTCGATCCAGGTAAGCTCTATAAATGAATCGTCTGATGTAGTCATGGGTACCAGAAGGAAGGGCAGTGGTAGAGATGCCGAGTGTGCTAAGAAGTCTGGAGGCCTGAGAAAACCAGGCCACATGGTAGCCCTGACTGTGAAGATGCTGAGATGAAATGAGAGTAGCCTGAGTATATCTCTGCTCAGAAGACTGGAACGCACTGACGCGCTGAATATATGTGATGAGCTGGAGTAAGGCATCAAGGTACATGGGCGGGACCGCAAACTCAGCAAGGATGATCTGATGTGGTACTGAAGGCTTAGCCCGAATCATGCGTGAAAGCATAGTGATCTGTAACCGTGAGATACTAGCCCAGTTAGATGAGGTAAGGCCCGTGCACCATGCAGCCGATGCACATAGAGCTGTAGGAGAAACAATGGTGTCAAAAAGCCGACACTTACTCGAGGCATCTCGAATAGAGTTACGGAAGCAAAATCTCTCCATCTGGGCAAGGGAAGCATGGCCTTTCCCAAGCCTACTAGAGGCTGCCTGTCTCATACTAAATATAGGACCAGTAAAAAGGGTGCCCAAGTAAGTGTAGGAAGGGACAATCTCTAACGGCCGACTGTCAAAAAGGAGCTCCTGTCTCAACATAAAGCTCCTGGAAGTGTTGAAAACCATCACCTTGGTCTTCACAATGTTCACCCCTAGACCCCATCTGGAACAGAAATCATGAAGACAGTCAATCTGTGTCTGCAACCCCTCTCTAGTAGGTGAAAGTAGAACCACATCATCTGCATAAAGAAGAATAGCGATCAAGATGTCACCAAGTCTGCACCCAGAACCACCACACTGCTCGATAACTCGCTCCAACTCATCGATATATAAGCCAAAAAGTGTAGGGGAGAGGGAACATCCCTGCTTCACCCCAATAGTGCTCATGATCTGCTCTAAGATACCTCTGTCACTTCGGAAACATCCCAATACTTTCTCGTAGAGTGCCATCACTGCTAGGACTGTGTCATCAGAAAAACCAAGGTCTCGTATCTGCTGGATGAGTAAGGAGCGTGGGACAGAGTCAAAGGCCTTCCTGAAGTCAACGAAGCAGCAATAAACTCGCTCTCGCCAGTGCCGAGCTTCCTCAATAATAGCTTTGAGAGTAAAGATATGATCTGTAGTAGAATAATGAGCTCTAAACCCAACTTGGCCCATAGCATGCAATCTCCTGGTCTCTGACTCAGTACTCACAGTTGACTGAAGAATAATGCCATACAACTTCGTAATAACGTGCCCAATCATAAGAGTCCGATAGTTACTAGGATTCCTGGGATCACCATTCTTGTGTATGGGATGGATGATGTTGGTGCACCAAGGAGAAGGAAAACCAGAGACAACGGCTTGATTTAGTAGAGTGGCTAGGAGAGGTGATAGTAAATCAGCAACATGGATTAAAAGCTCGGATTTAAGGTCATCAATATCCCTGGCTTTATTGGTTCATTTTCTTGATGGCATTGTGGACCATATCAGAGGTGAAGAAGGTAAACTCAAGAGGTCTAGGGGAGATGGAGATAGGTGTGTCGGTATCGATGGTATACAAGGCAATGGCATACTCAGTCCAAATGCGTAAATCATCAAGGAGCAGAGGTGGAGCACGGGGAATGAATTCACGCCAAAAGGCGCCTGTGGAAGAACTATAGAGAAGACCAATAAGTCGTCGCTCTTCCAAACTATCATATGCCCGTTTCTTACAACGAAGTAGGCGGACCAAGGTGGGCGCACCGGTCTACGTTTGTTGTTATTTTTGTTATGATGGGGTCTAGAGGAGAAGGATGCAGCGGCAGTTGTATGGAGTGCTGTGGTAAGGAAGCTTGCACTTCAAGCGGGCTGTGATGTGGAAAAATGTGGAGCAGTATGCCTGAGAGAACCATGATAGTCTATAGCCCTGATCATGAAGGCCCTGTGAGGATGAAAGTGCAATCTGTGTGTATCGTCTGTCTATCTCTGGCAGTGCTTGTATCCTCTGAATATAGGTGATGAGCAAAAGAGCTACCTCGATCTGTATAGGTGGAATTGCAAACTTGGCCAAAAGAATCTCATGTGGGACAGAAGGCTTTGCTCGAATCAACCGAGCTAGCATGGTGGTCTGTAATCGTGAAAGGCTGGCCCAGTGTGAAGAGGGGAGGCCCGTGCACCATGCCTCTGCCGCATATAGAGCCGTGGGGGTGACAATGGTATCAAAGAGGCGGCACTTACTGCGAGCATCCTGGATGGAATAGTCTCCGCCTCTGAACTCACAACAGACTGAAGTATAGTAACCATATAGCTTTGCCAAGACATCCCCAATCATGATAGTGCGGTAATTACTCGGAACCATGGGGTCACCATTCTTATGGATGGGGTGGATAATGTTAGTGCACCAGGACGATGGGAAACCAGAAACAACTGTGGAATTAAGAAGAGTGGTTATGGTGGGGGCGAGTAAGTCAGACGCATGGGAAAGGAGTTCAAACTCGAGGTCTTCAATATCTCTGGCTTTATGGGACTTCATCTTCTTAATGGCTGCAAGGACCATATCAGATGTGAAGAAGGAGAACTCAGATGGTCGTGGAGATATAGAGATAGGTGAGTCGGTGGGAATGGTATACAAGCTAGTGGCATAAGCAGTCCAAAATGCGGAGGTCTTTCAAGAGAGGTGGTGGAGAGCGGGGAATGAACTCACGCCAAAAAGCGCCCGTAGAAGAACTGAAAAGAAGGTCAACTAGACGTTTCCCTTCAGAATTATCATAGGCACGCTTTTTACGGCGGAGAACATGATGGTAAGAGCGGTGGGACGATCGAAGTAAATGTGGAGCATGACTACATGAATAGGTTACTGACTGATGAAGAGAACGACACTCAGTATCGTACCATGGAGGGTGCAATGGGCGAGGTTTGCGTCGAGTGTTACTGGGATGGGGTTTGGTAGGGAAGGTTAGTGAAGCGGCAGTGTGGAGAGAGGTGGTGAGAAAAGCAGCCTGGATGTCGACTGGACTATCATGAGGGAAAGAATGTAAAAACGAAGCCAAGGAATGCTGGTATAGTGGCATGCAAGTGGGGTCAAATGTGTATCGGGGTGGAGAGAGAGAGAGAATAGAATAGAATAGAATATATTAATGTCTATAAGAAAAAGTACATCAGAAAGGAGCAGTGTCCATGTCGGACTTATTGCTATCAACTACAACTAAAAAAACAGAGATAAACTGGAAATAAAAACCAAAGCTTAACCTCCAGCTATGGTGAGGGTACAAAAGCAATAGCTTAACCACCAGCTACGCAGAGGAATAAAACTCACTAACTGAGAGAGAAAAACTGTGTGATCTGGTGTGAGGCACATGGTGGCCTCTGGTGACGAACTCTGGATGGTCGAGGAAGACGTTGGAGCTTCGGTCGACGAGCTGGAATGTCAATCTCACTATCTGAAGTATCTTCCCTAGCTCTTTTCTGAAAGAAAAGTGTAATATGTGGCTGGCCGCGGTCAACATCCTGATCATCTGATAGAAGTGAAGATCTCCAAGAGAACATCTCTCGCAAAAGTAAACCAACACATCTCGCATCTGGATAGGCAAAGAAGGAACCAAGCGTGAGTGGAGTGTCCCAATATAGACAGTGGTATCTGCCTCTGATCTCATAGTAAGCTGGACATATGAAATAAAATGAAACTCATCCTCAACCTCATGTAGAGTACAACACTGATAGATCCGTAATGGGCGTGGCGTGTCTGTGTATCTGCCAGTCTCAATAGCTAGCTGATGAGAAGAGACCCGAAGCTGACCCATGCGGTAGCGCATCATCATACCATCTATTGTAAGTGCGTTTATGAGACGAGAAAATTTTCGGAGGATATGCAACGCTGGTTGAGTGAAGAAGCGACTGAGATAAAAAGGCAGCTTGTTGGTCTACCGAAGATGAGAAAGGGAAATCGGCGTGTGGCCAGAGAGGAAGTGTACGTAGGAAGACCAAGTGGGGAGAAAGATGGACGATTGCGACGTGTGGAATGAGGTGTCGTAGCAGTACCACGAGTGGCACGACCCATAGACAGGAGCAATAGAGAGTGATCAGAAATGGTAGGGTGCATAATATGAAAAGTATGAAGAAATGGAATCAAGGCTGGTGAGCCACTGAAGTAGTCAACAACGCTGTGACCACCCCCGTGCGGATGACAGGTATACACAGATGATGATGTCCATCGAGATAGGCCATTCAACGAGTGAGCTTCTGCAAGTCCAATCAGCTGTTCTCCAAAGTGTGTAGCCGGGGTATCTGCATCCTGAGAAGTCCTATCCAAACTCACATCCAAAACCTGGATATGTAGGAAATTACTATCGGCATGAAACTCTGTCTGCTGGGTGCTGGTACGAGCATTAAAATCTCCTGCTAAAAGAATAAGGCCCTGCTGTGCAAAGCTGGCTATATCATCTGAGAGAGCCTGGAAGGGGTCACCACCATAGTCTACAAACACGGATGTCTGAGGTGCAAAATAACAAACTGCTATAAAGAGATCTTTAGGTAGCCCCAAGTAGTGACCAAAAAACTGTAACCAGATGAAACGTGCAAATGGATCACTTTTGAGCAGCTTAAAATGAGTATGATAAACTTCCTTGGTAAGACATGCAACACCACCAGAACCACGTGTGGTTTTTCCTCGAACGAAAGGCCTGTATGCTGAATGCCATGAATAATCTTGAATGGTTGGAAGGGGTTGATATAGTGATTCACGAGTCTCTGCTAAGAGAAAAATATCACATTGCTGCAAAAAAGAGTGAAAGTCTCCTGCTGAAGAAGATGAAAGCACACCATTACAATTCCAAAAACCAATTCGTAATGGCTGAGGGGATCTCGAGCAGTTGTTCCCGGGATCCCCGACTTCCTATTGTGAGATTTTATCGTAGAATTTAGGCTTGCCTTCAATAAAGACCACTCTTTGATTCCTAGCATTGGCCTCATGAATGACCAATTTCCTCGCTTGCCATTGTGTGTGTGTTAGATCTTCATCCATAAAAATAAAAGGTCCTTTGAGCTTAGCTCAAAGGCGTAAAGCAGCATTGCGTCGATCAATGGAATGAAACTTTAGGAATAAGACCTTATCATCAAATTTGCTCTGCCAAGCAGTGTCAAATCCCTCCATATTATGTGCAAGCTTAGATACAAGAAGGTCTTTCGCCTTATCAAGAGCCTTGTTTCCATTAGGAATACCCCTAACTCGTATATTAAGAGCCTTCTTGGCTCTTCTCTCATGTTCCGTAAAAACATTCTCTAGGGTAGAATTCATTAATGAAGGCTGAACTTGGCTAGAGAAATTACCGTCCTGCTTAAGAACTGAACGAAGGCTGAACTTGGCTAGAGAAATGACCGTCCTGCTTAAGAACTGAAGCCCAAGTACGAGTTTCTTCCACTTCCTTTGCCAAGGACGAGATTTTACTTTCCACATCTTGCTGCGAATGAGTATCCTGCATCCCTTTCTCTTTCATCGTGTTGATAGTGCTTTGCAAATCCTTATTTTGAAGAATGACCCTGGTAAGTTCTCCATGAAGCGTCTGATTTTGTAGCTGCAATTTCTCGATAAATTGAAACACTTCTTTGAACTGATGTTGTAAGTAGCTGTGAAGAGAATCAAAGTCGGATAAGTTGCTAGGTTGTAATTGCTCTGCAGGGATATGATAGGCATCTACAAAAGATAAAATCGGGACCGGTACATTGGCAATGCCCGGCAATGGAAGATGTGGTGATGACTGGCCGACAGCTGAAGAGCCACCGATGGCCAGGTTAGCAGGTGACTGGCAAGCAGGAGAAGAGGGGGGCGAAGGAGACCCCCCCTTTTTGATTGAGGCCATATCAAAGATGCTGACAGGGCCTGAGCGGGACAGAACCTGAGGACTGGTCAGGGAAGGCAGGACCGGAGCGGATAGGACCTGAGCGGAGGACAGAAGCAAGCAGTCTGTAAAACCAGTAGAAAGTCCAGAGTCTAATTACAAAGTTGCCAGAAGCTCCTCATACAAAGGGTGCCGCCTCAGAAATAGGCCTCGCTTGAGCTTCGCTAGCTAAGTGTTGATCCACTACGCTCCTCGTTCAATGGCGATCTTCGAAGGATGACATGTAGCCGTATGAGATCCAAACTGCTCCAGTTGGCCTACCTCTAATCAAATCTTGATCGTCCCAGCAAACACATGACTAGATAGCGATGTAGGATCAGCGATGGATGTTGATCGCTGTCAATCCACACTCCACCTTCCTTTCAATTGCTAGCAGCAATTCTATGGGTCTTGCCAATGCTCTGAGGGCGCTCACTGTTCATCGCTGATCCGTTCAACATGTACCTTCTTAGACTGGTGCAAGAGCGTTTTTCAGTAGTATGGATCTGGAACGTGCATCTGGAATTGAATTCCAGCAGTATAATGTATGCTTATTCACCTTTTCATGGGCGCATGAGGGATGATTGAAGGAGCTGCGATGGAGGTGTTTGTGGCTGAAGCGCAGCTATGGCAGCTTCCATTTCCAGAGAGAGAGAGAGAGAGAGAGAGAGAGAGAGAGAGATGTCTCCTCCCTTGCGCGCGTCCCTGGACCCTCCCCACACCCCCGCCCTTGTGTCCTCCCCGCATGCGCTCCCTTTGCCCTCCCTACGCCCCCCTCATGGTGGGAACTCAAGTATAATTGAAAAGGAGAAAGGCCCATGCTTCTACTATGGTGAGATGTGGAATTGCCACCCAGCAAAGCTTGAAACAGGCCTAACCTGAAACTTGAAATGTCTAAAGTTACAGTATTGCCCCAATAGAATCCAATCTAATCATTTGCTTGCCTAGATAGTTCAGTTCGTAGTGATAGGCAGACCTAGTAAACCTTAAAACAAAAGCAAGAAATGTTGGAAATATCTACCGGATCTTCCAGTGAAATGCATTATTATGCTACTATCAAATACAATTGCTCTTGACAGAGGCCACAAACACCTTGTTCTAAGTTGCAATCTACTAACTAATGATCATATGCTGGCTGGATTCTTCACAAATGAGCTTTGAAGCTAACTTAATCTAAGCAAGTGAGCAAAAATTCGAAATCTGAATGTTTGCTTCACCTACAGCTCCTAAACGTTAAAATCGATTATGGATGACTAAGATAAAAGAAATCAGCAAAAGAGGGCATTGAAACCAGATTAATTGAGCGTGAATTATTATGTTGTAAAGAGCTAAAGGGGGGTACCAGTGACTTCAGCGCAGACGGACGTGCAAGTATCGTCCCTATGTTGCCGAGAAGAGAGGCACGCACAACCAAATTGCGATGATATGCTGCTGTAGTTTAGGCTGCTGGGAGATTTGAATCTTGCTGGGAGATTTGAAAAAACAGAGGATTCCCAGGCAGCTCACGCTGCCCGTCACGCGTTAGCGGGCAGCGTGACCTGCCCATGAAGATTATAATCTATTATCGGATACTAAATGTTTCATCGGATTGTTTATCGTTTTTGAGTTTGCTCTATATTCCAGAATCACAAGACCTGTTTTCATCTAACAAGATAACTCAAAAAGTGACAGAACTAATAGTAGTAAATTCTCAAAAAAAAAGACATTCAGAAAGGCAAATACCCTTTTCTTCTTCTGAGAATCTTGGAAGATACTCCCTGAAAGAGACCAGATTGTCGCGATTCTTATCATGCAACTTCCGTTCTCGTTTGGTGCGATGTAGGGCATCATTCTCAGCCAACCGGACGTGCCAATCCTGGTAAACCCGTCAAGCTAATAAAATGATCTGAGGGATTGATATCAATGAGTGGGAACAAAACGGTTAGGCACTGCGAGATGTTGAACTGATCCTATCATTTAGATAATCCTTGTCGCCATAATCATCATCCCATGAGGCATGTTCCTCAGTCGCTCGTGGATACTGCAACATCTCAAAGTGAGAATCCACATGAGAATCTTCTTTAGCCTCTCCATTCAGCTTATTAACAAGTGCATATTTTTCCCATTCTTGGTACTTCTGCCTAAAGTACTCTCGCTCCCATGTTCGGTCTTCTCGCTTGCGCTCGAAATCTGTGACAATTGGATTGAAGGGCACCGCTTCATGTCTGGCATCTGTGGTGGCATTAGAGTGAGCTCTCAAAATCAACCGACGTCCAAGCTGCTTTCGGTGCCCCCCAGTTATGGATATAGAAGGATGACTTGAGAATCTCAACAATGCTAAGCAACCTATTGCAAGGAGAAAATAGATAATGAATCCCTCACCAGAATTCTTACACAAAACAATGCACCACTTCAAACCTCTCTTTCATAAAATATCAGTGTCAACTGCAGCATCGGAGATCTACAAGGAAAGCTCACAAAAGATTGTTTATACCCTGAAATCTGCCGCTTACAGCCACAAAATGGCTGCGAAAACTCTTGGATATACAAAAAACTTATTGATTCTGCCAACTTCCATGTCCAAATCAAAACTGTCTTGCCGTCTTGAGGTCTGTGGTCAGTAATCTGTTTTTGCAGACCGGCTGACCCAAAGCATGTAATCTCTTGGACTCTGCCTCTGAGCTAATTGTAGACTGGAGGATGGTGCCATATAGCTTCGCGAGAACGTGGCCAATCATAATAGTGCGGTAATTACCAGGTACCATGGGGTCACCTATTTTATGGATAGGGTGTATGATGTTGGTGCACCAAGAGGATGGGAAGGCCTCAACAACGGCATGGTTAAGGAGAGTGGATAAGGTAGGGGCAAGAGTATCGGAGGCGTGAATCAATAGCTCAGATTCAAGGTCTTCAATGTCCATGGTGCGGTGGGTTTTCAGCTTTTTGATTGTTGCCCGAACCAGGTCAGGGGTGAAAAAGGTGAAGTCTGAAGGTCGAGGAGAGATGGAGATGGGCGTATCAGTGGGTATAGTGTAAAGCTGGGTAGCATAGTCGGTCCAGATATGTAGATCGTCTTGTAGAGGGGGTGGGGCACGAGGGATAAACTCACGCCAAAAGGCACCAGAGGAGGAGCTGAGAAGGAGGTTCACAAGGTGGTTACCTTCGGAGTCATCATAGGCACGTTTTTTGCGACGGAGTGTATTGTCGTGAGGAACGGAGGAGATGGCGGGCGTGGAAACGAGCATGTGTGACAGAGTGGTGAAGGGATCGGCATTCCACGTCATACCATGGGGGTTTCTTTAAGGCAACCGCTTCCCTGAAAAACACAATAGGGAATTTCTTTCATATCAATAAAAAGTAACAGAGTACATTGAAAATTTGCTCGGCAGTGCCGGCTAGTATAATCGGGCCAATTCTCTCCATGAAAAACAATAGGTCTCGACCAATGATAAAGTCAATCAAATCGCCTGCTGTAGAAGATGAGTGGATGCCATCACTGTTCCATACCCCAATCTGAAGATGGTATGGATGGGACCCCGGGATGCTCCCAATCTCGGGGGCCCCGAATTCCTAGCTCTGGAAATTGCTAGGGGTGCTAGCAACGATTCGTATCTGGCCATCTCGATATATAACCCATCTACCAGTCTCTCGAGCCACCTGGAAGGCTTTATGCCTCTCCGCAACCTGGATGTAGGTAAGATCGTCATCGATATATATGGTAGTGCCACGTAACTGAGCTCTATAGTGTAAAGCCTCTCTGCGGCTGTCTAGGGATGTGAAGCAAACGATCAATGTAGCTGCATCTCTCGTGGTCCTCCAAGCTGTATCTAGCCCATCTGTCACATGTCCTAGAGTGGTCTCGAGAAATCTCATAGCCTCGGCAATGGCATCCTGTGTGTCCGGTATGCCACGAACCCTTATGTTATGTGCCTTTTGCTCCCTTGACCGCTTTTCCGAAATGGTGGCTGAGATGACCGAGGAGATGGGAGCGCTAGGCTTGGTGCCTTTCTTCAATACTGTTGCCCATGAGAGGGTTTCTTCTTTATGTTGTTCCATTTTATTTTCAAGTTCCCGTATCATGGTGGTAGCCGATTCCGAGGCCGCAACTTGTTTAGTACTGATCGCTTGTTCCAATGAGGCAACTTTGGATTGCAACAGGTTCTTTTCTTTGAGTAAGGTGACCACTATTCCCTGTAGTTGTGAAAATTCCTGTTTCAAAAGCTGGAAATCCGCTTTCATTTGGTCAGCTTCTCAGGAGGAAAATAGTTCAGTTGATTTGGAAGGAGTGTATGGGATAGGTATTGTAGATGGGGGAACTGTGGATTCGTGGGAAATAGGAATAGGAAGGAGGCCGGTAGGAATGGCCAGATTGATAGGATTGGAGATCAATGAAGATGCAGAAGAGGTGGAAGAAGAAGAAGATGAGAGAGGGGAAGGAAGAGCAGAGGCAGGGGAGGGGGGTGTTGCATCAGAGGCAGCGAGTGCAAGGGGGGGTGGACAGGCAACAAAGGCAGGGTCTGGACAAGTAGGGGGTGGGTGGGCAATGAGTACAAGGACTGGACAAGCAGCGGGGGCAGGGGGTGGGCGGACATCGAGGGGGGGTGGGTTCTAGCGAGGGAAGGGGGTGGGCAGGTAGCGAATGCAGGGGGGGGGCTTGCATCGAGGACAGGGTTTGGACCAACCTATGGCAGGGGGTGAGCGGACAGTTGGGGGGTGGTGGTTCCAGCGAGGGCAGGGGGTGGGCGGACAATGAGGGGGGGGTTGATTCCAGCGAGGGGGTTTGATTCTAGCGAGGAGGAAATGGAGGAGATGGCAGCAGCCAGCGAGGAGGAGATGGTAGCGGTAGGGGTAGGAGAGCGGGAGGAGCTACGTGTGGAGCGGGGGGGGGGGTGCTGAGCCACGGAGGGGAGCCATAGCTGAGAGAGAGAGAGAGAGAGAGAGAGAGAGAGAGAGAGAGAGAGAGAGAGAGAGAGAGAGAGAGAGAGAGAGAGAGAGAGAGAGAGAGAGAGAGAGAGAGAGAGATCTTTATTAATGTCCATGGAGTACCCTAAGGTACATAGGACTGAAAAAAAGGTACATGTCAAGTGTGCTCGGTGGGAGCGTGAAAGCTCAACCACCTAAAAGAAACAAGATTACAATAAAACAAGAAATAGTGCTATGCACAAGGAGAGTCAAGCATCATAGATGTCTCTCTGCTTTGTGAGAAAAAAATGATGTAAAGTATGCTGTGGCACTGTCTCTGTGCGAGCTGCGTCTCTCTGTCGTCGAGTAGATGATCAGTGGTGTCTACACTGTCGTGAAGTTGCAGGCCGTGGCCTGCGGGCTGGCTGTCTCTCTGGTCGACGACACTGCCTCTGCCGTCTATGTATGGTGGCATCTGGAATCTCGGCCTCTCCATCAGAGTCACTACTCTCCTGCCTCTGTCTCCGACGGGATAGACACTCCTGTATGCTCAGCTGTATCAGGGGGGAGGTGTCAGCGTCAAGACTCCCGGATCATCAACGCAACACATCTGGAGTCCTCATACGATATCAAGGCAGAAAGTGCAAGTGGATGGTCTCGAAACAAGCAGTAGTATCTCCCTTGAATCTCATAGTAAGCTGGGCATCTGAAGAGAAAATGAAACTCATCCTCTATATCATGTAGATCACACATACTACAAATCCGCGCATCTCTCGGGATGCCCCTGTATCTACCAGTCTCAATGGCTAACTGGTGAGAGGAAACCCGGAACTGACCCATCACTATCCGCAGTCTGTGTGAGATACGGTCCACTAGGTATCTGGGTACAATGGGATAATCCCGAGATAGAAAATGTGTCCGATAGAACTCCATCTTCACCCCAGATGAATCCTGCCAAGTGCTCTGAAGATATGCCCTGTATAAGTATCCTCTAATATACTGATGAGTACCAGCTGGTAGATCCGTAATGTGAATACTCAATGTGGAGAGGACACGACAGGCCTGGGAATACCACGAGAAGGAGTGTCCCTCAGAGTGTAGGTGCTGGGAGGACGACAGAGCTGCTGCAGCATAGTGTGTGCCTCTACCCTGGAGATCCTCTAGGCGCTGTATGAATGTGACAATATGGAACAATGCCTCTACCTGAATAGGGGGGACGACAAACTCTGCCAATATAATATGATGTGGGATAGAGGGCTTAGCCCGTATCATCTGAGAGAGCATATGAATCTGAAGTCGTGAGATGCGCGCCCACTCGGTAGCTGTCAAGCCAGTACTCCATGTCTCTGATGCATATAGAGCTGAGGGAACGACCATAGTGTCAAAGAGTCGGCACTTACTAGTCGCATCTCTAACATGTGAGCTGAAGCATAATCTCTCCAACTCTACCAACGATGCATAACCCTTCCGTAGTCGGGAAAATGCCGCCTGTCGCATGCTGAATGTGGGACCAGAAAATACCACCCCTAGGTATGTGTAGGAGTCAACTACCTCAAGTGGATGCTCCTCCCATAAAAGCACCTGTCGCATCATGAAGTATCTAGAGGTGTTAAATATCATAACTTTGGTTTTGGCCACATTCATTGATAATCCTCACTGAGTACAAAAAGAGTGAAGCGTCTCAAGATGCCGCTGCAAACCTTCCCTCGTCCTCGAAAGCAAAACCACATCATCAGCATGTAATAGGATAGCGATAACGAGATCACCCAATGTGCATCCCTCACCTCCCTCTGCCTGTATAACCTGCTCAAGCTCGTCTATATATAAACCAAAGAGTGTAGGGGAGAGAGGACATCCCTGCTTAACCCCAATGGTACTCTCTATCTCTGGTGATACAACTCCTGATACTCGGATACGACCAATAACTCATCTGTACAATGCCACAACTGCCTGTATGATATCCTCTTGGAGGCCACGGTCCCGAAGTCTCTGTATCAGTAGATGTCGAGGCACAGAGTCAAAGGCCTTGCGGAAATCCACAAAGCCGAGTACTACACGCATCTCTAACATGAGAGAGAGAGAGAGAGAGAGAGAGAGAGAGAGAGAGAGAGAGAGAGAGAGAGAGAGAGAGAGAGATGGTCGCTCATCCCATTTGGGATGAGGTGGAGTGTGTTGCCCGACAAAAAGTGGCGTTGCCCTTTTTGTCGAAAGCAGTTCTCAGGGAACGCCTCTCGGGTTCGAGCACATTTGGGGGGACCTGGAAACTGGGAGATGTTTCGGAGCCCCTGTGTTGGTACGCAAAATTTCGACAACGTGTTGCAGCGTGTTGAACTTGTGCCATAAGTAATTAGTAAGCTGTTGAAGTTCATCCGAGGAGAAATATCTCATCAACTATCTCATCCGAGGAAAATTGTTTTTATTTCGTTTTGGGGATGTGGGACAGTGAGGGAAGGGGCCTGTATTTTTTTTTTTTGAAAAAAAAAAATTGAAAAATGCAAGACGCGTCCGGACCCGGACGCACCCCTGAGGCGTCCGCGTCCGGACGCGGGCGCGGGCGCGCCCAGGGTCCGCTTCCTTAGGTTTGAAGTTTCTTGGTTTTACACCTATTAGTGCTGATCCAAATGTTTACACAAAGTACCTTAATGGGGAAATTGTAATCATTGGAGTTTATGTTGATGATACATTGATTGCTACTAACTCCATAAAAGATATGGAGATAGTAAAAAAGCAAATATCCTCTATATTTGAAATTGCAGATATGGGAGAAGCCAAATTTTACCTTGGTGTGCAAATCGAAAAGGAAAATTTAATTATTTCCTACATCAATCTCTTTATATTTCAAAACTTCTTGATAGGTTTAACATGCAGGATTGTAAAGGGAAAATGGTTCCTATGCCTACGGGAACCATATTATCAAAGGATGATTGTCCTACAACTGAAGAGGAGGAGCAGATGGCCCTCATTCCCTATCAACATCTCATTGGTTTCTTATATATTTAGCAACATGGACTAGGCCTGAAATAGCTTTTCCAGTTTTCAACCTTAGTCAATTCAATTCTAATCCAGGTTTGAAACATTGGAAGTTAGCACAACATGTTTTGAAATATCTCAAGCATCCTATAAACTATGGACTTCATTTTTCCCATTACAAAAGCATACAAGTAATCACCTATACAGATGCAACCAGGAAGGATGATTCAAAGAGCATCTCTGGATGTGTTTGTCTAGTCGCAGGTGCTGCTTTCTCATGGGTATGCAAAAAGCAATCAATTGTTGCTCAATCTTGTGAGTCGGAATATGTGGCAACTGAAACCTTATGGATGCAATACATCTCGAATCAGCTTGGAGTTTTTCAAAAAAATCCTTACTTCTCATGGATAACACTTCGACTATCTTAGTAAGCAAAGATTCCGTATTTCATCCAAGAACTAAGCACATAGCTATGAGATATCATTACATTAGAGATTTGGTGGAAAAACAAATCATCGAAGTGGAGTATGTGCCAAGTGAAGACATGGTAGAGCTTATTTGAAAAGCATCAGGAGACATTAGGAGTCATTCATTTAACATGTTTAAGGGGGAGTTGTTGAACTTATAAACCTAGTCAAATGAATAGTACATGCCAAATGAACAATAATTGGGTCCAAGTTTTTAAGGCCCAAATACTTAGGCAAATTTTTTTAAGCTTATTGGCCACAATTCTCCTTGCTTGGTATGATGCACTTTTGGATGCAACGCGTGTTTTTATGGGTTTTTGGGGTTTAGTCATGTCATAGAAAGACTAGTATTCTAGTACTAAGTAGATACATCCAATTTCAACTTAGTGGCTTTAGTGCTTATTGTGAATTTGTGATAAGTCATAAATTAAGAAGATTAAAACTTGGAATACAATAGCAGGTACATGATTAATGAAAGCAAGACACCTAGTAGAATCAAGATTGAAATGAATGGCTTCAATGCTAAGAGTTAGAACTTATAGTTTCAGAACTTTAAAATTGTTTGGAGAAGCATCATATTAGTGCATAGATTTTCGAATTGGCACATTTTATTCTTCTCAAGGCAACTCTTAATGTGCACAAATCTTTCTATCTAAAATTTGTCAACTTCATTGTTGTCCCAACTCTATTCTTACTTATTGTGATATTCATTTTTCTGTTGGTTTTGGACTAGGGTCATGCGCGTGTTAGATATATTTTAGGTCCATATGGGTCAGGGATGCGCGTCCAGGCCGGACGCGGGCAATCCGCGTCCGGCGTCCGGACCCGGACGCGTCCGACCCCTGGACACGTCCCATTTTTTTTAAAAGTTTTTTTTACACTAAATAACAGTAAAAAGACTTAAAAAAAAAAAAAGCGGACGTGTCTGGACGCCCAGACGCACCCCTGGCGCGTCCGCACTCGGACACGGATGCGGACGCGCGTTCGGACGCAGCGTCCGCTACCTTAGATATGGGTACTGCTTATTATTCATCTATTGATGGTCATTCTGAAGTTTGAAATCATACTTTAGCAATTTAGTTACACAACTTTGCCTCACCGTCTACTTAAAATTAGGATCAAAGCTATTGTTTTCTGTTTATAGTTACCAGAGTTATGTCAGTAGCAACACAAATGTTTTTCCCTTCCTATTGGTGAACTGCTATTCGCCTGCACTCCTTGGTATGCCTTCATCCCTTTTTTCCATTACGTTATTTTCTTTCCTTACCCATTTGCACGATCTTATTCTGCAGGCTCCAAGGCCTATTTGATAGTCCGAGGGACCAAAGAAAGGCTGAGGTCTAGTCATAAATGCATTGTGTTCTGGAACATAGTGTTCCCGAATTTTAGGTTGTTCCAGAGCGGAACACTTTTTTTTTGGGGGTGGTGGTGGGGGCTTTCTTTGTAAATTCTTTTGGGGTGTTTACATGGAAAAAAAAAGCCTAGAAAATTAAAAATAGCAGTTGTAGGTTTTAGGTTTTAGAAATACTAAACTATACTTGTAGTTGCATCAAAATCAAGTTTGCTTTGCTACATTTTTAGATCATTCAAAGTGTTGAATAACATTGAACAATGCTTGCACTCTATGGTTATGGGACCAGTATACATGCACCTGGAAGATGTTCTGACAAATCTTCAAGTCTTGTTGGGGATTCTTCTACCGAGTTCGTAGACCTTGTTGCACATCAAGCTTAATCCAAATTCCAAAGTGAAAAAACTTGATCCTCATGAGGTTTGATTTCCACTCTTGGTAGCACTCCTTCCTCAACATTCTAGATTTTAAGATGCAAGCTTTGGCCGAGATATTACTGAAAGGGAGTCACTAACTTGATATAGATGTGCTGCATAAAATAGAATTTTCTAGATTGTGAAATAGTTTGCATGTCTCTAAATAGGGTGTCCCATTGGTTATAAAAAAGTTTAGGCTTTTTTTTTGTTCCAACGTTTTAGAAGCATAGCATTCTGGGACGCCATGGATGCTATGCTTCCAGAACATTGTTCGGATGCAACTTAGGGTCTAGTATTATCCAAGTAAATCAATGAACGAGTCTAATTATTGCCAATTTTTTAATGGTCTGTCCAAGTGCCCAAGTATATGGTCAAATGACAGATGATAACAAGCACAGTAAAAGCTAAATGTAGCAACCTATTATAGGAGAGACTGTAGATACCCATTTCGATGAATTCTAGGTCTCATGTATTGTTCTTTACGTACAAACTGCAACTCGTTCTCTACAAACAAAATGTATAGAAAAATATAAATTTTTAGGAGATTTATGAACATTAACATTCTGATGAAATGTAGTGGTGGTCGAGCCATAAGCAAGCTCTGTTAGCCGGTTCGATCTAGGCACTCCAGGAAAACCAGATTCTCAGAGGTCCACAAGAAGTGATTTTTTTTACCTTATTGCAAAAGATGTGATTGTTTGAATCAAACAACGGCAGTAAAAGTAGTTGCTATATTGCAGAAGCTTTTCAGTCAAACAACAGCGTAAAAGTAGTTGCTGCTAAATGTGTCAGTCAGTCAAAATAGATCTTTGGCCACAGACGACAGTGGATCAGCTGCTGCTACTCCTACAATGTACAATCTAGCAGTAAATATTGTTATGTGTGTTGCTACCTCCAGAGCAGTCAAATTTAGATGCATGGATAGGCTACCAATCAGCAGTAGAGCAGAGTTACGGTGTGCCTGAAGAATCCTTTGGTGACAGTGACGTGGAAGCTGCCCAAGCTGCTCTTATCATAACCAGCACCATGAGAATAAAAATAAAAAGAGTTAGCAACTTTGCATAACACCCAGCCAGGTTGCTGCTTCAATCAAAGTGGGTGACAGGCCTGTCACGGAATGAGGCAATTCACCCTTGGCATTGCTCCTGCTGGAACAAAACATGTTCAGCACGTAAAAATGCTTCATATTAAAGTTTACCCTCATTTGTGGTAAGCGTTCTAGCAGCCAAAGATCACCTCCCGAACCGCAAATCTCGAGCTTCAGCTTTCTCAATGGCAAATATGTGAGGAATGTGTTCTGTACGTGTGGTACAGCACAAGGCTCTTCCATACGCTACAGATCTATGGGAGAGCTAGATCAATGATACCTGTAAGCGATTCTCCTCCGAAAATGGAGCAAAACCTTCCTGGAATTTTGATCTCCCTAGCATCCCAATATCAAATAAAGAAACCATAGTTGCACAGAATCGCGTTTTTGGGAGGAGACGTTTCTGAAACCGCGTTTCTGAGAAACGCGTTTCTCCTCCCAGAATTGCAAAAAAAAAAAAAATTTTTTTTTTTTTGGAAAAATAGCTTATGGCTGAAATTTTTTTAGGGGATCAATGGTCAAACGAGTGTTTTGCCTCTCATAAGTGCAGTAGATGGGGCACAAACAGATCTTATTTTCAATAGCTATTTGGTTGTTATTTGCTCTGGTTTTCAATAAATGCTCAGGGGGTGCGGGGGCGGTAGCCTCCCGGTGGGGGGTTTGGGGGGCAACGCCCCCCAATGGCAGGGTCCGGGGGCTGCCGGTAGACCCCGGCCCCGACGGTAAGGCCTCTTCATGACTTGGCCTTCCACTCCCTGAGTGAAAACACACTTACTGGGACCATCTGTGATCGTAACAGACATGCTAGAGGTTAGTTTTGAATTTTTATCCTTGACAGAACCCAACATGGATTAATGCACCTGAACTGGACCATCCTGCACCCGAAACAGTCGGCAAATTACACAGTAATTATGCTCTTAATTAGAGCTTTCATCTGATACCCATATTGCCCAAAAAAAAAAAACCCAAAAAAAAACGTTTCTGGAATTTTTTCAAAAATTTCCGAAACGCATTTCAGAAACGTGTTTCAGAAACGCAGGGCAACTATGAAAGAAACTGTAAAAGGAATATGAAGCATCATACTGTAGGACATTGAATGATACGATTATCTCAGAAGGGTACCAAAATTATGAAGTTTTGGAGAAGTTGACAAATTGGATTCATTTAAATCAACTCTGAACAATGCAAATGATGATTTGTAAAGTGCCTCAGAAGCCCTATACTTCAGAAACATATTGGTATAACAACCTCCAGAATTTTTTAAAAAACTGGAAATTTTAATTGCTCAAGTGCATTAAAAGTGCCCCAGTGTAAGGACATTGATATAAGGATCAAAACCAAGATATGAGAGGGAGGGTCTATTGACTAGTAGGGATGTTATGGAATAAAATGAACTCTCATCATCTGGAGGGCGTCCTACTCTCCTAGTCATTATCATGCAATTATTTTTGGCAAGAAGGCCTCGATTGCAAGAACCACATGCACGAAGTCTTTGAAACTAACTGTCAGAAAAGCCCACTTTCAGCCGCATTTTCACCTCTGGTCACCACATGTGACTTGCAAAGGCACCACTAGACTAGAACATTTCATTATCATATGATGTGGGAGGTTCTCCAAGTTTTTGGCTTTCCAAGTTCCCATGACCTTTGTCTCAAATTCCCATGACCCTTGGCTTTCCATCTTCTCATGAGTCATTGTACAACTATACATTATAGTATTTGCTCACTTAAATTCAACAAAAAATGATGCTTGCTTTTAGCATGAATGACATTCTTCACTGGCACAAACCTTGACTGCAAAAGTGCCAATTATGGGCTTGGGTGTCTCAAATCCTAACTACTCTAATTTATTGATACATTCAATGATGCAATGCCTCAAAATCAGAACAGTACACCTGTTTTCCTGGAATATTAGTCCCTTTGATAGATTGACAAGACTACTTGGTAGATAATGGTTTCATCTACTTCAAGTTTCCACAAATTTCTGAGACCTATCTTTTGCATGCTTATTACGTCTTTTTTTGTTGTTGTACTAGGACACTTTTAATTTTGATTGAAGCTTTAATTGCTTTTTATGATCAAATCATGGGAGTGTTAAATTGCTTGAGAGGTTCTAATACCAAGCTATAAACACATCCCCAACTGAAAATAGTCACATATCTCCCATATAGAGTTGCTATAGAGCCTCCTAGAAAGGACTTGAGAACTAGATCAATCACATGCTTACTGCATGCAAGTTAGTCCATCTATATTGCTCATGGTGCCCTTAAGGAATGTTTTAGAAGGAACTGACTAGGACTTAGGGCTAACATCACCTAGGCCCATATTAATAGGCATCTAACAAGTCTTATTTGCGAGTCTTCTAGAACTCAACAAGTATTTGCTAGGGTCTTCAAAAATTAATATATGGGCCCAAATGCTAGATACTGTCTTAGGGTCCAAAATAGGCCCAATAATACAATAATTTTGAAGAATGTCCTTACTCCTATGTGGCACCAGAGTTTTATTGGAGTTTCATTGTTGGTATTTGGTAGTAGCATTCTTATGGCACACATAAACAAAGTATTGTTGTTGTTTTCTAGGCAACAACATTTTTACTCCATGCTTTAGGCATCAAGTATATGTGGATACTCTCTTTGTGATCGTCAGTCCATATTGTACAGCAACATAAACTAGAGGGCAACAACAAATAATTTTGCTGCATCAATCTGGCAATGTTGATAATATATGACAGTCATTCCATCAATGCGTTTCGAATTTTGCCTCTATGCAAGAATTTTGCTCCGATACGAAGTTGTGATGAAATGATCTCCGCATTAAGTTTGTGTATGTAAGCTGAATATGCTATTCTAACTTGGCAAACTAATGCAAATGTAAGCGATCGGGATTTGACAGAAGTAGGAGCTCGTTGTCTATCAATATAACCTGGTAATGAGGGCCTAAGACCTTTTATTACTATTTGAGGGCCCAAATTAGGGCTACCATCTGTCCCCTACCAGTAGAGGCCCATCATAGACAGCTCATGTCTCACGTAGTTGCCAAATCAGACATGACGTGCCAAATATGGGGTCCAAAGGATAGGTAATGACAAATATAGATCCATTGTCCATGCCCATACTATTTGACATGTAACTTATGTTGTTTCTTTTTGATGATTTGTGTGTGTTACCTTTCTTCTTTGTTTCTATGAGTGGCAGGTCATGATTGGTTAAGTTTGATGTTTTTATCTCATTCACCAGTTTGGAATTTTCTTAGGCTTGCGGAAAGACTCGATTGGCTCTAGCAGTGGCTCGAGAGCTTGAGAAGGATGTTGAAGTTCTTGCCCACAGGTTTTGACTTGTAACTTGTGAGTGATTAATATGGTCTTTGCAGTCTGCTGAAATTGTTTAACATTGGAATCTGGCATGTGAATTTTTGCTATTTAGACTAGATTGTTATTGCTAAGTGTTAGAAATTGTCCTTTGGCTGAGCTCGACTTATATGACTAGACATAATCACATCCATACTTAACTTGAATCATTTCTTGATGAAGATGATTTTTCATTTGCTTAATCCTCTTTTCCTTTTTAAGACATATATTTCTTATTGCATCCTTGGGAGAAAAAAATACTAAAGTCTCATGTATATGTCATTTGTACTGATTGCCCATGGCATACTCTGAACTGCTTAACAGTGTTGTGCATGTTGACTAACTTGCAGTGAAAAGTGTCCATTGTGGAAAAATTGTTGTAGGAACTTCAGCCAAGTGATTTTTGTGACAATGGAAAATGTACCCCTTACAGAACAGTGCCAATGTTCTTTTTTTCTTGGACTGTGGCTTGTAATATATTTTGATCAAGAAATGGCTAAGAGTCTCAAAATTGTAGCCTTCTAGATGCTAATCAAAAACCCAATCATGCTATGCTTATAGAATATATATGTAACTTCGTGTTTTTTAAAAGTCAATTTGGGCATCAAGCAAAGACTTTTCCAATCCTTTGTTTTTTTAAGCCCTTCCATTTGATGCTTATACAGTATTCATATGCACTATTTATGCATATTTCATTATCTCAAGAAAATGCGGTGCACATAATGTCCAGTAGATAACATGCAGCTTCGTGAGCAAAGACAACTAAGATTTTTGATGCATCTTTTTTGCTTTCAGCGTTGTGTTCCTTTCTTCTTTGGAAACAGATAAGGGTTTGATCCAGTAGGTTATCCTCTTGAAGCCTCATCTTTTGTAGACAATTTTTTCTATGATAAAAGCTATCTAGACTTCTTTCAGAAATTCAAAAGAGATGCCACAGCTGTACAATTCTTGCTGCTAGTGACAATCTTTGCCTCAAAATTTATTCTTGGGAGCAGTTGGGTCTGTAGGTATTTATGAGCTTCCTTAGAGCAATAAAGAATTCATGTTCTACTGGCACTTTGAAAACTTAAAGTTGGTTGGAAGCACTGCAGTTGATATCTGAGCATGTTTGTGGTATCTATCTCCAAGCACCTCATAATTTGTGTTGGTCAGTAATAACTGGTGCTAATATGCAGGGTAATGCTGGGGGGTGCTGAACTTTTGGGTGAACAGGACCAAGTAGTTAGGTGTTCTATACAGAACGCTGTTGTAGAAGCAGTTCAACATGCCCCTTCTTTAGTGATTCTCGATGATCTTGATGCACTTGTTCCTGTGGCTAATGCAGAAGGTTCAGAGCCTTCTACATCAGTCCTCAGTTTGGCTGAATTTCTATCTGACATTATTGATGCCTCTCAGGTGCTATGCTTAACTCTGACTTTTCCACACCTATATTAAAGTAAGAAAGTGTAGACACTTGAATTTATGACTTTTATGATAGTAAAGTAGCTGCCATCTCTTGATAATATGATTCACTCTTGCTTTTTGAGCCTTTGGAACTTTCAATGTAACTTTAATGAAGATCACAGACACAGATTCATCTGTTGTTTGTTTAAACTAATGTTTTCTAGGATATTTAGTTGGTTTTGTATATTCTGAGGTGATCTAGCTTGCAAATGTATTTCTGTTTTTACATTCTATATCATGTTTCTTTGATTGGGTAAAGTCAGAGACTCCTTGTGTTCTTTTCGTTTGCTTGTCTGCACAGTATGACCATAAGTCTTTAGCAAGTTGTATGTGAACTCTGGGCAGACATGCTCAGAGTTATCTCTGAACACTGATTATCCCACATAGGCATGTATTAATAGCTATTTGACTTAAATAAAATTTGAGGACTTCAGAAGCAGATTGTCCCACCCATTTATTCCTACACTGCATGTATCAGTAGCAATTTTGAAGCTTTGAACAAATGAAAGTGATAGGAATGGAAAGATGTTTTTCTTCTTCATTTTTGAATCTTTGTCTAGTATATTTTGAAGCTTTGAACAAATGAAAGTGATAGGAATGGAAAGATGTTTTTCTTCTTCATTTTTGAATCTTTGTCTAGTATATTTTGAAGCTTTCATCGGAAACACTTTTGCTTGAGCACCTATTAAGCTCTCCATTTGGACCAAATACTTATATACTACAACAATGACACAAGAAATGGCTCTTTCAAGCTTCGACATAGCGGAAGAAAAAGACTTTGCTATATTTGGTGCCGTCACTGGGAAGTTAATAGCTCTTTTCATCATGGTTGTCCTTGAGACTATTTTCCTTGACTTCGAGTGGGATTTTTGGAGTTGTTTGATCCATGGTAGTTCATATTTTGCTTTTTTTTCTTCCAATCTAGATTATTTTTGTAGCAATAAATTTGCCGTTTGATTGGAACTTACGTTTGTCTCTATAAAAGCCTTGCATTTTGATCTATCTTAGGTATTATTTCGAAGAGTTTTCACTAGTGTGATAAAGTAGACTCAAATTTAGCCTGGCAGTTTGCGATCTACTCCACTGAACATAATGCTCCGCTATTATTGTGATGCAGCAGGTTGGCTGTTTACATTGTATTGGACCAGCACCAATCGCATTCCTTGCAACTTCAAGGGCACCATCAGCTATTCCTCTTTGTTTACACACCTCAGGTTGTAATAACAGACAGCTTCGTCACCGTCGTGTGGTTTGCCAAGATTTATATACCATAATTTTTAAGATGAATTCGTTTTGCACTTTATTCGGCCTTGTGCATTGTAATGATAAAATTTACCATTAAGATTTTAGGGCTGTCTATCATGATCGCTTGTCCAATTTTTGCTCAGATGTTGGCTATTGTTCACAATTAATACCTTTCTACGAACCATAAGAGCTTTGTTGCTATCTCTTGAGCCTTAAATGCAGTATGCTGTACTTCACATACACCAAGAAGAATATTGATTCGTGCTTCATAGTGTCAGGAAAATTCCTACTAACAACCTAGCCTGGTGGGATTCTAACTTGGAAAACTTATAACACGCTGTGGTCAGAACATAACCAGAACACGATTGTATTTAATGTCTTTGTTTCTATATTTACTTGGACATGTCCTAGCAACTAACTCTCATGTATTTGCTAGGACTTGACTGCTCTTTTTACTGAGAATCATTGATAATTATCCAAAAAGCACAAGGGTACTCAACATTTACTATTATTCTACCAATCACAAGGCAAAACATGAACAATATAAGCAACCGTAGATTCATGTTCACATGAATCAAGTAATTGCAAAAGTACACAGATTTAATCTTTGGAAGCAGAGTATGGCCAACATGTAATCACTGAGAAGAAACAACAACACTTTGAGATGTGCACCACTCTTATCTATTCCTATTTTCACAGGCTGGAAATAGCACTCCACTAAACCTCAGTAGACCTTGTCAAAGAGAACTCTGACTGCATCTAGGTCCAATTAATTTCTACACTTTAACTACTTACTAGTTCAATCAAGAACTGCTTTAAACAGAACGAAACTCGATTCCCATCTGTGACTGCGTCACATTCATGGCACAAACTTCGTAACTGATTACACTTAGTTAACTAAGGCCAAGAATCTTTCATCTAATAAAACTTGCGTTCATTAGGCCTTGAATATACAAAATAACTTTTGATTCTTTGGCCCGATAATTTTCTAAGACATGTTGATAAGCACGAATACAGCATGGTACTTGGTTTGATGCACTTATGATGCCTTAGATAGCTAGCTTGTTATGATTTTTGTGCTTAGGGAACAATTACGTCGCTTAAGACTTTTTTTTGCAAATTAGCTGAATTACTGGAAACAAAACAATGCCACAGCTAATTGCCATTGTGTAGAACTTATTCACCATGTTGAGCTTCTTTTGATTTTTCATGAAGGTTAAACCTGAGTACAAATTTTGAGAATCTAGTGTGCTTGATAAAATCAGAGAGCCACAAAGTACAAGTCTTTTGTACTGCTAAAAAAAATACATTATTCTTTTTCATTCTTGTGATTATTTCCTACTTTTTGTGATCTACTTGTCATGTATGCTAAGAATATTGTCACATCTATATTTAACCTACTTTCATAATGATTTTTGGATTTTTTCAGGAAGGTTGGATTGCTATGTGGAGCTACCAGCACCAGCTATCACAGAGCGTGCTGCTATTTTACAGCATGCTGTAGAAACACGTGGCTTGACTTGTGATCAAAACATCTTGGAGAAAGTAGCTGCAAGTTGTGACGGTTATGACAATTCTGACCTGGTCCGTTGTTCAAACGTCTTCTTCTTTTTGCTCATCCAATGTTTCTGTGATTTGACTTTTTTAAGTGTCAGCTTGTTGATCTTTGTTAAGCTATATTGAAACTGGACTGACTTCTGTGGAAAATAACTATCCATTAGAAAGACACCAACATTGAAGTACAATTAAAAATTTCTTGTTCAAGTAAGTAGACTGGTGCAACTATTTGGAAAAGCAATCCACTGCGCAGACTGGAAATAATGAAAAGCATAAATTGTAGAGGATTACTACAAGGAGAACCAAAAAGAGAACAGGACATTTCTCTAGGGGTTTTGACAATCTGCTGCTAGTAAATTCTTTGTGAGTTTTGCGAGTTTCATTCTACCCATGGTTCACCGATTATGTAGAACATGGCTTGCCATGTAATATTAACTACATTTTGTCTCCAACTACAAGAAGATACTGACTAAATACAAAAATTTCAATGGATTTCAATGTAAACAAACACCTAGCTTGTGAGGACCTCAATGTGAGACAACTTTGGAAGTGACATTAGTTGTCTCCACCCTATACTACTAATAATCCTCCCAATGTCTCTTGATAGTGTTGGAGATTAAGCTCACAGTTTCCTCCCTGGTATGCTATTCTGCATATTTAGTCGTGTTTTTTAACACAGACCGCAATACCTACAAAACTACTATCATTCCGTGTGCAGACCAATGCCTGGTAAAATACACGGGTTTCTGCGTAGCAGTTCGACACCTGCAACTTTCTACATAGAATTGAATCAGTCAAACTTGAAGAACGACTCGAATCAGTTCGTACTACTTCAAGGACGAAACGAATTAGCCAAACTACTCGAAGGACGAATCGAATCAGTTCGACCTTCCGGCTAATCTCCATCTCCTGAATATAGGGTATCCATTCCCGTCAATCTCCACATTCGAATGTCATTTCAATCCATTTGAAGAAGATCGAAGACCTGGCCATCTCCGACTACTTCAACCATCAAGTCACTCGACTATCTCGGCGATCGACTCGAATAACTTCGACTCATTGAGTCACTCGTCTCGTTTGACTGATATACACATTGTACAGATGTCGTTGTACATCAAAATATTTGTAAAGTACATTCACGACCAAATATTGGGTTAGACTAATTTAGTCCTAAGGCATGGAAGATCAAGGATCAGAAGGCCCTAGCATCAATCACACCGAATCTGGTTGATTCCCAAATATCTCACGTCACCACTTGCAAATCCTTTAAGGAAGCATTAGATTTGTTGTCAAATCTCTATGAGACTCAAGATACGACCACCAGGTTACACCTTAGGAAGAAGTTCTTTACTCTCAGAATGTTTGATTCAGCAACTATCACTGCCCACGTCAACAACTTTAAATCTTTACTAGATCAATTGTCAGCTGTAGGATGCGCTATTCAGGATAGTGATGCTGTAATGACCTTACTTTCTTCTCTACCAAAGTCTTATGAGCATCTTGTTGTAATGATCTCCACTCAACCCGATCTAACTCTTCAAAAGGTCATCGGATATCTTCTTCAAGAAGAGATGCGGAGAAAGACCAACGATCTATCCGTCAAAGATGAATCTCTTGCATTATACACCAAGAAGAAAGATAATTTCAAAGGCAAAAATCAAATGTAGAAGCCTCAACCTCCATCAGAGAGCAGTGGATCCACCAAAAGGCGACTCTTTTGCAGATACTGTAAGAGGGTGAATCACGACATCAAGGATTTTTGAATTCGAATCTACAACGAGGCGAAGAAGCAACAACACCAATAGCCAAACTCCACCAATGCGGCTGAATTTAAGGAGCACACCCCTGATGACGACAAACCATCAGAACTGTTAATGGTTTGGAAAGGTAGTAATGCAGACTATGACAGCTGGTATCTTGACAGTGACGCTACCCAACATATGACTCCTCGGAAAGAATGGTTTACTGAACATGTGGCTTATACCAGAGACGAATTCATCTACCTCGGAGACTCTAGCACTATCCGCGTAAAAGGCAAAGGAACAATCAAGATCATATTAAAAAACGCATTCTTCATTTCTGTACCTCAGTTGTCTAAAATCTTCTATCGATTTCAAAGATAATTGATGAGGGCCACACTGTTACCTTTGCTTCTGAACAGTGTACAATCTTCGACAAAGATACTACTTTGACTACTTGCACTCGAGTTGGAAACTTATATGTACCTTCTAACTCTATTGCATCAGCCACTACTTCTAATGAAAATGTAAACAATCAAGCATCATTGTGGCATGCTCTATTTGGGCATATTAATACAAGATCCCTTTCCTACATGCGTTGTAAAAATTTAGTTGATGGATTGAATTTTCCTGATTGATTAGATAGGAAATCATTTTTTTGTGAGTCTTGCATTTATGGTAAACATTCTAGAAGCAGATTTCCCAAAACATACTCCATCAAGACAAAGCATGTGTTAGATCTTGTACATAGTGATTTGCTGTCCAATACCAACTCCATCCATAGGAGATGCACTTTACTTTAGCACCTTTGTAGATGACTATTCCAGATGGACGACAATCATGTTCATAAAGTATAAATCCGGAGCCTTCGAATGCTTCAAGAAATTCAAGACCATGGCTGAAACCCAAACATCTACAAAAGTGAAAGCACTCCAAACTGATGGTGGTGGTGAATACATCTCGAATGAGATGATTGACTATCTGGCCGAACATGGTATTCGAAGACAATTTGCAACTCCCTATTCTCCTCAGCAGAACGGAATTGCAGAAAGGAAGAACCGAACACTACTTTATTCAGCGAGGTCTATGCTACATCGATTGAATTTACCTTCAAAGTTCTGGGCAGAAGCCACTGCCACAACCTGTTATCTACAGAACAGATTCAGCACAAAAGCAGTCAATAACACGACTCCTTATCAAGTGGGCATGGGCACAAGACCAGGGTCACTCATCTAAAAATCTTTGGTTGTATATACTTTGTTCATGTTCCTAAGCAGCTTAGGAAGTGTTAGAATTGAAGAGATTCTCTAATCGGAGTAGACTAATCTTATTAGTACTCACACAAAACATCAACCACAAGCTGAAGAAGAAGAGAGACTGCAAGCAGCTATGCTTCATAAGCTGGAAACTGAGATAACAATGGAGGTGGGCGTCCATCTACTCTTATAGAGGCTGTCCACAATGAAAAGCAAAAGCTATCATTCTACAATAGCAATTGAAATACTAATTATGAAGTCTTAACAATAAAAATCTATGCTAACTTGGTTAAAATAGATTTCTATACTATTCTAGCAAAATTGGTACTAACTTAGGTACCTATACTAAAAATGGATAGTACCTATACTAAAAATAGAAATAGGGCTTCTAGCACGCAGGCTGGCCTCTACAATGAATTAATTAATCCATTAATTCCTGACACTCCCCCTTAATGGATAATTAATTATCAATCACAACCAAGTCCTTTGGTTACTAATTTGGCTCAATAGAACCATTAAGCTTAAACTTGGTTCTATAAAATAAAGGATCCTCTGAATCCAACACTGAAGCCATAAATGCATAATGCGTTTCTTCATCTTCATGATAGTGTCCACTTGACCGTGTCAATCTCTTAGCTCCTTGTTGACTCGATTCTCCCTCATCCAACATTTGACTATCTTTTATAGTCTCAAAATACCATCTTGGTAACTTCTTTGTAGGTGACGTAGAAGGAGAATATGTATCAAATACCCTTGACCTTTCCTTCCGTTTACCAAGATCCACCTGTGTACATACCCTTGGTATAACTTGTGTAGAAGCTGTATCACATGGACCTGTATCTTCCTGAACATCATCTATAATAGGAGTTTTTGTTGTAGGAGAAAATACATCCTCCTCATGATCTTCTAGGTTAGAAGACTCACTTTCCTCAAACACAACATCCCTGCTCATAATCACCTTCTTACTGGTAAGATTATAAAGGCGATATGCCTTCTCTTCCTCATCATAACCTAAGAATAAACACTTGATTGCCTTTGAATCAAGTTTTTGACGATTATCTAAGCAAGTAAACTGCTGTACTAATTGCTTCGCCCCACAAATGATTCTTGAGGTTCTTACCTCGTAGCATGCTTCGAGCACTCTCCACAATAGACCTGTTCTTTCTCTCGGCTACTCCATTATGATTCCATGTTCTTTGCAGAATTCTTGGAACTTTGTAGATATGAATTCACCTCCCTTTCTGAACGTAGAATCTTGATTCGCTTTCCTGTTTGCTTCTCAACAAGTGATTTGAACTGAGTAAAGAACTTAAAAGGTTGACTCTTAACTTAAGCAAGTATATCCATACCTTCCTGGAAAAATCATCCACAAATATCATGAAGTAGGATGCTCCCCCTATAGACTCAGTCTGCATGGGACCTCATAAGTCTGTATGAACAAGCTCCAAGATCTCCTTGGCTCTATATGCTCCATCCTTGGGAAACTGCATACGATGATGCTTGCCCATAACACATCCTTCACAAATTTTTCCTGAAGATACAATATTAGGTAATCCTATTACCATATTATTGTCTTTTAGAACTTGTAAGCTTTTATAGTTCAGATGTCCAAACCTTTCATGCCATATCCTGCTCTTCATACTATCAGAAGCTGCACAAACCTGATGATCCAATGTAGTTGCATCAAGTTTGTAAAGTCGACCTTCCAACAATCCTTTGACCACAACTTTGTAACCTTTGTTTTTGTCTTTGATGAGACACTTCTGATCGTCAAACTCATCTTTCATATTCTGTTTAGCTGTAGCAGAAACTAAAAGTAAATTTTTTTTTAAGCTTGGAACATAGAGAACATTCTTAATTTCTCCTGTATTCCCTGAAGGTAAATGTACTCTCACTGTACCTCTACCTTTGATATCGTAAGAAGAATTGTCTCCAAGCTTGACATGTGAATTTACACCAGTGTCATCAAACTGTGTGAACCACTCACGATGTGGTGTCATATGTTGCGGTGCTCCAGAATCAATATACCAACAATCTTCAGAGATCTCTGATGTTGAAGCTGAGAATAACTCATCGCATCCCACAGCTTCACTTTTGTCTTCGTCTTCAATGAAGTTGCCTGACTGCTTCTTCTTGTCCTGGATAGCCTTCTTTTTCTTGCACTCAAACGCATAATGACCATACTTGCCACAAAAATTACAATTGCCATTTCTCTTTGGATTAGATTTGGAACTATCTCCTTTTTCCGTATTGTCCTTCCCTTCCTGCTTCTGATCCTTTTTGCCTCCTTTCTTCTTGCCCTTCTTACCTTGATTCTTGGAAAAGAATCCCAGTTCCTTGAAATCTTCTCTAGACATCAAGTTTTGTCTTCGTAATTCCTCTTGAAGTAGCAAACCATTGAGCTCATCAAAAGTCGGCGATCTCTCCCTCAAACTTAGTGTCATAACAAAGTTCTGATATTGTAATGGTAAGCTATTCAAAACAATTTGTACTAGAGTATTATCAAGTACAATTTCCCCTATAGAAGACAACTGATCTCTTAGATCCTTCACTCTGGTAATAAAATCTGTAATGGATTCTTCTGATTCCATTTTCAAGGTATGAAGCTTATTGTTCAAGAACAACGCTCGAGACTTACTTACCGTTTCATATGTGTTCTTAAGGATATCCCATGCATCCTTAGGCCCAACTGCATTCCTGATCTGCGGAATCACCTTATCCTTCACAGATAAGTTGATGATATGATGTGCACGTTCACCTGTTTCTCAAATGCCCTTCTATCTTGATGATTGAGACCGAGAGCCATCACCTCTTGTCCCATGACAATTTCCCAATAATCTTTGTCCTGAAGGATATTCTGAAGTTTGAACTTCCACAAGCTGTAGTTAGATCCATCTAACTTGCTTGATTCGGAAGAATAGATTCATTGAGACTCCCCATCTTTGTTGTACAAAAATGACGGGCTTTTTACTAAGAATATACTTGCATGCAACAATATCTTCCTCAGATAATACCTGTCCAATTGTGGTCTTCCCTGGATATCACCTGTCCAGCTATTGCATGCAACAATTTTTGAGACAGATAATACCTGTCCAGATCTTGTCTATCTGGTTTCTGCTTGTCCCAGATACTGCCTTCCTCAGTTCTGCCTGCATGCAAAAATCTGATCACAACCTGTCCGGATACCACCTTCCCTAGGTGCTGCCGCCCTCGGGAAAAAACCTGTCCTGGACACTGTTTCCTCAGGTACTACATGTCCAGATATTACCTACTCAGGTACTGCCTTCTCCAGCTGTTGCTGCCCTCAGGAACACCTGTCCTGATCGCTGCTGCCTCAGGTACTGCTTGTCTGGTTGCTGCTGCCACCTTCAGATGAACCTGCACCACATAAAAACTGCACACGAAAACACCTGTTCTGCTGGCCTGGATGTTGCCTCCCTCAGATCTGCCTGTCTGATACTGCTGCCTGTCCAGAAGCTACCTGCGCCAGATGCGACCTCCACCAGAAAAACCTGCACAGGATGACGCCTCCACCAGATACAATCTTCACCAAATAGCACCTCCACTAGATGCGATCTCCACCAGTAAAACCTGCAGCGCTGATCTTCTCCTTCGGTAGATCCCAATCTTAACGAGATGGCTCTGATACCATGTTAGAATCGAAGAGATTCTCTATTGGAGTAGACTAATCTTGTTAGTACTCACACAAAACATCAACCACAAGCTGAAGAAGAAGAGAGACTGCAAGAAGCTATGCTTCATAAGCTGGAAACTGAGATAACAATGGAGGTGGGCGCCCATCTACTCTTATAGAGGCTATCCACAATGAAAATCAAAAGCTATCCTTCTACAATAGCAATTGAAATACTAATTATGAAGTCTTAACAATAGAAATCTATGCTAACTTGGTTAAAATAGATTTCTATACTATTCTAGCAAAATTGGTACTAACTTAGGTACCTATACTAAAAATAGATAGTGCCTATACTGAAAATAGAAATAAGCCTTCTAGCACGCAGGCTGGCCTCTACAATGAATTGATTAATCCATCAAGTCCTAACAGGAAGAAACTGGACCAAATAAATGCTTTTTCATTGGCTATCCCGATGAACATAAAGCTTATAAAGTTTATGATCCATCCACCAATGTAGCATTTGTTTCGAGAGATGTAATCTTCAAAGAGGATGCATTCTATGACTTTAAACAACCATCGACAAATGATGTGTCATTTCATCCTATTCTACACAGCATCGAATCTTCCACTCGTGATGTCTCTTCTACAGAACCTGCAGCCGAAGCTACAGAAGCCCGAGCAGCCGACAACACCTGTCGACAAACCAGATCAAGCTAGCTCGAGCAAATCTGGAGAAATTCAAGAAGAGACATCATTCGAACCTGGTCAACCAACTGTTCGAAGATCTTCGAGAACTCGAACAATTCATGAGAGGTACACACCTCAATCATTCTGGACTTCATCAGGAGATCCAGAGACCCTAGCTGAAGCAATTAGCTCTAAGGATGCTGTGAAGTGGCGTGAAAAATGGAAAGCGAGTACAACTCACTTTTGTCGAACCAGACCTGGACCTTGGTCGACTTCCCCATTCACAAGAGAGTTATCGACAACAAGTGGATCTTCAAGAAGAAGATCAACTCTGATGGTTCCATTGCAAAATGGAAAGCAAGGCTGGTGGCCAAAGGATTCACTCAAATCCAGGGGTGTGGATTACCAAGAAATATTTAGTCCTGTTGTCAAATTGCAGTCAATCAGGACTCTCATTGCACTAGCAGCCGCCGGAGACCTCGAAATGCATCAAATGGATGTCAAAACAACCTTCATTAATGGCTATGTCGAAGAGGAGCTGTACATCTTCCAACCCAAAGGGTTCGAAGTCAAAGGCCAAGAGCACAAAGTATGCAAACTGCACAAAGCAATCTATGGTTTGAAACAAGCTGCAAGGGCTTGGTTCGAACGAATTAATGCTTATCTAATTTAATTAGGCTTTGCAAACAATTCAGCTGACTGTAATGTTTATTCCAAACACCATAGGTGTCAATTCAGTTTACATAGCTCTATTTGTAGATGATGCACTTATTCTGTCTAACGACACATTCTTGCTGCACACTACTAAGAGTGATTTGTCGAAGGAATTCGACATGACCGAAATACACGTTACTAGAGATAGATTGCATAAGAAGATCTATCTTAGCCAGCAGAAATATCTAGAGAATGTAATAAAAATTTTAAATGTCTGATTGCAAACCAATTGATACACCAATGGATCCAGGTATGATATTGACCAAAACTTCTTGTGCCGACACCGAAAGTGAGATACTCAACTTGTCGAAGTATCCTTATCATTCACTACTAGGATCTTTAATGTATGCCATGCTGTGCACCAGACCAAATCTCGCATACACTACTAGCAAATTGAGTCAATTCATGTCTAATCCCAGGATCTTGCATTGGAAAGCATTTCTGCGAAGAAATGGAAGAGTTTTCGTGCCAGACGTGAAGGATCTTCGTCGTAAGATAATTCATAACTGCCATGATAGTCCCTGTGCAGGGCACCTTGGTATTGATAAGACTAGTGAGCTTTTAAGAAGGCATTATTTTTGGCCACGATTGTAGCGGGATGTAAGAGAGTATGTCCAGCGTTGCACGACTTGTCGAGTGAACAAGGCCGAGAGAGTAAGTCCTCCGGGCTTGCTACATCCACTCGAGATTCCTACAGGAAGGTGGGAAAGCATCTCTATGGGTTTTATTGTTGGGCTACCCAAGACCTAGAAGGGATTCAATTCCGTTATGGTAGTGGTAGACAGGTTTTCCAAGATGGCTCATTTCATCACATCGACCAAGAAGGTCACAGCTCCGCAAGTTGCTGAGTTGTTTATTGAGAATATTGTCAGGTTACATGGCCTTCCGAAGTCCATTGTTTCAAACAAGGATCCCAAGTTTACGGGAAATTTCTGGATTGAGGTGTTTGCCAAGCTGGAAACACAGTTGCGGATGAGTAGCTCTGAGCATCCTCAGACGGATGGTCAGACAGAGCGAGTGAACCAGATCTTGGAAGATATGCTTAGGGCATATGCTAGTAGTACGCAAACAGACTGGGTAAAGCATTTACCGCTATTGGAGTTTGCCTACAATGATAAGCGACATGCGTCCACTCGATTGAGTCCAATTGAGCTCAATTATGGTTTCAGGCGACTTAGTCCTGTGATCATAGAGATTCCGTTTAGGGTACCTAGTGCTGTAGAGTTTTTGGCACAGATGCAGCAAAAGCTAGAGATGGCACGAGATAACTTGTCCAAGGTTGTAGCTAGGGCAGAGAGTTATACCCGTGAGAACCGTACCTATCGGGACTTGAGAATGGAGATTGGGTGTATCTACTAGTCCCTTCGAAGTCGAAGGTGCTACGCACACGAAAGTGCGCCAAGTTATCTTGTAGGTATTGTGGACCATGGTTGATTATTAAGAAGGTGAGCCAAGTAGCTTATAAGCTACGACTATCGGTGGGATGCAAGGTGCATCCAATATTCCATGTTAGCAAATTGAAGAAATGTTTGCACGATGGGCGATAGCCTGGTGGAAGGTCTAGTGTCTCTAGAGGAGAAAGACACCATAGGTTATGGGCCAGAAAGAGTCCTAGATCGATGGGAGCGACGCTTGCATAATCGCCTCCCTCAAGAGTATCTAGTAATTTGGAAAGGGCATCCGTTGTCAGGACTTAGATGCTTCCTGGGAGATGCGACAGGCGTTGCAGAAGTCTTACCCAGAGTTTGTCATCGAGAACCGATGACTTGCTAGAGGAGGGAAGGATTGTTAGATCCCAGTTACGGCTGTATCATGATCTTGGCACGACCGGTTACCGAAGGGCCTTAGGCCTAGTATTGGCAAGGGTCGGTGACCCCGACGAGGACATCTGTCCCAAGTTGGGACCGGTGCGTCACGAGCAGTGATCCGGTGTGGCCGCCTGACAAGCTGTCAAAGATGCGGTGTGTCTTGACCGTCAGGACCCTAGCCGTCAGTGACGAGTTGCTAGCCGGCAAGTGGTCGGGGTGACCAAGAGGGTCACAGGTCTTTGGTGGGGCACGGGGGTGGTACCCTATGAGTTACTAAGTATTCACAGGTCACAGGGGCCAGGCATGCCAAGTGGACTGATCACTCACCCACAGGTGGATGCCATGTGCCAATTGACGGGAATAGCAGGTAGAAGGACTCAAGGAGGGGGTGCCTATGGTTGGGAGGTGGATTCTACACACCGGCCTTCTAGGATTCACGAGCTTGGAGAGACTTGCTTGTGACAAGATCGTTCTTGCTGATAGTCAGTAGCAGCCCACATCCGGGGGAGCTGTTCCGCACTCCATTCCTCTCCCCCCCATTCTATCTCCCATAGATAGGTGTCATGACAATCTCTAGCAAATCTTCCTTCTATGGTATTGTGTTCACTTTCCCTTTTTTGTCACATATTAAAATTAGCTTTTCATTTTCCAACGCCACAAAAGATTGTGACGCCATAGCATGAGCCACTGTATCATATGACTCATTTGCAACCATTCAACTTTCTCATGTAAAACAAATTCTATAGTCTATGTGATAATGCAAGTACCAAACTGTGTAATCTATATGGCAATTCAGGTATCAAACCATCACAGTCATGAACAATATCCACTTTTAAGATATTAAATTGTGTTTTTGTGGATACATTATAGGTTTGAAAGGCTGAAAAGTTCAAATTATAAAATAGGAAAGATATTTTGACACATTTGAGAACCAAATTTTGAGTAAAAACATGATTTCAGAATATTTTTTGCAGCCTCCAAACATAGCATGTCGATGTGCTAAGTGAAATAGCTAGAAAATTTTTTTCGCAGCCTTCAAAGATAGCATGCTAGCGTGCTAAGTGAAATAGAAAAAAATATTTTGCAGCCTCCAAAGATGGCCCGCTGGTGTGGTAGGCGATTTAGCTAGAATTTTTTTTTCTAGCTGAGTCGTGTAGCATGCCAGCGTGCAATCTTTAGAGGTTAATTTTTTTTTTTAATTTAAAAAATTTCTTAGTTTGGGATTTCATTATGAGATTTTTAACTATGTACCAAACCACAATTCTTAATAATAAACATTGAATTAGTGGCATAAAAAAAGCAGCACACCATGTGCTATCTTTTTGTTGAGAGAATCATGGCAAGAAAGAAACTCACAAAACTCGCAAAAAATTTACTCGCAAATTGCCAAGGCCCTTTCTCTAGGATGGTTGCTATAGCATGGTACAGTTACGAATAGAGCCACAGCTGATCTAGAGCTAAGCTATGAAAGCATCACATAAGCAAGACTTAAGCTATGAAAGCAGCACATAAGCAAGACTTAACCCTAGAAAGCAGGAAAGAGAGAGATTAAGGAGGCTAAAGAGAGAGATCAATATCATCAGCTGAATAACAAATGACACAGTTTCTCTACTTATAGCCAAGAGGAAGCCCTAAAAGGAAAGCTTCCGGTGGCTAGGGCCCAACTGGGTGGGAAAATAGTGCGCCCTCCAAGAAGGCCCCCACTCTCCAGTAATATGTCCAAATGGCCTAATAATGAGTAATAAGGCCAAAGGCCAACCATATAGTCTAAGTGTCACTAATGAATAAAAAAGGGCCAAAGGCCTGCTTATGCATAAAGTAAAGTAAATGTAAATGGACGCGGCGAATGTAATGAGCCGAGTCCATAACTCTCCTTGGCACAAAAAAAATAGACCCAACTACCGAAAAGAAACTGGATCAAATAGCAGAAAGCCCTGGTGCATCAACAACTAGAACAACATCTGATGTAGAGGAATCAACAAGTGCAGCAAGAGCACGAGCCTGATCCGCAAGTGATGGTGTATGATAAAAGACATCAATAGGCTCCCATGTGGCCGCCTCAATAGGACGACCATCCCACTGGACCAAAAACTGAATCTGCCGGCGGCGTCGACTATGGTATAGATGAACTTGTAATATAGCAGCAGGTGAAAATGGAAATAACTCTGGAGCAGTAGGAAACTCAGCATCACAAGGATGGGTCATCCTCAATAGCAGCACATAATAAACTGACATGGAATACATCACAGGCGCGTGTGGAAGCAGGAAGCTGTAAGCGATATGTAACTGGACTAAGAACCTCCAAAATGCGATAAGGCCCATAATAACGTGGTGCAAGCTTCTCATTAGAAGCAGGGCCCTAGACAAAATGATGATGTGCAAACCGTAGGCGTAGATAAACCGTATCTCCAAGCTGAAACTCAACATGGCGGCGGTGACGATCAACTGAGGTCTGATAACGCTGTTGAACATGCTGTAAATGAGAACTGGCCCGGGTAATAATCTCTCGAGCACCTGATAGAAAAGATGTTGTAGGAAATAGAAGCCTAAGGATCCAGAATCTTAACTATTCAATCACACAAAGCATTCTCAAAAGAAAGAGAGAGATGGCTAGAAACTCTCTTGTAGAAACTCGTGGACAGCCAAGGAGAATAGTCAGTATTGTAGATGGGATGCACACATATATATAGTCCAAGATGACTATCTAACTACTTGACTATTGGCTTTCCAACTACTTGACTATTGACTATCCAACTTTCTATAAGCTACATAGAAAGAATAAGGTACCTCCAATATGTCAAGTTGGGGTACTTAATGTCACAATTAGGCCTAGTGGACCCATGAGTCCCTACAAAGTTAATTTCATATTAACTTTGCTAACTCTAAGTTTAGTAGGCCTAATATAATAAATGACCATGGTTACACAACTCTCGACCTTTTGGGTCAAAGTAACCTATGGTAATGTAAGCAATTCCATTTACATTCCAACACCCTCCTTAAATGGAAATGCATAACATAACATGAAGTAACTTCTCGAAAGGGAAAATGCAATTTGCTGTCCGAACTTCATGTCGCCAAATAAACTTTGCACCGAAGTAGTCGAAATCTCATCCCCAATCATGTCCAACATATAAAAGGAAAAGAATGCGTAACATTTTGAAGGGTGAGGATTTGCATGCTCCATCCGAAGTAGGGAATCATCATAAACTCGGCAATAAGTCGAAACATGGACTTGTAATCCATCATAGGCTCCCACATCATTCGAAAATACTTCTTACCATAAGGACAATAAAAAAAAGTACCAAACTCTTTTGGCATCACATCCTCCCGAACCTTACCATCAATAACTTGCTCACATAGAATAGGCGATGTACCAACATCATGATGAAGAGTAAGTGTAGAACCCAAAAAATCAGCAAGAGGTACTGATTTTAAAGAGGAATGTCCCTTCCTTTCATAGTAAGATATTTCTTTGCTGTCCTGCAAAGTCTCCAATAGCCGACAAGGAACTGTTATGGGCTGTTCAACACTTTGCTAACCAAAGTGTTCCCAACATGGACCATGTTGTCCATAATCTTCTGCAGGCTGTTCCTGAAGCATAATGGACTGTTCATGATGTAAAATGGGCTGTAAATGACCAAAAGAAGATGACTGAACCTGCTATCCAACGTCTTCATCATAAAAATTTGGCAAACTATCAAGAGATGCATCAACGATGGTGTCATCAAAGCTGTCCCTCGAAGAGGTATGGGATGACATAGAAGATTCTTCAAGTAATGAAAAATTCTCTCCAATCAAATGCTCACTCTTAACACTTTGAACAAAATTTCTAATTGACACATGTTGACTCCCTCCTCGATTAGTACAAAAAAGTTCCAAAGAGTGCTTGAATTTTTCAGCCTTTGCTAAAACATCAAATTGAAAAGGTTTCGCATGAAACTTTTCACTAATGCATCCATCATATGCATCAACTTGCGGTGACTTGAAAAAAGAAGATTGTTTCAACATCTGCTCAATGTATCGTTGTTGAGAGATGAAGATTCCAGCCCCATGTGGAAGATCAACAAGAACCCAAGTGTGGCTCTTCATGAGTGAGTTGTACTCCTCTTGCATCGCATCCTCCCAACATTTTACTCCTCTGGCCTGCTCATAAAAAACAGGTTCTACTGCACCATCCTTAATAGAAATAAGAGCAAAATCAGAAAAATCAGCAAATTCTACTGATTTAGTAGAGGCACGACTCTTCCTTTCATAGAAATGATCCACTTTGCTGTCCTGCAAAGTCTGCAACAACCATTTAGGGACTGGTTTGGGCTGTCCAATAGCCTTACCTTTGTCAACACTTTGCTGTCCAAAGTGTTCCGAACTTGGACCTTGCTGTCCAATGTTTTCCGAACTTGGACCTTACTGTCCAATGTCTTCAACAGGCTGCTCTTCACCATAGATATGAGGAAGGATAGATCTCTTCACTGATAATGCAATGACGGAATGTGCTTGTGCATCGTCGATCCCACTTCTTTTGCTCATCGGAAGACACCTCCGTAGATGAAGAAGTAGTTGTTCTAGATGGTGTAATAGGTGCCAAGGTAGGCGGCCTCTCTTCGTCACCATTAACTACTTCCCACAAACCTTTAGCAATTAGAAGGTTCTTTATCATGTAGCACCACAAGGAATAGTTTGTGCCATCCAGCCTATCTTCATTAAATAAAGAACCAATAGACTCCGATTCTTTAGCCATAACAGAAAAATCAGCTTGTAGTAGATAGAAAGTAGACTTTCCAAGACAAAATCTACTCAAAGGGCAACAACCTCAAAGCTAAAATTATGAGCACAATAGATTGCAATACTCCACATGCAATTTGCTCAACAAGTAATGAAATAGGTGGCTGATTTCTGCACAAAAAAGCGGAATGCTCACAAATAGGTAGACTTCGAATGAAGCCAAAACCAAAACCAGAAATTTGTGGCTGAAAAGAGTGCACACTATGTGCATATAGAGCTGATGGTAGCGCCCTACTCCAAGCTCACCAACAGGGAAATTTCAGCAAGAAATGTGTCCAAAATACATGTATCTTCATTTAAGAAGTAAATCTGAAATTTTCAGCATGTAATTGAGTCAAGATCACATGCAATTGGTTTGAGCATGGGCGCCCTACTGCTAGCTCTCAAATAGGTGAAGGTGCCCTGCAATTTCCTGCAAAAAAGCTATAAGAAGATGAACAGATTCTTCTCCTGCAAAAATCAGTAGCTTGATGATTTTCTGCAACCAAAAGGGAAAGAAGATAGCTTCCTATTGGGCGCCCTCCTGCAAGCAATATGATCACCTAAAGGCTCTGATACCATGTAGGAAATAGAAGCCTAAGGATCCAGAATCTTAACTATTCAATCACACAAAGCATTCTCAAAAGAAAGAGAGAGATGGCTAGAAACCCTCTTGTAGAAACTCGTGGACAGCCAAGGAGAATAGTCAGTATTGCAGATGGGATGCACACATATATATAGTCCAAGATGACTATCTAACTACTTGACTATTGGCTTTCCAACTACTTGACTATTGACTATCCAACTTTCTATAAGTTACATAGAAAGAATAAGGTACCTCCAATATGTCAAGTTGGAGTACTTAATGTCACAATTAGGCCTAGTGGACCCATGAGTCCCTACCAAGTTAATTTCATATTAACTTAGCTAACTCTAAGTTTAGTAGGCCTAATATAATAAATGACCATGGTTACACAACTCTCGACCTTTTGGGTCAAAGTAACCTATGGTAATGTAAGCAATTCCATTTACATTCCAACAGATGCAAGTGTGACAGGTGTATCCTCAGGAGGGAGAGGAATGCCAGGTAAAGGAGGTGCATAGCCATGAGATAATAAAAATGGTGAGATACCTGTGCTGGTACTAATAGAGCTATTATAGCTATACTCTGCTAAACATAAATGCTGATCCCAATCCTTCTCAGAAGAAGTAACAAAATGGCATAAATAATCCACAAGGATCCTGTTAAGGACCTCAAACTGCCCATCAGAAGTAGAATGATCAAGCAACAACCAGGAATGCCAAGGTATCCGTAATGCCCAGGATAGTAGAGGATCAGCCCAAAAGATAGGGACATAATACCACGGTATCCAAAAAGCCCGAGAAGGTAGAACTGCATCAACAACATGAAGCCAATAAGGAAATTGGAAAAGAGATGGACACTCATAGCGAATAGCCGCATCATACATGTAACCATCAACCATATGTGCAAACTCAGTGATATAGGTGCCCCAAGAAAAGATAGCAGCATCGAAAGACCAGCACCAAGGAGTAGGAACATAAGCAGGATGATAGGCACGCTGCAATAGCATGGAAAAGCAAGCGATATGCCAGGAAACATGGATCATAAAGAGATCATCCTGACAAAGGATAGCTAAAATGGAGAAACGTGCACCAGCATGGTCAAAAGCCCAAGGTATCCATAAGGCCCATGAATGAGAAGTAGCAATGGCACACGGTACCTTCAAGGCCCCTATCACGAGAAGAGCAGCATGCCAAAAGCTCCAGAATCTCCAAGAAATCAATGCATCATCTAAAAAAAACATGATGCATAAAAACAATAGCAACAAATCTAGAAATAGTAGAGGCCTCAACTGAAAAATTGTAGCTGAAAAACTCATCTAGAAAGACCTCATATGGACATACCAATCCATCATAGGATACACCAAAAACGGATGGAGAATCGGATGACCCATCGAAACTGGCCGCAAGTGTAATCCCAAAGTACACACCAGGCGCACAAGTGAGGAATAGAAGAAATGCACTGGAACGTGGAACAGGATTCCCAACATCAGTAGCAAGCATCGGATCAATATCCACGTGTAGCTGGGGATGAGTATCAAAGCACATATGAGCAATACTGAAGTATATGGCGGCAACATCCCCACAAACTATCCAAGAGAGGAGAAGGAACTCTCTCAAGGTACTCTGATGGTCTCGGAAAACCAGAACAAAGTGGCAACTCAGCATCAGAGACCAAGCGATATGGAGCAACCTGAAATGACGGGGAATCTGAAGATCACCTGGACAAACAGTAGATGGAAAGGAGGCAATAACCCAAGCCATCAAGATATGCCAAGCCTGGTTTAAGGGGGGAAGAATGTTACGTCCATGTCCTGTACAAGGGAATCGGAATAATTCCTGACGTGGATAGCCGGTCACTCTAGGTGTATATGCCTCGTCATTCCAGGCTTGGCTTGTAAAGTAATTAATAATCATATGAGGGCCCATACCTACCTATAATTGGACATAGGAGCACATGCATAGTGAATGACTGCTTTAATGCAAGAATAGGAGGTCAATAGCTCAATATAGGTTGCATGGGGATCCTAGGGGGAATATTCTCTCTCTTATGAGGAGAATATGTCCATTGGAAACTCGCCCATCCTCCTATTGGAAATTCAGTTTCTTGAGCCAGTTTCTCCTCCTCTCTCTTAGGTTCTTCAGTATGGCTTGGGGGCTAGGTCCAGGAGGAAACTCTAGGAGGGATCTAGGTTTGGATGGGAGGTTTTTGCTCCACAGATGTCCTTTTGGTTGTTTTGCAACAGGATCTAGTCAGATCTTCATTTGGTGATCTTTACACTTTGTCACCCTCAATTCCAATGAATCCAACTCCGACTCGAATCGATAGATTGTCGAAATCGACTACTAATGTGGTACCATTCAAAACAAATCTACTCACCTATACCAGCTAGCTACTACATTGTGCAACTGTTTCGACAATGATAGCAGCCACGATCACTAGCTGTCCAAATAGCGACAACCATGATCGCCACCAAGATCCGAATCAGACAACGAAAGCTCAGTGTCTTTGTGCATTTGTAATATAGGTCTATAATCATCAGATTCGAATAAGCTGAATTATTGTATCAAACAAACGAGTTTTGGAATCAGATGATCATGGTAATTAATCAACAAACATAGTAGATATTTCCACAACAATTAGATTCTAACAGAGAGTTAGAATAAGCTATCGAACCGTCTTCGAATCGTCGTAGCCATTACAGAACTAAGAGTTGGTTTAGAGCACGCGATTATTCTGCAATTATCTTGTGCTCATCATCATCATTCACCTGACTTTTACACTTGTACTTTTTGAATTAATTAGTTGTCTTGTTGAGTTTAGGATAATGTCAGTTTGCATGCTCTGCTTTCTTAACTGTTCTGTCTAACTGCTCTTAACAGATTTGTCAAAATATTCTGACTTTTATTTCTGCAATTAATAGTCATTCGACCTCGTGTTTGTCTACGTAATCACTTCTATCGGTCTTGATGACTTCAAAGTCAGAACTAAGTCGAATCAGCCGAGTCTCTGAACTCGACACTTTGATTCGAATCGATAGACATAGTTCATGCACCAAGGAGTCACTCGATTCTCAGCATGGTATCAGAGCCCATGGTTATCTGATCCCCACATTTGATCTCAACTATTTGATATCAGAAGCTTTTCACAGAGCTTGATTCTATTGACCAGTAGAATAATCGTTTTTATGTTCTGATAATAGCACTAGTTTTGCTAGTTGACTCTATCAAGAGTCATTGCTATGTTGATGCAGGAAGAGAATCGAAGGAATGTATCCTCTAGTTCCTCGAATACAGACTCTCACGGCCTTTATGCTAACAGGAGCTCGAGCAGGCAGAAGAACAAAGGCTTGAAACAATAGGTGGTGAATCAGAAGCCGACACACAATCAAGAGCAGTTGGCAAATCCACCGACAAAGAAGATGATGTTCTGGAAGTACTGCAAGTGCACCAATCACGAGATTCAAGATTGCCGCATATTGAAAGCCAAGAACAACAACAAGGTGCAATTGAATCAATAGGCGAACGCAGTTGTAGAAGCATCCCATGCCCCCAGTCAAGAAGTGGATCATGATGCATTCATGATGCACTCAAAAAGCATCAGACGACAACTCCTGGTTTCGTGATTCCGGAGCCACTCAGCATATGACAAGCCATATCGGCTGTTTCTAGTTCTATACGCCTTACAGTACCAAAGGGTATGTTGACCTTGGCGACAATAGCACACATGCTATCGAAGGTGAAGCCACTATAAGATTAAACTTCTCGAATGATCGATTCAAGCTGCTATTGAATGTCCTACACGTCTGAAATTTATCTACGAATCTGCTATCTGTTAGCAGAATTAAATATTTAGAACATGGTAGAATTCGAATCTGATGAGTGTAGAGTTATCGATAGGACAAACAAGATCCTAGCACTTGGAACGAGGCATGATACTTGTATAAATTAAGTCATTGCTATTCTGCTACCAATCAAGCTGAACACATTCCTCATTCGACACGGCTACAACCAAGCACTACAGATTCAATGCTTTTCATTAACAGTGTCGATCTGATAGAAGATGCTAAACATATGCTGCTCTTACATGACAGATCTGGGTGAAGCTCACTACTGTCTAGGATTTCAAATCCACAGAGACAGAGAGAGAAAGATGATCTACATTACTCAGCAAAGGCACTCAGTAGATATAATATGATAAATTGTAGAGCAGTTCCCTTACCAATGGACCCCGGCCTACGATTGTCAAAGGACCAATGTCCTCAGACAAAGCAGGAAAAGGAGCGAATGAGAGAGTATTCCTACGAGTCGATACTTGGATCTCTCATGTATGCAATGGTCTGTACCATACCTGATATCTTGACATGACCCATTGGAAGGCTCTCATAAGAGTCATGAGGTATATTCGAGCTACAAAGGACTTATGCATATGCTATGGAGAAGTCGACAACGACAAGCTCCACATACTCAGTGGATATACAAATGCAAGCTGGGGAGGAGATGTAGATACTCCTAGATCCACATTTGGATTTACATTCTTCTTCAACAACGGTCCCATCTCCTAAAACAGTTGTAAGCAAACCTCCATTGCTCTTTCTTCGACAAAGTCAGAGTATATCACTGCTTCTCAAGCTATTAAAGAAGCAATATGGTTGAGAAATTTGTTGTCAGACATTTGTCTGAATCAATATACTACGACAATTGTATTATGTGATAATCTAAGTGCCATTGCGTTATCGGCCAACCCTAGATTTCATTCGCTACTTGCCACTGCAATTGTTTCGACAACGATAGCAGCCACGATCACCACCTGTCCAAATAGCGGCAACCATGATCGCTGTTAAGATCCGAATCAGACAACGAAAGCTCAACGTCTTTATGCATTTGTATATATATGTCTATAATCATCAAATTCAAATAAGTCAAATTATTGTATCAAGCAAACGAGCTTTTGGAAGCAGATGATCACTGTAATTAATCATCAGACATAGTAGATGTTTCCACATCGATTAGATTTAGACAGAGAGACAGAATAAGCTATCGAACGATCTTCGAATCGTCGTAGCCATTACAGAACTAAGAGCTAGTTTCGAGCACGCGGTTATTACCACAATTGTCTTGTGCTCATCTTCATCATTCACTTGACTTGTACACTTCTACTTTCTGAATTAATTTAATTGTCTTCTTGCGTTCAGGATAATGTCAGTGTGCGTGTTATGCTTTCTTTACCGTTCTGTCTAACTGCTTAATAGATTTGTCTGAACTGTTTGACTTTCATTTCTGCAACTAACAATCATTCGACTTCGTGTTTGTCTACCTAATCATTTCTATCGGTCCTGATGACTTTGAAGTCAGAACTAAGTCGAATCAGCTGAGTCTTTGAAGTCGACACTCTGATTCGAATCGACAGACGTAGTTCATGCATCGAAGAGTCACTCGATTCCCAACAAATAGACAGCTGTTCAAATGAGAGAAGTCTCTCCCTTACCGAGAGAGTTATGACATAGCCTTGAAAAGCATTAATATACACTCTCTAATTGTGGCAAGTTGGTCTTGAAGATCTTTGATCTTCGTAATTTGCTCAACGATCACACACTAGTCCATTCTCATTGTATGTGGTTTATCCTATGAATTGAGGACCCAAGTCCTATTAACGGTCTCATGTATAGACCCCAATGTCTCTCAAGCCTCACAAGGTCCTGTGGCACCCCAAGTGTGAGGGATAATGTTATTTTACCCCAAGACGTTATGAGAATGTTTTGCATCTTAAACTTCCACGCCTTGTAATTGGTGTTAGGGGGGTGTTTTATAACTAATTAAGCTTTAAATACATTTGGATTTAACCCATATTTACAATGTATATTCCAATAGCCACAATAGGCCTAACACATATCCCCTGGCGGAAGAGAACGAGTTCCACCGAGTTCACTTGTTAGCCTTCTTTTGTCGCTTCCTCTTCTTGATGTCCTTGCTGTCATGTTCACTCTCGCTTTCATTGGATGTATTCATTCTTGAACAGTGAGTCACAAATTCACCTATGCCCTGTGAATCGATCGCAATCGGTTTGTATCTCATCGTCGGAGCTGGTGATGGCCAATCCCTGGGTTTTGGTAGGGGGGGGGGCAATCCATACCGCAATGTCTTGAGTAAAAGATTCTGATTGTCATCTATGATGCCTGATACCGATTGCGGTGTTTGCTTTGTCAACATCATTTTGTTGAGCCATTCAGAGGTGAGAGGCGTGTAAGTTTTCTTCAAGAATAGCTCCTGTGTCTGCTTCATCGCAATCGCTCTAAAATTGCGAAACTCCCGTACGTTACGGTTCGTTCAGTTCCCTTGTTGTCCTTTCTTTTTTTGATGCAGCCTTTGGTCTGCTGTACTCGTTGCTGAAAATCCTCCTCCCAACGTCAATATATCCTCCATAATAGTGGATATGAATCATCCACATATTGCGCTATCTCTGCGTATAAAGCGTCAAAATCCCGGCATGCCCCGGCCAGCCAAGGTTTGAACTTAGCCTGTCGTTGAATCATACTGTAATGGACATCGTTATGCAGCTTGAAACCTCGCTCAGTTTCATACAAATACTTTGCCGCAACCAGCATATAACTTCATGTTAGGATTTCAATTCCGTCATAATTGTTCACCTTCATTTTTCCCTGTAAAAACGCCCATGCCAACACTGCTTGTGCCTTCAAATCCGATTCTAGCCAAAAGTCGTACAATTCGCCCAAGTCCCATGGCTCTTCCCATTCCCAGTGATGTTCCAAGCATCCTTTATGTTGCGTAGGAATATCCATGGTTGCAAAACGTTGTACAAATTCTTTACCTCCCTGCCCAACGTTGGTTTAGGTCGCTTTGCTCGTGATTTACGTGGCACTGCAACCAAAGATTGGTCTTCCATACCCGTAGGCATTGGCAGAGCATTGGCAGAAACTCATGTCGACTGTTTAATTGATCTTTCAATCTCACCATTTCCGCTAACAGCTCTTTGACTTCTTCCTGCAACTTCTGATGTTCGGCCTCCTCATCTCGCAGCGTACTCTGCAAATCAAACAATTGCTGTTTTAAATTTTGATTGTCAAACATGACTTATTGCAGGTTTGCCTGTGCTTGAACTGCTTCCGGATGTGCTATCCAACCCATGCAGTCCTATTGTTTTTTCAGACCCCGCTTGACTAATTCATGGTGGGCTACGAATTGTCTGCTCAGAGTGTTGTCTGGCTTGAAGCTCTGTATTTAAGCGTGCAACTTCAACAACTTATCCTTTCACCTCGTTGTTTAACTTCGCACACACACCCCGTTGACTTGCAGCTTCCCTTGTAAGTCGGATGTTTGTAGAATGAAGTGATTAATGGCTGTGAGGTAGAATGTCGTGGTGTCCCGTATAAATCTCTCCGTAGTATGAACATCTCGCGTATCATCAGAGCGACGCATCGTGGGTCCTCATAGGCTACGAGAGAGCGTAGAGTGGTAGGCATGTCTCGAAACAGGTAGTGATATCGCCCTCTGATCTCATAGTATACAAGGCATCGGTGCTCCTCAGACTCCACCTCACCTAGAGAGCATAACTGACAACTCCGCTCCTCTCTAGGAATACCATGGAATCCTTTAGTCTCAATAGCTAGTTGATGAGAAGACACCCTAAACTATCTCAATGTGAATCTGAGGCAATGTGATAGTCCCGAATCCAAGTAGCGTTGCATAACCGGGGTCCCTGATGTATCCAGCTCCAAGAAATGGGTCTGGTAGAAAGCTGGCTTAACCCCTAACTGGTTATGCCAAGTCCGCTCTAGATATGCGCGATAAAAGAATCGTTGGATATACTGGTGGGTGCCTAAGGGAAGCTCTGTGATGGAGATACCAAATGAATCAAGTAGGAGGTGAGATGCCTGAGAGAACCATGAAAAAGTGTAGCCCTGATCATGAAGATGCTGTGAGGAGGATAGTGCAACCTGTATGTATTGCCTGTCTACCTCTGGTAACGCCTGTATCCTCTGTATATTTAAAGGAGGATAGCAATCAAGATGTCCCCAAGCCTGCAACCAGCACCACCACACTGTGTAATGACTTGCTCCATCTCATCAATATACAGGCCAAAGAGGATTGGTGAGAGGGAGCAACCCTGCTTCACCCCAATAGTGCTCCAAGTGTGATCGGATATGCCACTACTATGTCGGAATCATCCCAGGACGCGCTCATAAAGTGCCATCACAGCAAGAACGATCTCAATGGAGAAGCCAAGGTCTCGGAGTCTCTGGATGAGCAATGAGCGAGGAACAGAATCAAAGGCTTTTCTGAAGTCCAAAAAACAACAGTAGACCCTCTTGGCTTCTGCAATCTTCTGTTCATCATCATCAATAGCACACATCTAAAAAGCCTTTTCCCACTTCTGAATCCAATTCTCAACTGCATCGGTGTTGCGTATTGCAACTGCTTCTGTGTATTTTGGCGGTTTCAAATCTTTAATGGTGAGCAATTTCCGCATCTTTGATGGTTGTTCAACTTCTTTCTCAACTGTCATAGGCTCAACGGCTACCATAGCCGTTCCACTAACCCTTTCAGGTTCATGTGGAGATTTAGCCGACTTTAGTTGGTCGAGAATTTGTTGTAAAATCACCTCCATGGCATCCACCTTGGCTGCCCCTTCTTCAATTCTCAAGATTTCTGTGCTTGCACCTCCTAATGGATCCATATTTGCAATGTTGGAGGCTGTCCACTTGCTTAGAAGTCGAAATTACCGGCAAATATGAGTTTACAAATCTCAAAACCCTTTTTTCCTTGTATTTTGGCTCAAAAATCAGATCAACTTTGGAATGCTATAACTTTTCCGTGACTTGGACTTTTCCTGAGCGGTCAATTTGTAGTAGGTCACCCTCCTGCTGGCCTTCCAATCAACCCTTAATAGTCCAATTTAGGCTAGGATTGCCCAATCATCAAGCAATTTCTTCTCAGCTGGTTTTGCACCTATGTATGAGAACCAAATTATGAAAAAAACACCATAGGACTCCGTTTTCTTTGCTGTAAATTGCATACTACAGCCCTTGAGGTCTGCCTAGAAGACTCCCAAAATTTGAGGATGATCCAAGAACCGAGCGGAAAGCTATGAAGAAAAACTCTTTAGCCTACTAACGCCCACCAGCCACAAGAAAATTCTCAAAATCGCTTGGATTATGCTGTTGGGGTTGGTTCCTATGACTAATCTATTGTGTCTCGGCAATAGGAACAGTTTGCAACAGATCCCATAGCCATCTGAGCTCTCAATCAAAAGTTATGAGCAAAAACCTCCCCTTTCTCTCTCTAGAACGTGTTTGTTTTTGGCTGTCCCAAGCTTCCAAAACTTGCAAACCTTTGCTCTGATACCAAATGTCAGACTCCCTCTCTGATCTTCTCTTCAAACCTTGCTAATTTCCTGCACATACAAGCATCAACCTCCTCCCAGCCTTTGCTGCATAGATTATGATGAGGAATGCCTCTCTCTAGGCTCACTTATACACAATCCTCAAGCACCCCCTAACCTTGACCCTTCCTAAATCTCGACACATGGCCAACTCCATGCACATTCGACACTTGCCACTTGGCAATAACCTGACGCAGGCAAGTGAGTAGGCTGACATGTGTCATCCATTGGACCAAGTGTCTTAGTGAGCCCGTGACACGTGTCATGTTCGACCGGTCAACCCTGACATGTGTCACTCATTCACTGGACCAAGTGTCCCAGTGAGTATATGACATGTGTTACGTTGACTAGTCAACTCTCCTACTTTTTAGGAGGTCAGTCCAGCCACTTCGAATTAATGACCCAGTACCCTATACCCAAGCAACATGCGACTCTGAGGCTCAGAAACATCATTAACAGCTTTATTTATATTTCTGTTACAAAGGTCACCACAGGTCGGTGACTTAGCCATTTCTGTATTTACAAGAAGTACATCTATAAGTAAAAACAGTAAACAACCGGGACAGGGAGTAAAGGCTGTAACACATGTAGTCTCCTAGACTCCGCCTCTGTGCTCACAACAGACTGTAGTATAGTACCATATAGTTTCGCTAGGACATGCCCAATCATGATGGTGTGGTAGTTACTCGGAATCATGGGGTCACCATTCTTATGGATGGGGTGGATAATGTTAGTGCACTAGGATGATGGGAAATCGAAAACAACTGCGGAGTTAAGAAGGGTGGCTATAGTGGGGGCAAGTAAGTTAGAGGCATGGGAAAGGAGCTCATATTCAAGGTCTTCAATATCTCTGGCCTTGTAGGACTTCATCTTCCTAATGGCTAAGTACCATGTCAGATGTGAAGAAGGAGAACTTAGATGGTCGTGGAGATATAGAGATAGGGGTGTCGGTAGGGACGGTATACAGGCTGGTAGCGTAATCAGTCCAAATGCGAAGGTCTTCCAGGAGAGTTGGTGGAGAGCGAGGAATGAACTCACGCCAAAAAGTGCCCGAAGAAGAACTGAAAAGGTCAATAAGACGTTTCCCTTTAGAATCATCATAGGAATGCTTCTTACGGCGGAGAACACGATGGTAGGAGCGTCTGGAAGATCGAAGCTCGGTATCGTACCATGGAGGGTGCAATGGTCGAGGTGTGCATCGAGTCTTTTTGGGATGGGGTTTTGTGGGGAGGGTTAGTGATGCAGCCTTGTGGAGAAAGGTGGTGAGGAAAGCAGCCTGGGTGTCGATTGGACTGTCATGAAGAAAGGAATGTAAAAGTGAAGCCAAGGACTGACGGTACAATGGCATGTAAGTGGGATCACATATGTATGTGGTTGCTCGGGTAAGCATGGGTAGTGTAGATGAATGAGTGGGTGGAAGGTGGCCAATATTGAAGGAGAAAAATGAGTGATCAGAAAGGGTGGTGGGTGAAACGTGGAAGTTAGAGACTGTGAGGGTGGCATGTATAACTGTCTAAATGTGGCCAGCAGGGTAAGCCATTGTAAATGGCTAGCTCGTGTGCCTCTCCAAACTGTAGTAAGTGCTCACCATATGAAGTAGTAGGTCACAAACTATTCGCGGAGGTCCTGGTAACTCCAAGCATATCACTGTCAAGGGCACGAACACGCAGCTGATCAGTGGCGTCGAAGAACTCTGTCTGTCTCGAAGATGTTCGGGCATTAAAATCCCCTGTGAGGAGAATATGCCCTCGCTCTGAGAATCTAATAATATTTGGTGAAAGGTCCTGATATGGAGATCCAATACCCTCAGCAAAAGACGAGGACTCTGGTGGAAAGTAACATGCTGCAATAAAAAGATTGCTATCCAAACCAATATCCTGACCCACGATGCGAGTCCATATGTAGCGGGCCTGCTCGTCATGTCGGATGAAGTCAATACTCGAATGAAGAGTCTCTTTGTATAAGTAGGCCACCCCACCTGAACCACGGCCACTGGCAGATCTAGTCGCTCGTCGGAATACTGAGTCCCATCTATATCTAGGAAAAGAGGGAAGTCCTCGCTCCGGGCTCTCGTGTGTCTCCATGAAGAATAATATATCTCTGCCTGTGATAAAATCAACAAGGTCCCCTGCTGTAGAAGATGAGTGTATGCCAGCACAATTCCACGCTCCAATCCAAAGGTGTGTGGATGGGGCCCTGGGGTGCTCCCAACCTCGGGCACCCCAAGTCCTTAGCACTGTGATCTGCTAGGAGCGCTATCAAGAAAGCGCACTCGTCCATCTCGCAGACTCACGGGCTACCTGAAAGGCCTTACGCTTCTCCTCTACCTGGATATATGTGAGGTCGTCACCCATATAGATCGTGGTGCCACGCAGCTTAGCTCTGCATCGCAAAACATCTCGGTGACTCTCCAGGGAAGTGAAGCGGATAATGAGTGTAGCTGCATCTCTGGTGGTCCCCCAAGCTGTATCTAGCCCATCTGTCATATGTCCTAGAGTGGTCTTGAGAAATCTCGTAGCTTCGGCAATGGCATCTTGTGTGTGTGATATCCATGAACCCTAATGTTATGGGCCTTTTGCTCTCATGACCGCTCTTCCGAAATGGTGGCTGAGATGACAGAGGAAATGGGGGGCGTGGTGCCTTTCTTCAAGACTGCTGCCCATGAATCTTTATGCTGCTCAATTTTACTCTCAATCTCCCGTATCATGGTGGTGGTCGATTCCGAGGTTGCAACCTGCTTAGTGTTGATCACTTGCTCCAATGAAACGACTTTGGGCTGCAACAGGTTCTTTTCCTTTAGTAAGGAAATCATTACTTATTTCATTTGTGAAAGGTCTTGCTTCAAGAATTGGAGATCTGCTCTCATTTTGTCAGCTTCCCAAGAGGAAAAGAGTTCAGTTGATTTGGAGGGAGTGTAGAGAATGGGGGCTGTAGATGGAGCTGTGTGTGTGTGTGTGTGTGTGTGACGATGATGCGGAAGAAGAAGAGGATGAAAGAGGAGGGGCAGTAGTGAAGGAAGAAGAAGAAGAGGAGGAAGAACAGAAAGATGAGGTGGAAGGGGGTGCCACGGCAGCAGCAGGCAGCGTTGAGGTGGCAGCAACAGCGAGGGTGGAGGTGGCAACAGTAGCGAGGGTGGAGGTTTCATCAGCGAGGAGGGGGGTGTCAACATCAGTAATGGGGGGCAGCAAGGGGGGGGGGGGTGTCCACATCAGTAGCGAGGGCAGCCGGGGGGGGGGGGGGGGGGGGGGTGTGTAGGAGAGTGAGGGGGTGGGGAGCAGCAGCACGGGTGGGCGCCATAGATGGAGCACGGGAGAGAGAGGGCGCCCTAAGCCATAGCCATAGCTACCCGGGGGGGGGGGGGGGGGGCGAGAGAGAGAGAGAGAGAGAGAGAGAGAGAGAGAGAGAGAGAGAGAGAGTCCTTCATATGGATATAAACTATTGAGGTGCCAACTTCAACTAGAAAGAGGGGTACAATTTAATTACAATTAAATTGCTCCCATTACAACTGTACAACATAGAACCATGTAAGCCACTAGGTGTAAAATAGGCATTGTATTTCAATAGTTACTCCATATCGAAAAGCTTATAGGACATCATGTTATGCTTAAAGTTGAAAACATAGCTGTAAATCACATTAATAAGGTGGGGAATGCTTGGCTGTATGATTATCCTAGCTGGCATGAGCTTACTCCTGAATTAGAATGGCCTGAAATAAACGGGTTGTTCAAAGTATGTAGTAAAGGATAATTAATTCCAGCTACCTGTTCAACATATTTGTCATTTGCCAACATTTATTTGCAGTTGACTGGCCAAAGGGAATGAGAAACTTTTATGCATCCTTCTGATTCAGACTCATGGTGAATACCAATACGAAATTCATAAAGAATATTTTTTGGTTAAGAGTTATTCATTTTAATAAGCCGTGTTCTAGATGGTATTAACAAAGCGTTGTTTTCTATTGTCACATCAGGAGGTTCTCCTCGATAGATCTGTGCATGCTGCTGCTGCACGTTTTATTACATATTCTACTCTAGATGGATTAGGTTCTGTGATGGATGCCGGATCCCGGGGAGCACAAACTTTCAGTTTCAATGCCAAGATGAGTGACCTTCTTCCACTCATGCAAAATAAAAGATTTGAACTGCTGAATCAGGATTTTGACAATGCAGTCAAAAATTTTGTACCAGCAGCAATGAGAGGGATTTCTAAAGGTGGAAAGGAAGGCAAGTGTGGAGGGTGGGAAGATGTGGGGGGACTAAGTGAGGTTCGTCAGGTCATGCAAGAGGTAAGACTTATATTCTAATGAGATGCTCATAGGAATTGATAGACCCTCCTCCATGATTAAATATGTTTTGGAGTGTACTGGGCAATTTATTTCTATGCAGACCCAGATTTTCATGGAGTATATCATATATCTCTTTTTTCTTGGAAGGATACTCATTTCTGTGAGTTATTGATACACTTCTTTATTCAATGTGCTAATTTCTGTGTGCAGGTGCTTGAACTTCCATTGAAACATGGGAAACTGTTTTCAAATGCGCCACTGAGGCTACGCTCTGGCGTGCTACTTTATGGTCCTCCTGGATGCGGGAAGACCCATATTGTGAGTGCAGCTGCAGCAGCTGCCTCTCTTCGTTTCATATCAGTGAAAGGTCCTGAGCTTTTGAACAAGTATATTGGTGCTTCAGAGCAAGCGGTTAGTGTTATGAATTTATGACTTGTATTATTGTGTTATTATCTCATTGTTGACAGTGTTTTCATGTTCTCATAATGAACATCATGTCTGTTTGTGCTTTTTTGAAAGGCAAAAGTTCTTGGGCTACTGAAACCTTTTCTCACTTGAAAGTCTTTGTTTTTCATAGATTAGAGGCAGGTTGAGTAGTTTTTATCAGTATACACTAGATTTAAATTCAGGAATCTTGTTTGCAATCCTTAAAATACTCGAGCTAGAAATAAGTAGTCATAGTTGAGATATGCAATAGATGATAGCTTTATGAAGATCAATTTTTTTTTGTCACAGAGCCCTGATTGAAAATGCGTTACAAAAACTCAGAAGATTTGTTTCCTGTTGTCAAGTATCAATTTCATCAACCTAGTGGAATTGAGAAAACTTGTAACATTTGCTTGGTTGAAAGCTGCCTCACATGTGTCCGCTGACTGTCTAATGTGATGTACATGGAACTTATTACACAGAAATAAGCATCAGGGTTGTTCCTCAAAGGAGATAATGGTTCTGCTTTGTAATAACACTCATGTAAACTGCTCTGGTTTAGAAGTTTGGGGTACTTAAAAAATGTAGATGGCAAGAAAAGTTTCACACATCATACAAGCAGGGCATCCAACTTTTTATTGACCAAGTACAAGAGCTAGAAGACTGCACCTAGCTTCAAGAGTGAGTAAACTTTGTTTCTCACATACATGGGATAATTGCTTGTCATGAGAATCATGTAACAGCAATATGTATCCCTTAAATTCCAGTGACTTTTCATGTTCTTCCACTTGGTAGTCTATTTGGGGGAAGAAGGATCCCTGTCATACGGATTGAATTCTGATTTTGGATACTTCAAAATGTGTTCTGACATTCTGTGTTGTCCTTCCTAGATGTTGAGTTTGTTGTAGGCCTATTTTCCCGGATATGTGAATACAAGACTTCTCTCTTGTGCAATTTGTCATAGATGGTTGTTTGTGGATTGTTTTGGGTAGAGATCACCTTTGCAGTATTAGAAGCATATGTTTGGTATTTGAGGAACTGGAAAAAAGATGTCATTTGCATACAGTTAAGCATTATTGGATCTTAGAATGGTTCAGGACGTTTTGGATTTTAGCTGCCATTAAGTCTTCACTATCGTATTTTTGGGATTTTTCCCATTTCTCAGGTGTACCGTGTATGACATACTAATATTGGGTTTATTGTTTTTGGATGGTATTATTCTTGTAGGTTCGAGATATTTTCACCAAGGCAGCAACTGCAGCTCCATGCATATTGTTCTTTGATGAATTTGATGCCATTGCGCCCAGGCGCGGTCATGACAATACTGGTGTTACAGATCGTGTTGTTAATCAGGTCAGTGGATTTATCTATTCTTGTTGACTCGAGCTCAAACTTCAGATCGAATGTGAACAGTCAAGTTGCGGTTATAGGAAGCACAGCCTGATATTGTTGTATGCAGCTGCTAACGGAGCTTGATGGTGTGGAGGCTCTTAATGGAGTTTTTGTTGTTGCTGCAACTAGGTATCTGACTTGCTTTTTGATAGTTTTTTGTCAAGTGTACAGAAAATCTGTGGTGGCAAAGCTGGGTGCAATTGACTTCAAACCTGGAATAGAGATTCGAATTTGTGAATGTCTGTGTTGTTTCTTGGATAGCTTTTCCACAGAGAGCAAAGAGAGTTAGTCTGACACTGCAAAAGGCACAGATTATGACATTAACCAACAGAAACCAAGATAGTGCATTGGTAATACAGTGAAGAGCTTTTTTACTTACCAAGGGGAATTTGTTTCACACACATAAATTGTGCTTGAGTCAAACGCTTGCACTATGGTTGCATATGAGAGGAGTTCAAAGCTGATTCTTCTGCGATCTGTGTAACTGATTAGAGCATTGCTTATGTGTATGAGCTGCAATGAAGTCACCATGGTAGTTCTTGATGACTTCTCAAATAGTAATTCTTGCCGGAGTTCAGTGGTTTTTGAAAACAACTGCTCAACACTTTCAGTGCTTTTCTTCTGTACTCAACTTTGAGACATACCCGTTGTAGACGCCATAGTGAGCACTAATTCTCACTAGTAGATAAGAACTGAGATTCGTATTAAGATGCCTAATTTGCTTAACTTTTTTATTTTCCAAGCTTCAATATATATTTTGTTTAGAAAGAAGCAACTGTGATGTGTTTAAGATAGATCCTTGAGATTCAAACGTCACTTCCCTGGCTTTGAAATAACTTCTGCAATGAAAACCTGTCCTAATCATGAGTACAATAAACATTCAAATTTGTTTCAAAAATTAAAAATTTGAATGCTCTTGAATTTATTTATCTTCTTCTGCTTGACACACTAACATGTATGTTCTTATGTGACGCACTAGTCGTCCTGATCTGATAGATGGTGCACTCCTACGACCTGGGAGATTGGATCGCCTCTTATATTGTGATTTTCCCTCCTATCAGGAGCGTCTGGAGATATTACAAGTGCTTGGTCGAAAGGTCAGTCAGGTTGTTCTAGCTTAACACTGAAGACTTTAGCTTTTGCATGATTCAGAAAAGTATCGAACTTTTTGCTTCATCAACAGATACAACCACGCCATAATTCATTATGACAATTTTCATGTGGCCCATAAGGCGACCTTTGAACACTATCTTTGCACGAAACTCCATGCTACTGGATAGTCGTTGATGAGCTGGCAGCTGAACTACAACTCACATCTCAAACATGGAGCACCGTGCTACTGGATAGTTTTTGATCTGGTGAACTATCAATCACATGTCAAAGACTCTGAAACTGAAACTTGCAAATCAGTTTTCACATATGCATAACTGTGGAGGACAGATACTTTCTGCAAATGCTGATCTCAGTTGCCATCCAAAATAACCGTATCTAGTCTTTAAAAGTTGTCAATAGGATGTCACACCACCAAGTTTAGAGTGTGATAAAGTAAAAGCACCTTACATGCTCAAACCTGCTAAATGGCTGACGTCTGGATTGAATTTAGAATGGCTAAAGAAGTACAATGAATTTTATGTATGTTAAAGTAGTGGCTATTCTGTAGCTAATAAATTCTGGTAAATTGATAATCTTGAAAGAGTCAATGGTGGAAAAACCAAAGCAAGTTTTCAAGAGAAGTGGATCATGAATGTTAAGGTCTCTTCATGCACAAGGCAAATTCTAACCGTGTTGTCTAGCAATTTACTGAGCAACCATCGGCCAAAAGTTCCTATCATTCTCATCTATATTTGACATCCGCTCAAACATCAGACAAGATAATGTACAGGGAGGTTTCTGGAGCCAATTCATTGATAGTAAGTTGAAACTAGTCACTTGGTGAGTCATGCTTTGGCCCGCATTTCTCCATAGTCATTTGCAAATTATGTCAATCTTTTATGATTATTGTTTTGTATGGAATCACTCATTTGTTAGGTTATCATCAAGCCTGAAGCTGTTTCATAGTAGAAGAAATTTCAGTTCAGAGAAGTGTAGAGAAAAAGATTGTTCAGGTGGAATGCTTTGCAAGGGTGTTAATTGAAGTTCGGTTTCATCTGAAGATTGCAGAGAAAAAATGCGTGAAGATTGAGAATATTAGTACATGATTGCGGGCTCATGCATACCTAGTTGGGAACTTTGATTTTAGGACCTGATTAAGCATTTCTTTTGTCTCTGGAAGTACTGAGAAATTTAGAATATGAGAACCCAGATTTGTGACATTGATGTACTTTCTGATGCACAATTATTTCCACTCCCTTTTTAATGCATGCCATTCAACCGGATGATTTTAGAGGTCGCTTTATTTGGATTGTGTTATGCCCTTGAGCAAGTTTTCTCTTGATTTATTTGATGTATACAATGGCTACTTCTAAACACCTAAAGCTAATCATGAACAAACCTTTGTACCTCTAGGAAAGATCTTCTCATCACAATTTCTACATCATCTGATCTTGAGACAAGTAATTTTAGCTCTATTTGGGGAATGCCCTCCTTGCATGATGAAAGTTTGGAATCATCCTTTAGTTTCTTGGAAACATGTTCAAACTTTAGGGTTAAAACCTCTAGTTTGCTGATATTGGTGGAATGTTTTGGGAAAGAAAAAGTTTTGTATCACTGATTGCTCGTCCTTATGGTGGATGACTCCTTTTATTCTAGAGTTTGTCATCCTTCTTTGGGTCAGTGTTACTGCAAAAACATCGATCCTACAATGTGGACAGTTAGGTTCAAAATATTTGCTTTAACCTAAGTTAGCAGAACAATTGCAGAAGTAATCGATGCGTGTTTCTGGTTTGTGAGATTCTTTCCATTGTTGGTGAGTTTTCTCACTTTTGTACTCTCTTCTTGTTCTCTTTCACATCATTTTCCACGTCAATTGGGTTTGGATTCTATCGCAAAAGGCTTTTCATATTTTCAGCTTGACTGCCTGTTTTCTGGAACAGCTTCCTCTTGAAGCAGATGTTGATCTACATCTAGTTGCGGAAATGACTGAAGGCTTCAGTGGAGCTGATCTGCAAGCAGTGTTGTCTGATGCTCAACTTGAATCAGTACATTCGTTCTTAGATGCTGAAGAAAGTGGCAAGGCTATTGTTTCACCTGAAAATGGAAGGCCACGACTCACAATGCCAATTTTAAGGTCAGCAGCCATGAAAGCAAGGCCCTCTGTATCAGAAGCTGAAAGGCGACGACTGGCAAACATTTATACTGCTTTTTTTGGTGGCAAATCCCCAGGTTCTTCAAAGGTTTGAAACTGACCTCCATATGAGTCTAAGCCTTTGTTTTGTACCACTTTTTTAATTCAAACTTATTAATAATCTAAACTGTAAGTTTTATGCTGTTTATTGATAGCAAATGCAAGACATCAAGGGAAAGAAAGCAACTCTGGCCTAATGCTATGGTCAAGAAGGCACAGCTCATAAGAAATGTGTATCAGGTATTTCTTCCAAGCCTGGAATTTGGGATGCAAACACAATATTTCTATGTGCTTTTCACATCCACTTATGTCACATTTTGGGTTGGTGATGATAAAAAATAGTCATACAGTCGAAAAGCCGATCCCTTCAGCGTGCAAGTGTAGTCTTATCCGTCAGAGTGAACACAGAAGTAAATGTCATAAGAAGAGATGTTTGGATTTTCCATCAGAGATGCAAGTCAACCTCCAGATTTAATTTTGTGTGAGCAATGTGTACCCCCAAGCAATTGGCTTATCATATAGAATGGATGAATGTTGGCTTTTAGAGTTAGCATTTTGTGAGCAGTATGCCTTGTATTTGACTCTTGCAAATAGTGCAATACATTAAATCTTAGTTGTCTTAAATCTCTTATTTATTTTCCCTTTCAAATTTGGCATATGTTTCATATGATGGCTTAAATGATGTGAAAGTGGGAAATATCACTCTATGATCAATCCACTCAAAGTTTTGGGTCTATTTGTCCATGCACTGGCAATGGACAAAGTGTATGACACTTGGGGGTTTTGCACGTGCTTTGTTAATGTGGTAATGGCGACAATCATTGTGATGATTAAGCTACACAATTGTTGGGCCTATTTTTTGCACACTTGTGATTAAAGAATCAAGATTGTGTCGATGGAAGTGTACGACAAGGGTTGGGCTTCATATAAGACGACGCATCGACCAGACAATACTTTTGTGGGTGATGATGTTATGAGCTACTGTAAAACCCTAGATTAATTTTTATAAATATTATTTGTTGTTTTGAACATTTGAGATGTAATGAATACATTTTGATGAACTATGATGCCCCTCTCTTTTAATAAATTATGAGTTACATGCATCTAGATTCTACTTCAAATTAAATCATAAGGGATAATTTCACATTTGACTTGTGGCCAACAGGTTATGGGTGTTGACTGGTCAAAGGCCATATTGCTTTGAGTAGACAAAGGACTATCTACTCGATAGATAGCTTAGAGCAGTTGAGGATGACTACTCAAAGTGGTTAAAGGATTACTTGCATGGCCCTCCGCCCTTACCCTCTTATAAGAAGCTTTGGGTTGATGCATGTGGCTTGCTTAAACTAGTGTATGAATGGCTCTCTTGTAAATCTAGAGTACATGAGCCACAAGTTTCCATCACTCACAAGGACATTGAGATGAAGTAAAACCAATGAACATATGTGAGCTAAGGATTTGCAACCTTCCATGAGTTTTACCTTCGTGAAATCTAATGGAAATTTTAACTATAGCCTAATTGACCTATTAAGTGTGTGTGTGTGTGTGTGTGAGAGAGAGAGAGAGAGAGAGAGAGAGAGAGAGAGAGAGAGAGAGAGAGAGAGAGAGAGAGAGAGAGAGAGAGATCCCTCTTCAACTATATTTATTTTCACATATAATTTTGGTCTATCTTAAGAATTAACTCTGAAATTTTTTTTATAATTGATATAAAGAATAGTGCTTATATTGGATGCTTCATTGTTTTTTATATCAATTTTACACGTCAAGATGAAAATACAACTTGAAGAAGTACATAAAATAATAACGAATGAGTTCTTCCATGATTTTGCCTTTGATACCTTTGTAAAATAACAACAAATATTGTGAAATAAAAAATGACTGACTGTTTGCTTAATTCTACTATGTTGCATTTGATTTGAGATGACTGCAACATGAAATGCCATAAATGAGTCTCCATTGTGAACTTGCCATAAGAGTTCTTCAAATTTTTAAAACATATTAGTGAATACGTGCCATAATGATGTTTCATCTGCTCTACTTTCATCATTATACTGCTCAAACATAAAGTACGATAAGTAAGGTTGGATAAAAACACATTCCCTTTGATCTTATTTAAGTTTTCAATAACTTGCAAAAAAAGATCCTTGGTGCCTTGAACATTGGGTTCCACTCGATGTTTTTTTCTAGCTCTAAATTGTCAGTTTCCATTTGTTTTTTTTAATCAAGCAAACTAAGACCAGCCTTATGCTCTTCTAAAAGAACATCATTATTTTTGATCAAAACATATTTTGTTAGACTTTAATCTCTGTAAAATTTCCTTCTCAAATATGTAATCAAGATCATACAAAATCACTCCAAATTCTCTTTCACTAGCCGTAGTGAAAACGATGTCATTATTATAAAGCAAAAGAAAGATGATACGATTTTCATCTAAAATGAAATAGAGTAGGTGAAGATGAGTGTTAAACATGATTTTTGTTGTCTCTTTTGAGTCCATTCTAATCCTCAATGGACACACAATCTAGATCTTCATTGTGTCTCTTAATAATTGCATCACAAAAGTTAGAATACATTCCTTTTTTGCCTATTTTCCATTACACAAATATGATCATCAAAACAAGTAGAGAATATAAAGTTTGTACCTTCCACAACTTGCTTACTCTTGTCATCATAGGTGAGTTTTAATGGCTTTGGCTTTGCCTTGATTACCATTTTGAATTTCGACTTAGAGAGGGATGTCCTTCATCAACATCCAAAGTTCTCCCATTATTGTAAACAATGTTAGGACCAACAACAAGCTTAGTAACATTTTTTTGATCAAAGATAACATCTTTATTTCACCTTAAGCACTTGAACTTTGTGTTAAGCTGATTTCCATTGCATTTTTGAATTTGATAAACAAATCAAAGTTGCTAGGTGTACTAGTAGAATGAATATCAGAATGTATCACTTAAAAAGATGTGCTAGATCTTAAGTAGATTTTGCATGTGGAAGCCTGTGTGACTTTGACAATGCACAATGGTCACACACTTTATAGATACTTGAAAGAGACTAATTTGGAAGGCCAAGAAGAACTTCATTTTTTGCCATTATCTTTGATGTTTTGAAATTGGGGTGTTCCAACTTCCATTAGAGGAGTTTTTAACTTCAATGATACTTTGTGAAGATGTGTTTTTGTTTTTGGGAATTTCGTCCAACATGTGGCCCAATCAAAATGCATATATTGAAATCTATAAAATGTAGCTAATTTAAATCAGAATTTTTTAAATTGTCGTCGAGCATCATGGAAACATCCCATTGGTTGGCATTGCCTGCCTTGAATGTGGTAATTTGTTCGACAACAATGTCTCAAGCTAAAATACTTATAACATTGTTAGTAGATATTTTCGCACGAAAAATCGGGCTATGTTTAAAGCAACTCGTCCAAAATGTGGTTAGAGCAAATTTTGAGGCCTTAGAAATGGCCCATAGAATAGGTTACGGCCTTAGAATTGGCCTGATTATAATAGCCAGCACTGTCGAGCGAATTTTCCAATGTACTCTGTTATTTTTTATTAGTATAAAAATTGCCTATTGTGTTTTTCAGGGAATCGGTTGCCTTAAAGAGTCTCCAAGTCATGAGTGCTCGCCAGTAATGATACGCGGAAAAAATGACAATGAGAAAAACCAACTCGCAACAAATTGTCGAAAATTATGGGACAACGTCAAGGAGACTGTAACAAAAATATAGGCAAGTTTCAGTGCAAGTTGAACGGCATCCCAACAAAGCAACTCGACGGCTTGGACAATGGGCAGTGGGTGCACAATGGAAAAATACAAGTGGAGGTCAAAAGTGCTTAACAAAAATATCCTACCTAAAAGTGATAGGAGTTGACAACAAATAGGCATGAGGATTACCCAATTAAAAAGAGTAATGATGTGAGGTACTTATCACTTACATCACTCACAAGTGCAAAAGAAGAAAGTGGCTCACACATGTGGTACCTTTGTATACATGCATGGCCCCAATCCATCTTTTTTAAAAAGGGAAGGGTGTCACTTGTCAAATCACAACCAAGGGCCATGTACAAAAGAAGACAATTTTTGTGAAGGGCTTGAAGAATGAAGATATGGCATTTTGAAGGGGAAGGTGTGAGAGATGCCTATAAAAGGGAGGAGAGACCCCTTTTGGCATTCACGTGGAAGGGTGAGATGATGAGAGAGAGAGAGATGATGAGAGAGAGAACTTTTGTTTTGAGAACGTGAGAGAATGAACGTGGAAGGGTGAGAATTCTTGTTGAAGGATAGAGGAGTTGAGAAGATTGTTAATGATAGAGAGTGGTTGATGTGGGTTCACGTGAATTCAAGGAGAGGTGCAAAGAGTAGCAAGTAGTGTTGTTGTGGTTGGGAGAGAATTCTTTTAGAAGTGAAGCAAAGATGAGAACTTTTTGTGGAATGAGTGGGCTATTGAGGCCAAACTCGTTTAAAGCTACGTAAAGGGGAAGGTGAAGGCAGACTGAGAATTGATGTAGGAGTTGTTTTTATCCACGAGTTCTGATGAGTAGTCATTGCGGCCGCCATTCTGCTTCTATGATCTTCCTCCACGGCTCGCACCAGTCACCGAATCTACCTTCGCTGCCAAGGAGACATGCAACAGCCGCTTCTTCATCGTGTTTTTACTAATCAAGCTTGTGGTTGATCCCTCAAACCGCCAACCATCACAAAGTTCCAGCTGAACGTACTCGCTGATACAACGCTAATTAGAGTACTGTGATCGACTGTCAACGGCCTCCCTGCACGATTTCTTGAGCTGTGACAGATCAAACAGGTCTGTAAAAGCCTGTCTGCGGCCTACTCAATCTCCAAACTGCCCCACTGCCCTTCACTGAAGCTCTACTTGGGCTTGACTTGTCTACGCTGGCTCGTTCTGTTTCGGAGCACTGATCTCGGGCGTTCCACTACGACGACTTGGAATGTAGCAGAGCAGTAGGATAATCACCACGAGTGCAATTGCAGCAGAACCCAACCTGAAGTTGAAGGATAACTCTGAGCTCATGACTTGGGGGCTTCAAATTGGCAAACCTGTTTTTCTCCACACAAGGTATATTTCTCACATTCTTGATGTGTGGTTTTGCTAGTCAACTCATTTGCGGTTTCTGAGTTATCAGGCTGGACTTTATGGTTTACGTGTTGTTAGCATTGCTAGTATGGCATAACTTGGATTTGGCTTGACTCCGTTCTTACTTTGGTGCGGACTTGCCTAGTAATGACCATGTTAGCTAGCATGCTAATTGTGGCCCCTCATATTATGTCTGTAATTATTGAAGGATGAAAGCTTTAAGTGTAGGATGCTTGGTTGGGAAAAATTTTATTTGACATCGTATTTGGCAATGAGTTAGTTTTGATTATTTGAGTCACTGGTCCAACCTCTTTGAAACACAAGAGCGGGTTGTCACCGTATGTGGTTGAAATAAACCCACCTCGGGTAGGGGTTAACATAGGCGCGTATAACTGGCACCCCCACGTTCCACGAAACTAACAAAGAGATGACGTCCTATTTCTATTTTGTGTATGTGTGCTAGTTTTATCTTGTGCGCCTTAAAATTGTTGATTGAGTGTTGATGGACATTTCATGAAAATTATAAGCACCATCCTCTCTACCACGTGCAGCCGTAGTGTAATGGGGATGTCCTTAATTACCCTCACCTAGAGCTATGGATATCGAGAGCGTAGTTACACCTCCTTGCAACCGTGCCTTTGGGGGCCTGGAAAACCCTCATCGGCAAGGAGCACGGGGTGATTGAGATGGCCCTCGGGATTGATAGCGGTATCCCTCAATCACTCACGTAAAGGCACTGTGGGCCCTTCCCCTGTAGGGCTTCCTGGCGAGACCAATCCCCCGTCAAGAATTTCACCTAACATTGGTGCGTCTGCCGGGAGATGAACTTGAAAACTTGATCATTGCTTGGAAAGAACGTTATTCACCCATAGACTCATGCTTAGAAAGATGACCAGATTTCATTCTAGTCCCAGACCAAGATGATTATTGATGACTATTGCCATATACTTATAGCACGCTAGCCGCACGCTAGCATGACTATGCAAGCTCTAGTGGGCCACACATTTTTTTAGAAAACCACTATCATGTTACTATAGGTCGAAGTGGTTAGCATCACACAATGATGTGTACTGATTCCACAAATAGAGTATACATTTTACAATCTTGTCACAATTACGGGTATGCTATTTAGAATACCATCAGCAATCTTGTTACATGCCCAAGTAATCAAGCCAGATGGGGACCTTCTACCTGAAAATAGTTGAATTTTTCTCGTGGTTATGGGGATTAGTACAGAGACAAGAAGCTTTGTTGGAGCCTCCTGAAGATCCCAATGACGGAGCGAGAGGACTAGTCAAAGAGTTAAGAGACCGCGTCTTACATATGAATGAGAGGGTATCAGCCTTGGTTGCGAAAATAGGACAAATTAAATGCCAGTTAAACTTATTCAACCAAAGGTCATCTACACCCACTAGGGTTGTTTGTCGGTTCTGCCAAGGGGATCATTGGAACAAGAATTGTCCCACCATTGTGTGTGGGTATTACAGGAAACATGGCCACTTGGAAGAATGTTGTTGGAAATGCACACGGGATACACAACCAAGATTGGACCCATGCAGGCTCTAATCAGAAGAGATTTAACTAAGTAGATAGTAGGATTAGGCCTATTAGAATAATTAAGATGCGGTAGGATAGATCGATTGCACATGACCAATTAGGGTACTTTTTTCGGAATCACTCGAGTAGGTACCATGGCAAGACGTCCCACAGAATCAATCGTGGTGTCCCCGGCTGTAGGCGCACTACCCACACTAAGCGGATCTACACCATAATTCCATGGGCTCCCCTCTGAGAGTGCCGAGGAACACATTGATGCTTTTTGTACAGCATGCTTTATTAATCACATAATGGACCCACATCATGAGATGATGTTTTTCACAACTACCTTGATCGGGGCTGCCAGACGTTGGTATCATAGCTTGCAACGAGGGACCATCCACGACATCGATACTTTCCATAGACTTTTCCTGACTGAGTTCGGCCATCATAAGCCCACCGTGAGTAGTTTAAACCACAATAACAACATGTGGAAAACCAGTACAAACAAGTCCATCAGCTACCTGCAAAGAAGTCCAGATAGACTCCCAGTGCAACCAGTTTCCCAAATCAGCCATATACCAATGAAAATGGGGCATGAGCATACGAGACCCAAATCAGGCTTGGATGACGTGAGAGAAATGTTGGCAAACTATCTGGGCACTATGAAGGTTTTTGGTTAAGTACCTAGAAGTTGCCATTTTAGGGCATACTTAGAGAAAGTGGCCAAATGACATTATGGCTGCTATAAATAGTTGTACCTGCATGGAGAACACATCATGTATTGAGCATTCTATTCTCTTATGATGTGGAGAATTCATCTTTGTTGATTCTATGTCCATCTCTTGTGATTTTTTCATGATATCTTGAGTTTCTATGTGTAAAATGCTGATTTTCTTGTTGATCTAGCATTCACACGTGTGGAGTACTTTGTTGTACTGCTGTTGTATGAAAAGGGACAGTCTAGGTGTATAGTCCAAATTGGATAAAAATCATTAATGAATCAGATGTGTATCAAAACCGCAAAAAACCCGAAAAAAACCCGAAGCCTTGTCTCTTCATTTGTCACGATCTCCCATAGCTCATTTTCCATCAAAATGTTTTTCAGTTTGAATTTCCAAACTGCATAGTTGCTGGCTCCTTCCAATTTGCTTGACTCATTGAGGACACTCTCGCTTAGAGTTGCCATTACTGAACAGATGTGTCCGGATCAAGTAATTTATCACACTACAGAACTATATATATTTTTGGTTATACACCTGATATCGAAATGGAGCACGGAAGTATGGTTGCTCAGGATCCTCTTTAACTTGTGCACGTGGATCCAATATTGGAGCATGCGATATCGGACTGGAGCGCGGATGTACAACTGCTCGAATTTTTTTTTAGCTTGTGCGCTTGGATCCGATATCGGTAAGGACAATATCGGACTGGAGCGCAGATGTATGACTTCTCGGGTTTCTCTTCAGCTAGCACGCTTGGATCCGATATTGGTACAGAAAAAAGAGAGAATATAGGAACTTTCAGAGGGAATATTTCAGATTCCCTATTTCGGCGCGGCGGCTACGCCGCTTCTTCTTTGCTTAGATTTTGAAACGAGTGATCGTTCAAACAGACAGATATCAGTAACATGAAAGGTATGAAGCCTCAAAGCTCTAAATGATAGTACTAGACACTCTTTGGTGTGATTTGCAGTATCCCAAACAAACAAATGAGATATTTTTTGGCACAACTCTCTGACAAATGACACTTTTCACAAAGACTAAAAAAAATATATTATAAAACTTCTCCCACTCAACAGATTTTCAATCTGTCTGATGCTGTCCAGGCCTTTTTGATGCCTGCGGGACTGTGTCTTTGTTCCCCACTAATAACTGTGAGCTCCAAAACCTGCAAAATACATCAAGAAGGAGTTCTTCCAGCCGTTTTTGTCTCTCCAAGCTTTCACCTCCTGTGAAGGACTTTCTCACTTCCTTGCGGAGCCTGTGACAAGTTGTATCCACTAATCAGACACGCATGACTATCGTAGCTCTGATACCATGTAAACAATCATGCAACATCAAGCATTCACCATAAGCAATCACCAAGTAGGGAGACGAAAGAAGAACACGCAATATCACTCTATCACTCTGACACATACTGAATGTAAAAAATGTACATATCAACCCTAAACCTTGATAGAGAGAGAGAACCTAGGAGTAGACTAGTAGACTAGCCTATGGCTAGTTATAGCTAGTAATAAAGTACATCGTAAATAGTAACTAGGAAGTGTAATAAGTTTATCTTTGATTTCTAACACTTGAACCTTATTGACAAAAGTTGTGACAATGACACTTCAAAAGGCAATAGACGGAGTTAAGGAGGAAGTAGAAGCTCGTGAACGCTATGACAACAATGGTGATTCAGAAAATGCTCTATTTACTCAGAAAAATAAATCTTTTAAAAATGCTAAGTTTAAGAGGGAGTCGTCTAAGAAGAATGAGTCTAAACAACAGAAGAATTCTGGTGATAAGGAAATCTGCAATAGATGTAGAAGATCAGGTCACACAGAAGAAAAGTGTTGGCTAAATCCAAAGATTGAATGCATTCATTGTCATAAATGGGGTCATGCAGCAATAGACTGTTATCAAAAGTCCAGAAACAAAAAGGAGCATAATTGAAACAAACCTTCAGACTCAAACTATGTTGAAGACAAAGCAGAATGCTCCAGAGCAGCAGAAGACAAGGCAACAAGGAATTCAGCAACTTATGTGAGTACTGATCTATGATGTTCATCTAATTCAATTTTGAGAAGTAGTATTTGATTCAGGAGCCACCTCACATTTTGTTTCCTCAAAACAAATTTTGTCTGAGTACAAGAGGACGAATTATTTGAGATTCATTATACTTGGAGACGATTCTAAACACGTGGTTTGATGGAACTGGTGTATTATGGCTAGACACAAATCAGGGACACAAGCCTACTGGAGGAAGTTCTCTATGTCCCTACTCTTGATAAAGATCTTCTATCCATTGCAAAGATAGTCGATAGAGATATGTCAGTAACCTTCATGAAGAACTCTTGTAAACTGTTCGAGGAAGATTCTGATAACCTGGTTGCTAAAGGCAACAAAGAAGGAAATTATATCACCTGAACATTCAAATTCAAATCGAACAAGTCAATCAAACTCAGGATTCAACAGATGTACTGTGGCACAAGAGACTATGTCACATGAACATGGAATCCTTGTACCAAGCCAATAAAAGTCAGAGAATTCAAAGAGTCGAAATCAAAACTAGAGATATTTGAACTACATGTGAATCTTGTCTTAAAGGCAAAATGACTAGAACACCTTTCAATAAGGATGTTTATAAAGCAACTAAGGTACTTGATATTGTGCATTCAGATATTTGTGGACCATTCAAAGTATCGTCGTTGGGTGATGCAAAGTACTTCATTACGTTTATTGATGACTTCAGCAAGTTCGCTATAGTATACTTTATTTGTACCAAATCTGAAGCTTTGAAAATTCATTGAGTATACGAATTGGGTGTGAGAAATTGGCAAAAATCTAGCTTGGTATTTTTTATGATAGAAGTTTGTAAGTGAATCTCACATGTGTGGACGATGTTCCCACGTGTGGAGAATTGTAAAGTAAATCAAAATGTTTGATATAGGGGTCTCATAGAATTTCATAGTCAAGCATTTAGGTGTAGGATGTTGATAGGGTCAAATTTGGCATAGATGGCAAATTATCCATTTCCACTTGTAATGCCAATATTGAGCCAAAATAGAGCCAAACTTGTGCCAATTAGAGTGTAGACAAGTGTCATGCTTTTGTTTGATGAAGCTTAAGAGGTCCAATAGGATTTAGAGGTGGAACCTTGTGAGGTCCAATAGAAAATTGAGGTGTGCTTGAATATAGTCCAATAGAATTTAGAGGTGCATGGATCAATGGTCCAATAGGATTAAGAGGTGGCAAAGTGTGATCCAATCATAGTTAAGCATAGTGGTAGCTCATGAATCTATTAGTATCATTGTACTCCTCCTTTTGGATCTAATTGATTTTGAGATTGAGTGGATTTTGAGTGTCATTGAATTTCTAGCTTTCTCTCTCTACCCGAGAGCTCATGATGGTTTTTCTCTCTCTACCCGAGGAGAGCAGCTTGTTTTTACTTAGAATACTTTTTGAACACTTCCCACACGTGTGAGTGAGAGTTGGAAGTGATTGAATGCATGTAGTAGTGTGTTTTTGCCATAGAATCAAAGATAGATCTTGAATCTCAATCTAGTCTTGATCTTGGTGCATCTACACACCTTAGGAGATCACAAGTACATGTAGTGGACAATCCACACGTGCGAAATTCAACATGGTATCAGAGCCTACCTAAGGCTACCATGCATTTTGATCCATTTGAGTGAAAACTATTCATCAATCTTGAGCTAGAAATTGTCAAGGCCCATTTTTCTAGTTATCTTGTTCAATTTTGGATCAAAAGAGATCAAAAGGACATTGATTGGGTCTGACCTGGTACTGTACGGAATCAGGTGCTCAGACACGTGTGAGGAACATCTAATTTCAGTCTGGAAGTTCTCTTTCATGTTTGATCCAAAAATCTTGCTAGATAGCTTGTTTTGAAGCTATTTTTGTCTAGTTTCTGATGCAATCAGTTTCATTCCATTTGGTTGAGTCAATCAAAAGTTATAAGCTTTTGAAGAGGGTTAGGTAGGGCACCTAGACCTGGGTGGACACATTTGGTTTGGTCAAAAGATTGCTTGTTTGATCCAAAATCACAGTTGAATGCTTACCAATCTCATCTATATGTGATCTAGGCACTGTTTTGAGATCTTAGCCATTTTGTTTCATGAAATATTATTGTATTTGAGTCAAATTTGGTTTCTTAGTGTATTTCACACGTGCTAAGAGTGTTTGATCCTAACTTTTCCCATACTCCATCATTTGATGTGAAGTAGATCTAGTTTTGGAGAGATTGAGATAGCTAGTGAGAATTATCTCACAGTTTGTTGCAAGATCTTGCATAGGAGATGGTAGCACACCATTATTGGATCCTATAGTGAGAGAGAAGCAACATTTTTTTCTCATCACTTTTATTTATCTCCACTTTACATGACTTCAATGAGTTCATACTTGTTGCAACCAAGTGAGAGATTGTCTACTTCCAATTATTCAATATGGAAGTTGAGGATGGAGTCCATCTTGATACTCCAAGATGTGATGGACATTGTACTTGGGATTGAGGAGGAGCCTCAAGTCCTTCAAGAAGTACAAAAATACAAGAAAAGAGCTAGGATGGCTCTCCACTACATTAAGATGAATGTCTCTAATGAGATATTGAGGGAGATTGGTGATTGTTCTACATCCAAGGAAGCTTGGGATTGTCTCAAGTCCATCTATGAGGCTAAGAACACCTCTAGGCTCCTCACTCTTAGAAATCAAATATTCCAAAGTAGTCAAAAGAGTGATGAGAGTGCATCTAATTATGTTTTGAGAGTCAAGGATATTCATAGGGAGCTTGCATGTATTGGTGACTCAATCAATCAAAGTGAGCTAGTCCAAGTCATTCTCAATGGCTTGAGAGATGAATATGACAACCTTGTCCAATCCTATGCTATTAAGGAGGATCTACCAAGTTTGGAGGCCCTTCAAAGTGTGCTTATTTTTGAAGAATCAAGACAAGAGTACAAACTCTTGAGGATGGACAAGCTATCACTCAATCATGATGATGGCAAAGTTCTATTTGCCAAGCACAAAGAGAGGAGTAAGAAGCAACACCATCACTTATCTAATGACAAAGCTAAAGACCAAGATGGAGAGGAGGAGGATACCTCTCATGCTTCTAATTCAAATCTCAAGAAGAAGATGATCAAGTGCTTTTATTGTGGCAAGAAAGGCCATTATGCCACCAATTGCTTCAAGAAGAAGAATCAACTCAATCAAGCCAACATCACCAATGAGAAAGAAGACTATATTGCAAGTGATGGAGAAGGCTCTCTTATGGCATCAAGCTTCTTCTCTTCCACCTTCAACAAGGATGACTCATGGTATATTGATAGTGGAGCATCTTCACATATGTGTGGCTCCAAGAACTTTTTTTCATCTATTATGCCTTATGATGGAGTCAAGAAGACCATATACTTTGCAAGTAAGCATGAGTGCAATATTGAAGGAGTAGAAATTATTCCCTTGAAGCTTGCATCTTCTAAAGATCTCTTTCTCAACAATGTTCTTTTTGTCCCAAAGCTTACAAAGAACATCTTAAGTGTTGGCCAACGTCTTGATAGTGGCTTTGATGTCAATTTCAATATTGACAATTGTGTGATCAAGAAGGATGGTGAGATCCTTGCATATGGATCAAGATTTGAAGGCATCTACAAATTGGATCCAAGTGAGAGTGCAAACTCTCTTGATGTTTCTTATATTTCCAATATTTCAAAGGAGGAGGATTACACAAGATGCACATATCTTCTCTCTTCAAGTATTATGGTGTATGATTATTCCTTATTATTCAAAGCATATGTTGAGAAGAAATTCTCATTGAAGATCAAAGCTTTGAGGAGTATTGGAGCTCTTGAAGGAATAGCACCATATGAAGTTTTATTCAAGATGAAGCCTAAGGTTGATCACCTTAGTGAACTTGGTAGTGCTTGCTTTGCACATATTCCCTTTGGTATTTTTTATGATAGAATTTTGTAAGTGAATCTCACATGTGTGGAGGATGTTCCCACGTGTGGAGAATTGTAAAGTAAATCAAAATGTTTGATATAGGGGTCTCATAGAATTTCATAGTCAAGCATTTAGGTGTAGGATGTTGATAGGGTCAAATTTGGCATAGATGGCAAATTATCCATTTCCACTTGTAATGCCAATATTGAGCCAAAATAGAGCCAAACTTGTGCCAATTAGAGTGTAGACAAGTGTCATGCTTTTGTTTGATGAAGCTTAAGAGGTCCAATAGGATTTAGAGGTGGAACCTTGTGAGGTCCAATAGAAAATTGAGGTGTGCTTGAATATAGTCCAATAGAATTTAGAGGTGCATGGATCAATGGTCCAATAGGATTAAGAGGTGGCAAAGTGTGATCCAATCATAGTTAAGCATAGTGGTAGCTCATGAATCTATTAGTATCATTGTACTCCTCCTTTTGGATCTAATTGATTTTGAGATTGAGTGGATTTTGAGTGTCATTGAATTTCTAGCTTTCTCTCTCTACCCGAGAGCTCATGATGGTTTTTCTCTCTCTACCCGAGGAGAGCAGCTTGTTTTTACTTAGAATACTTTTTGAACACTTCCCACACGTGTGAGTGAGAGTTGAAAGTGATTGAATGCATGTAGTAGTGTGTTTTTGCCATAGAATCAAAGATAGATCTTGAATCTCAATCTAGTCTTGATCTTGGTGCATCTACACACCTTGGGAGATCACAAGTACATGTAGTGGACAATCCACACGTGTGAGTGAGAGTTGGAAGTGACTGAATGCATGTAGTAGTGTGTTTTTGCCATAGAATCAAAGATAGATCTTGAATCTCAATCTAGTCTTGATCTTGGTGCATCTACACACCTTAGGAGATCACAAGTATATGTAGTGGACAATCCACACGTGTGAAATTCAACATGGTATCAGAGCCTACCTAAGGTTACCATGCATTTTGATCCATTTGAGTGAAAACTATTCATCAATCTTGAGCTAGAAATTGTCAAGGCCCATTTTTCTAGCTATCTTGTTCAATTTTGGATCAAAAGAGATCAAAAGGACATTGATTGGGTCTGACCTGGTACTGTACGGAATCAGGTGCTCAGACACGTGTGAGGAACATCTAATTTCAGTCTGGAAGTTCTCTTTCATGTTTGATCCAAAAATCTTGCTAGATAGCTTGTTTTGAAGCTATTTTTGTCTAGTTTCTGATGCAATCAGTTTCATTCCATTTGGTTGAGTCAATCAAAAGTTATAAGCTTTTGAAGAGGGTTAGGTAGGGCACCTAGACCTGGGTGGACACATTTGGTTTGGTCAAAAGATTGCTTGTTTGATCCAAAATCACAGCTGAATGCTTACCAATCTCATCTATATGTGATCTAGGCACTGTTTTGAGATCTTAGCCATTTTGTTTCATGCAATATTATTGTATTTGAGTCAAATTTGGTTTCTTAGTGTATTTCACACGTGCTAAGAGTGTTTGATCCTAACTTTTCCCATACTCCATCATTTGATGTGAAGTAGATCTAGTTTTGGAGAGATTGAGATAGCTAGTGAGAATTATCTCACAGTTTGTTGCAAGATCTTGCATAGGAGATGGTAGCACACCATTATTGGATCCTATAGTGAGAGAGAAGCAACATTTTTTTCTCATCACTTTTATTTATCTCCACTTTACATGACTTCAATGAGTTCATACTTGTTGCAACCAAGTGAGAGATTGTCTACTTCCAATTATTCAATATGGAAGTTGAGGATGGAGTCCATCTTGATACTCCAAGATGTGATGGACATTGTACTTGGGATTGAGGAGGAGCCTCAAGTCCTTCAAGAAGTACAAAAATACAAGAAAAGAGCTAGGATGGCTCTCCACTACATTAAGATGAATGTCTCTAATGAGATATTGAGGGAGATTGGTGATTGTTCTACATCCAAGGAAGCTTGGGATTGTCTCAAGTCCATCTATGAGGCTAAGAACACCTCTAGGCTCCTCACTCTTAGAAATCAAATATTCCAAAGTAGTCAAAAGAGTGATGAGAGTGCATCTAATTATGTTTTGAGAGTCAAGGATATTCATAGGGAGCTTGCATGTATTGGTGACTCAATCAATCAAAGTGAGCTAGTCCAAGTCATTCTCAATGGCTTGAGAGATGAATATGACAACCTTGTCCAATCCTATGCTATTAAGGAGGATCTACCAAGTTTGGAGGCCCTTCAAAGTGTGCTTATTTTTTAAGAATCAAGACAAGAGTACAAACTCTTGAGGATGGACAAGCTATCACTCAATCATGATGATGGCAAAGTTCTATTTGCCAAGCACAAAGAGAGGAGTAAGAAGCAACACCATCACTTATCTAATGACAAAGCTAAAGACCAAGATGGAGAGGAGGAGGATACCTCTCATGCTTCTAATTCAAATCTCAAGAAGAAGATGATCAAGTGCTTTTATTGTGGCAAGAAAGGCCATTATGCCACCAATTGCTTCAAGAAGAAGAATCAACTCAATCAAGCCAACATCACCAATGAGAAAGAAGACTATATTGCAAGTGATGGAGAAGGCTCTCTTATGGCATCAAGCTTCTTCTCTTCCACCTTCAACAAAGATGACTCATGGTATATTGATAGTGGAGCATCTTCACATATGTGTGGCTCCAAGAACTTTTTTTCATCTATTATGCCTTATGATGGAGTCAAGAAGACCATATACTTTGCAAGTAAGCATGAGTGCAATATTGAAGGAGTAAAAATTATTCCCTTGAAGCTTGCATCTTCTAAAGATCTCTTTCTCAACAATGTTCTTTTTGTCCCAAAGCTTACAAAGAACATCTTAAGTGTTGGCCAACGTCTTGATAGTGGCTTTGATGTCAATTTCAATATTGACAATTGTGTGATCAAGAAGGATGGTGAGATCCTTGCATATGGATCAAGATTTGAAGGCATCTACAAATTGGATCCAAGTGAGAGTGCAAACTCTCTTGATGTTTCTTATATTTCCAATATTTCAAAGGAGGAGGATTACACAAGATGCACATATCTTCTCTCTTCAAGTATTATGGTGTATGATTATTCCTTATTATTCAAAGCATATGTTGAGAAGAAATTCTCATTGAAGATCAAAGCTTTGAGGAGTATTGGAGCTCTTGAAGGAATAGCACCATATGAAGTTTTATTCAAGATGAAGCCTAAGGTTGATCACCTTAGTGAACTTGGTAGTGCTTGCTTTGCACATATTCCCTTGGAAACAAGAAGGAAGGATGATCCAAGCTCATGGATCATGATTGGATACTCATCCATCAAGGAGGCCTTTAGTGTCTTTACACTCTCTATTTCAAATGTGATCGTGAATAGAGATGTCATATTGCATGAAGATTCAATCTTGGAAGTGGCCGAGATCAAGGCTTCTCAAGAAGCATCACAAGTTATCCTTTTTGAAGGTATTCAAGTTATGATGGGGCCAATGTGTGAGGAGGAGTTTCTTCTTCATATGATTTCAAGAAGATCTTCAAGATGCATGGCCGAGTCTTTATGGCTCACCTTACATGGCAAAGAGGGGCATCTTTCATGTTGTATCTACTACAACACATTCATATATGCTTCTCTTCCTTTGCTTGAAATGCTATCTTGCTTCAATGAATTTTTTGGATCTCAAAGTTCAAGAAAAGCTATACTAGTTTTGTATGATGCTTATGGTATGGACATGTTTCTTGTCATTATTGACTTAGATGTGTTTCCAATACTTTTTGAAAGCAAGATATTGTATTGTCAAAAGTATGCTCTTGGTTCTAGTAAGAACAAGATTGAGCTTGGTACTCACTTTTTGAAAATCATGTTTTCACATGTTTTGAGGCAAATTGTAAACTCCTCTTGAGATTAAGTGAAGCATCCAAAGTGCACACTTATATCCTTGAGAGAGTAACTAGCCTAAAAAAGATCAAGATAGTCTTTGATATCAAGATTAGATCCATCATGGATATAGTTCATTGTATGTGGACTAGTCAAGCTAGAAAGCATAATCTTGATAATCATCATTGTTTCACATCTTATGATCTTGATCTCCATAATCCTTATGAGGCTTGGAAGCCTCATATTTCTCTATTTATGGTGCATCCATCATGCAAGTGGAACTTTCAAGGCAAAGATCATCATCAAGCATGGAGGAAGCCCATGATAATAGTGGCATATTGGTGGAGCACTCTTCAAAGGCATTGGCAAGAGATCTCTACCAAAGAGATCTTATCATGGATATGGTGAGGGTGCTGCTATGATGGATCCCTTCGCTGATCTTCACTTCTTATGCATACCAAAGGATCCACTCAAAAAGATTTACAAACTTCTCAAGTGATCTAGTACCTTTCCAAGCTATTTTTTGAGGAGGAGTGTGAGAAATTGGCAAAAATCTAGCTTGGTATTTTTTATGATAGAATTTTGTAAGTGAATCTCACATGTGTGGAGGATGTTCCCACGTGTGGAGAATTGTAAAGTAAATCAAAATGTTTGATATAGGGGTCTCATAGAATTTCATAGTCAAGCATTTAGGTGTAGGATGTTGATAGGGTCAAATTTGGCATAGATGGCAAATTATCCATTTCCACTTGTAATGCCAATATTGAGCCAAAATAGAGCCAAACTTGTGCCAATTAGAGTGTAGACAAGTGTCATGCTTTTGTTTGATGAAGCTTAAGAGGTCCAATAGGATTTAGAGGTGGAACCTTGTGAGGTCCAATAGAAAATTGAGGTGTGCTTGAATATAGTCCAATAGAATTTAGAGGTGCATGGATCAATGGTCCAATAGGATTAAGAGGTGGCAAAGTGTGATCCAATCATAGTTAAGCATAGTGGTAGCTCATGAATCTATTAGTATCATTGTACTCCTCCTTTTGGATCTAATTGATTTTGAGATTGAGTGGATTTTGAGTGTCATTGAATTTCTAGCTTTCTCTCTCTACCCGAGAGCTCATGATGGTTTTTCTCTCTCTACCCGAGGAGAGCAGCTTGTTTTTACTTAGAATACTTTTTGAACACTTCCCACACGTGTGAGTGAGAGTTGAAAGTGATTGAATGCATGTAGTAGTGTGTTTTTGCCATAGAATCAAAGATAGATCTTGAATCTCAATCTAGTCTTGATCTTGGTGCATCTACACACCTTGGGAGATCACAAGTACATGTAGTGGACAATCCACACGTGTGAAATTCAACATTGGGCTGAAAAGCAGACAGGCAATAAGTTGAAGCAAATTCACACAGATCGTGGAGGTGAGTACATTTCCAACAAATTCAAATCTTATTGTACTGATCAAGGTATTATGCACACAAAGACTGCATCTTACACACCTCAGCAAATGAAATAGCTGAACGAATAAATCGTAAATTGATGGAAGCTACAAGGTGTATGATAGCTCATGCGAAAGCACCAAAACAGTTGTGGGCAGAAGCAGTGGCTACATCAAATTATCTTTAGAATCATATTCTGAAATCTCAAATACTGGATAAAACTCCTCATGAAATATGGTGGAAGTCGAAGCCAAATCTTGCACATGTTTGAACATTTGGATGCGCAGTGTATATAAACATACCAGATAAGATGAGAAAGAAACTTGATGAAAAGACATAACAAGATTTTCTGGTAGAATTCGAGTTACATTCGTCATATTATCATGTTTATGTGCAAAAAACTGGCAAGATAAAAGTTGTTCGAGATGTTAAATTTGATGAGACAAAATACATAGTAGACAGTGATCTAGTCGGCTATGAAATTCTCAAAAATTATTATGAACTACCAATGACAACAGAAGAAAAACAAGTAGAAGATGAAAGAGAGTTACCATATTCAGAGGGAGGTCAAGATCGAGTGCCTCACAGACTCGAATCGTCCTCGAATTCCAGCAGAAAAGTTTGAATCAGAATCGAACTCGAAACCTGCAGAATCGAACTCGAAACCACCTGTGAGAAGATCAGACAGACAAGAAAAACCACCAGAAAGGTATGGTCATGATGTTTTCAATACAACCATCGAAGTTTGTGGATTCTCTGACGAACCTCAGATATTCGAGGAAGCTATAGATGGACCAGATAAAGATTGCTGGATTTAGGCAATGGAGGACCAAATGTCATCCATGTATAAGAACAATGTACGGACACTTGCACCTATACCTGATGGCATAAAACCAGTCAAGTGCAAGTGGATCTACAAGATTAAAACAGGTCTTGATGGAAAAAACATCAGATACAAGGCAAGGTTGGTTGCTAAAGGATTTTCACAGAAGTATGGGATCGACTACACTGATACTTTCTCACTGATAGTCAAACATACATCAATTCACTTGTTATTCGCGTATGCAGTGGCTCATGATCTGAAAATCCATATTGTAGATGAGAAATTTGCTTTCCTACACGCAGAACTGGAAGTAGACTTATTCATGGACCAACCACTTGGTTTTGTAAGCCATGAATATCCAGAATACGGATTCAAATGAATAAAAACATTTATGGTCTCAAACAAGCAACGAGACAATGGTATAGAAAGAAGGACGAAGCACTACATTCCATAGGCTTCAAACCTCTATTTGTTGAATCAAATGTCTATATCAAGCATGTCCAAAATGAATAATCATTCTAGCTATTTATGTTGATGACACACTTATCTTCTCAAGAAGAGATAAGTTAATTTCAAATGTCAAAGAGACATTTCTGAAATATTTGAGATCGTTGACCTAGGAAAAGCTAAAATCTATCTAGGCTTGCAGAACTGTTTACAGATTCTCTGTCTTAGAATCTGTTAACTAGTTTTCTTTTGCTTACGTACTTCTTCTGCCTGCCAGCAGAGATGGTGGGCTCTAGCTTAAGTTCTTCTTTCTTGTTTAAAGCCCAAAATCAGGTAGAAGGGACTGAATATCGATGAAGTATTGTGTCCTGCCTATTAGAGGACATCCGGATGGGTCTCTCTTGAACTGAATGCACATGCATAATCAACCAAAATGCAAGCCAATGCGTTCAACAAATGATCTATGTTACTGCTGAATTGAACAACGATGGATTTCTACTTCTACTTTGTTGCAAAATGATCTGAAATCAGATCCTAAGCACTACTACACTTGGATAAATTGACAAAACAAGAAACAAGAACTAATCTACAACATTTTAGAAGTCCAAGAATCAAGAAACCAACCAGTCTTTTGATTCTTGGACATCCCAAGAACATCAAGAACTAGAATGTTAGAGGATATGCAAGATTTATGCCACATTTCTAGCCTATTTAGTTTACTTGAATGCTGATTCCTACATTAATTCACAACAAGAAATGAAAACTAATCCACAATCAGGAAAACAAGAAAACTAATCCACTCTAAATCCACAACCAGACACAATGAATGGAAGGTCATGATCATAGGGACATCACTCAAAAAAACCATCATGATTAAGGAGCTCAATGAATGCATCTAACTCATGGAGGCTCTTCTTATTTCAGCATGGAGTTGATACAGTTCACAAAAAGCTCCTCTTCACAAAGAGGGAGTCTCTTAAATAAGCAAGAGAGCTCCTTAGGTGGCATCCTAGTGGGATTTCCACATTTCACAAATTACAAGTGGAATAATGCTCTCCACTAGAGGTCACCATCAAAAGGTGGCTCATTTTACTTTCTTTAAGAGAGGTCTACTAGTATTTATTACTTTAGCCTAGAAATACTAGTTCCTACATGGTCATTCCATCTTTTGGGATTCACCATGAGGCTTACACAGTTCAGGCTTGTTATTACTAACTAGTATTCCTCGGCTCTCATACTCGGCTTTCAGTCTTCGTTCGTCTCGTCTTCTCAGAGACTTCCTCGGTCTAAGGTGAGAGGTGCTCTTGAGTTGCTCTATCCGAGTATCTTGGGGATTCGTCAGATCAGCCAACAAGATCGTGAGAGACTTTGAAGGTGGTAAGTTGTATCTTCACCAACAAGAGTACACTCAAAAGATCATTGAAGACTTCAACATGCTCGAATGCAAAGGTGTGCATACTCCCATGATATCAGGAACAATACTGAGCAAGGTAGATTGTCCGCAGACTCTCGAGGAAGAGGAACGAATGGCCAAAACACCCTATCGTAGGCTAATTGTTGTTATATCTAGCAAACAACACCAGACCTGATATAGCGTTTGCAGTATACAGGCTGAGCCAATATAATCAGAACCCATGATCATTACACTGGAAGTTGGCAAAGAGAGTACTACAATATCTCCAAGAAACGAAAGACTATGGACTGTGTTATTCGAAGGAAGCCAAATTTCACATAGAATCTTATAGTGACGCAAGCTGGGCATCCATGAAGGATGATAGCAAAAGTATTTCAGGAGGTTGTACTCTAGTATCTGGCGTAGTCATACTCTGGATTAGCAGGAAGCAAATAGCGATAGCCCAATCTTCCAGTGAAGCGAAATATGTAGCAGCAGCCAAGATGGCAAATGAGCTGATTTGGACTAAACAAATATTGGAAGGATTTGATGAATCTAGTTCTGAACCTTATGTCTTGTTAATGGATAACATTTAAGCAATCTATCTTACGAAAGATCCTATATTTCACTCTAAAATGAAGCACATAGCTATCAAGTATGATGTGATTCGGGACTTAGTCGAGAAGAAGATACTAAAGACAGTCTTTATACCCACAGAGGAAATGACAGCTGATATCTTTACATAGCCACTAAGTAAAGCTTTGTTTGAGAAGCAACGAAGAAGATTGCGGTTAATCCAACTGCCACTTTGAGAGGGAGCTGTAGAACAACTGATCAAACAAATCTTGATTCTACTAATAAAACACATAGTTTACTTGACAAAGGATGAGAAAGAAATGAATGTGAACTCGAAACATATCTATTCATGACCAACTCGAAAAGATTCGTGAAATTTGTCTTGCAGTCAACTCGAAAGATTCGCAAAATAGTTTCTTGTAGAAGCTCGTGGCTTTCTTATTGAAGCTCGAAAGATTCGTGAACAGAATCTTGTCGCAAACTATGTTCAAGCCTCAGATGTCGCGAAATTATCGCGAACAATTTGTGAAATCTCCTAGACTGTTCTACAAGCTCACCTGTTGCGAAACTATCTCGAACAGTTCATGAAATATTCTGGATTTCTTCTTCAAGCTCAAGAATTGTCATCTGTCATGAACAATCCGTGAAAGACAAAAATGTCGCGAAGAGACAAGTGTCGCGAACAATTCGCAAAACACGAAGCTAAGATGAAGAGATGAACTATCGTGAATCATTTGTGAACAGATTTTATTCGAGCTTGGAAACATAGCGTCTATTTGAATATCAACCGTTGTAAACAGTTAGATGTCAATTGTTACAGCATTAAAAGGCCAAAAGACCTATAAATAAAAGGCCAAAAGACTTGTTTTTTAACAATATAAATACATGTGCACTACTCATTGTAACAATATAAATACATGTGCGCTACTCATTGTAACTCACTCAATCAGAGACACAACAACGAGATAAGACAACAAGCGATGTATATTGATGAATCAGATTCGGAGCTATAAAAATTCATTTTTGATCAGTAGTTTTTTATTGTCTAAATTGTCTTTAGTTGTCTCTTACTTTCGCATATAATTTTTGCATGCATATTCAATCAGAATTAATACTATTCTATTAGTACATAGATCAGATACAATTGTGATTGAAGACATTGATATTAGTTTGATTTATTCAAACATCATGTTCTCTGTGAAAGAATAATTACTATTTTTTCTACAAATTTGACCCTCTGACCTGAATCGGTGATTCTGCTAACAGAGAACAGATTCTTGGTCAAATTTGGAACATGGAAAATATTGGACAGCAATTTGACTTCACTTCTTTTGAATTCAACTTTGATTGTTCCTTCACCTTCGATTGAATGTGATGAGTTGTCTCCAAGTTGCACAACTTGAGAGTAGGTGAATGAATTATAGACTTTGAACCAATCGTGATGGTGAGACATGTGTTGAGTTGTTCCAGAATCTAGATACCAGGAATCGATATCCTATTGTTCTCCGACTTTCATCATGAAAGCTGCATCATCTTCTTCTTGTTGTTGCTGATTTGAGTGACTGGCTGTAACACTATGTGCTTGTTGTTGGAACTACTTCTTCTTTTCGTTGTTCTACTTCAAAGTTCAGCAATCCTTGATTTCGTGGCCAGTCCTCTTATAGTATCTGCAGAAAAGTTTCTGCATTGGTTGGAATGATGAAGAGTTTGAATTCGATCATGAACCGGAATTTGGTCTAGACTGCATGTTGCTCTTCTTGTCAGTAGAGCCTAACTTTGTAAATCTCTTGGATCTAAGCTTTTGATCTTTTGAATACTGAGGAAAATTACAATATGGACCAAGAGCGGATCCTAAACTGATCCTCAAGAGGGATTGGATGTTAGATTTACTTGATCTATCAATCTATATCAGATTAAGATCAATCTAGATCAATTCTAGACATAAAAACCTAACAAGAACAATCATTAAAGAAGGTAAATGTAATTGCTGGTTTCACAAGTGTGAAACCTTGTCAGAGTACGGACTCCAACCTGAAAATAAAGTACACTATGATAGAACCTCAAAACAATCAAAGCAAATGTAGACAAATAGAGAGAATTACACAAAATTGCTTCCAAAATCAAGATTGATGTGTCATATTGATTGTGGCCAAATATGCCTCTATATATACACTTCTTGGAGCTCGAGGTACCGATCATGCATCAGATCTCACACGTGTGAGGATGCCTTGTCATCATCATGCAATTTTGACACTTGGATCAAGCTTTCTATTTTGGGCATTTTTGGTCCAATTTCTTACTATATGGAGATCTTCATAGAAATCTTCTAGAAGCAAAAACTCGCCTACTTCAGCTTTTTCCACACATGTGAGCTGTCCTATGCACATGGGATATGACACCTATCAAAAGTATTTGGCTCATGCAATCAATAGATTGATGCCATGTGTCATATATCTAGAAAAATACTTTTTGGCCATTTTAGCCACTAGAACTTGAATTAAATCATATGTACAACATATATGATTATGGTACATGACAAGTACACTAGTTTCACACGTGGGAATAGGCTCCACACATGTGTATTTATCCTATATACAAGATTTTTGGCCTCTACCAAGCTTATTTTTGCATTTTTCACATTCCTCCTCAAAAAGCTAGCTTGGTAAATCTAGCATAGATCTATCTATAACTCCAAGATCCAATCTTAATTTTACAAATGGATCTTTAGGCAATGCCTTGGTGAGTATATCAGCAATGCAATCCAATGATGAAACATAAATAAGCTTGATCTCCTTTGCTTGCACTTTCTCCCTCACAAAATGATGTGAAATCTCAATGTGCTTTGTTCGAGCATGGAAGACTGGATTGTTTGCAAGTTGTTGAGCTACTTGATTGTCACAATATATGCATGGAATGTCTTCATCCTTGATCACATGTAGCTCCTCCAAAAGCCTTTTAAGCCAAAGAACCTCCTTTGTTGTTGTTGTCATAGCTTTATATTCAAATTCTATTGATGAAAGAGAGATGGTATCTTGCTTTTTGGAAAGCCAAGATATAGCTCCTCCACATAAGAATGTAGCAAATGCACTTATGGATCTTCTATCCATTTTGTCACCTGCAAAACTTGAGTCCGAATATGCTCTTAAACAAATATTAGTCCTTTCATAAACTATGCGAAAGTCTTTTGTAGCCGAGATGTACCTTAACCCCCTTTTTGCTCCTTTCCAATGACATATTAATGAACTTTGCATGTATTGACTCAATTTGCCAACACAAAAACTAAGATCTGGTCTAGTGATGGTTAAGTATATCAAGGAACCAATAAGCATTCTATAGGTAGTGATGTCCTCAAAGGATGCTTCATCACTTTCCTTAGAAACTTTTACACTTAGTTCCATGGGAGTTTCAACTCCTTTACAATCAATCATGCCAAATCTTGCTAAGATTGATCTAGCATACTTAGATTGACATATGAAAGTAAAATCATCACTTCTAGTGACTTCTATTCCAAGTATAACTTTAAGAAGTCCTAGATCTACATCTTAACTTCACTAGACAAGGAAATTTTTACATTTTTGATGCCATCTAGATAATTTCCTGTGAGTATAATGTCATCAACATATAAAACTAGGATAATGATCTTCCCATCATTACATTTGTAGTACAATGATGGTTCATAATAACTTACAACAAATCTAATAGAAATAAGATAGGAATGCAACCTAGAGTACCATGCTCTTGGTGCTTGCTTGAGTCCATAAAGACTCTTATTCAAGAAACATACTTTGTCTTCTTCTCCATCTTTGATGAAGCCCTTGGGTTGGCACATGTAGATTTCCTATTGTTCCAAGAACCCATTCAAGAAAGCATTTGTTACATCAAGTTGGAAGAGTTCCCATTTGAAAGAAGTAGCAAGACAAATGATTAATCTAATGGTTACAAGCTTTGCAACAGGTGCAAAGGTTTCATCATATTCTATGCCTTTGACTTGCAAAAAACCTTTTGCTACAAGTCTAGCTTTATAATTATGAATGGAACCATCTTGATTATATTTTAATCTATATATCCATTTACAAGTAAGAGGCTTCTTTCCATAAGGTAAATCAACAAGCTTCCAAGTTTGATTTTCCATTAATGCATCAAACTCTACTTGCATAGCTTTCCTCCAATATTGAGACTTATTTGCTTCCTCAAAACTAGTTGGTTCTTCAAGCATAGTAGTCAAGAAAGTATAAGAGTTGAGTAGTTGAGAATCTTCCCTTTGCTCCCCTTTGTCACTATAAGTGAGCCTTGATGGCTCAATCCTTGTCCTTGTTGATCTTCTTGGCACCCTTGGACTTTGAGTAAGTTCCACTTGGTCATATTACATAGAAAGTTTGCACATAAAATAGCTTCTCCCCAAAATGAACTTAGGAAGTGATGCATCTAATATCATAGCTTTAGCACACTCACATAGTGTCCTATTCTTTCTCTCAGCTACTCCATTTTTTTGTGGAGTGTATGTGCAAGTAAACTCTCTCCTAATGTCATTAGTTTCACAAAACTCTTTCATCCTATTGGAGATGTACTCCCCTCCATTATGACTTCTTAATACTTTCAAGCTAGTATTAAGTTGTTTTTCCACAAGAGTTTTGAACTTTACAAAGGACTCAAAAACTTCACTTTTCTTAGACAAGAGATAAACCCAAGAGTATCTTGATCTATCATCAATAAAAGTGACATACATAAGAGGTCCACCATTTGATTCATGTGAAAATGAATGAACATCCGAGTGTATAAGGTCAAGATGAGAGTTAGATCTTGTCAAAGATCTCTTGAAAGATAGATTTGGAGAGTCCACAAGCTTCACAAAGCTTGCCACACTTGGATATGGTTTTGGGAAGTCCACTTGCTAGCTCCTTTGTCACCATGTTCTCCATAGCTTTGTAATTAGGATGGCCTCACCTTTTGTGCCATAATTTTACTTGAGTGAGCTCCTCCCTTGCCATGTTCACACTTCCAACCATCACATTAGCATCCAATTTGAATAACCTCCCTTGCTTGAAACCACTAGCAATACATTTTTCATCTTTCAAGATAGAACATGCTCCATGCTTGAAATGCACATCTAATCCACTATCCATAAGTTGTCCTACACTCAACAAGTTCTTTGTAATTGAAGGTACATAAAGAACATTGTCTAGATCTACTTTTTTAGATGATCCTAGACATAAAGGAATGGATCCAACATCTACAATCTCACATTCTTGATTACTTGCAGTGAAGATAAATCTCTTAGAGCTATTGTAAGAAAGTAGATTAGAAAAGTAGTCTTTTTGGTGAGTCATATGAGATCTTGCCCCACTATCAATCCACCAAGTGTCTTGATTAGATGTTTGTGGTGAGGATACCATCAAAGATAGATTGCTTTCTTCCTCCTCCTCCTCAAGCACAAGATTGCCTTGATTGTCCTTCTCTTGGGCATTCTTCTTCTTGTAGCACTCGGATGCAAAATGTCCCTTTTTTCCACAAAAGAAACACTTTAGCTTCTTCTTGTCCTTCTTGCTCTTGCCTTTGGAATTTGATGCTACATCTTTGCTCTCCATCTCCATGTCTTGAGTCTTCTTGGATAAAAACTTTTTCTTCTTGCCTTTCAAGGAAAAGTTAGCTTTTTCATCACCGTCATTCAAAGATAAGAAACTCATCCTACTTTTGATATGAAGCATTCTACTCTCTTCACTTACAAGCACACTTTGAAGTTTTTCCATACTAGGAAGTGAATCTTGAATAGCAAAGGTTTGAACTATATTGGAATAATCATCTCCTAATCCATTCAAAATGATTTGAACTAATTCATCATTTTTTATTTTATCATCCATAGAAGACAACTCCTTATTCAAAGATTTGATCCTAAAGACATAAGTTTGGGCACTTTCACTGCTTCGTTTCATGCTTTGAAAGATTTGATTCCTAAGCATGAGTATACTTGAAGTATTCTTGGATCCATAAATGGCTTTTAATGAATCTCATGCCTCTTTGGATGTGGTACAAGATGAGATTTCTTTCAAAAGTTCATTACTTACATTCATCTTTATGCAATGTAATGCAACTCTACATCTCTTTTTGTACTTTACCAATTCAACTCCTCCTTGAGGTTCTACTTCCACCTCAACTACTATGTCATAAAGATCATGAAGTACAAGCAAAGACTCCATTCGAACTATCCAAATAGCATAATTAGTGGATGTAAGCCTTTCACTAGCTTCAAGCAAAAAACCACCCATTGATGCCATTTTTGAATGTGAAAAAACTCTATAAACTCTTATGGTTTCTCTAAGAGATCTGAACCTAAAGTCTTCTAGAAATTAGAAAGCTTATAGGTACAATCCTATCACTCATGAACCAATCTAGAATGATGAAAATTTAGATTCTAGTTTCAAACTTGCAAAATCACTCCTTAATCTATGATTTTTAGCAATATCTCTCTTCAACTTCAACATACACTCAAAAAATCAGAGTAGATCGATTAATGCACTTAATTCAAGCTTCAAATTTAATTTTCTGGCTGATCTAATCCAATAACTAAACAAAGGATTAGATTCTCTATCGAAAAATGCTTGATTTTGCATTAAAAATCACTCAAATTGGGTGTGTGAGTCAAATTGTACAAAATTTTGAAATTTCTCAGCCAAAATCGGAGATGTACGGTCTCACACGTGTGAAAAGAGTTCCTACAGTCCACAACAAGTTCTGGTCCAAAAATTTTGAGAATATCTATCAAATCCAACTCACTACCCAAAATTTGACTAGTTTCCTAAAACTTGCTAATTTTGGCTTTGATTTGGATCAAACCTATTAATTTCAATAAACCTCTTGTACTTGGCTCTGATACCACGAGGAAAAGTACAATATGGACCAAGAGTGGATCCTAATCTGATCCTCAAGAGGGATTGGATGTTTGATTTATTTGATCTATCAATCTATATCAGATAAAGATCAATCTAGACCAATTCTAGACATAAAAACCTAACAAGAACAATCATTAAAGAAGGTAAATGTACTTGCTGGTTTCACAAGTGTGAAACCCTATCAGAGTACGGACTCCAACCTGAAAATAAAGTACACTATGATAGAACCTCAAAACAATCAAAGCAAATGTAGACAAATAGAGAGAATTACACAAAATTGCTTCCAAAATCAAGATTGATGTTTCATATTGATTGTGGCCAAATATGCCTCTATATATACACTTCTTGGAGCTCGAGGTACTGATCATGCATCAGATCTCACGTGTGAGGATGCCTTGTCATCATCATGCAATTTTGACACTTGGATCAAACTTTCTATTTTGGGCATTTTTGGTCCAATTTCTTACTATATGGAGATCTTCATAGAAATCTTCTAGAAGCAAAAACTCACCTACTTCAGCTTTTTCCACACGTGTGAGCTGTCCTCTACACATGGGATATGACACCTATCAAAAGTATTTGTCTCATGCAATCAATAGACTGATGCCATGTGTCACATATCTAGAAAACTAATTTTTGGCCATTTTAGCCACTAGAAATTGAATTTAATCATATGTACAATGTGAAGAATTGAAAAAGATTATCTATGTTAGATATAGGGGTCTTATGTTTTTTACATCAAGCATCTAGGTGTAGGATGTTGATAGGAATAAATTTGGCATAGATGGCAAATTATGCATTTCCACTTGCAATGCCACTATTGAGCCAAAATAGAGTAAGAAGCTAAACACTTGCTAATTAGAGTGTAGACAAGTGTAAAGTTTTTGTTTGATGAATTCCAAGAGGTCCAATAGGATTTAGAGGTGGAACCTTGTGAGGTCCAGTAGGAAATTGAGGTGTGCTTGAATATAGTCCAATAGAATTAAGAGGTGCATAGATCAATGATCCAATAGGATCAAGAGGTGACAAAATATGGTCCAATCATAGTTAAGCATAGTGGTAGCTCGTGGACCTACTAGTATCATTGTACTCCTCATTTTGAAGGCAATTGATTTGGTGATTTCATGGATTTTGTGAGTTATTGGATTTCTAGCTTTCTCCCTCTACCCGAGAGCTCATGATGCATTTTCTCTCTCTACCTGAGGAGAGCAGCTTGTTTTTACTTATATTATTTTTTGAATACTTCCCACACGTGTGAGTGAGAGTTGGAAGTGATTGAATGCATGTAGTAGTGCGTTTTTGCCATAGGATTCAAGATTGATCTTGAATCTCAATCTAGTCTTGATCTTGGTGCATCTACACACCTTAGGAGATCACAAGTACATGTAGTGGACAATCCACACGTGTGAAATTCAACATGGTATCAGAGCCTACCTAAGGTTACCATGCATTTTGATCCATCTAAATGAAAAATTTTTCATCTATCTTGAGCTAGAAGTTGTCAAGGCCCATTTTCCTAGCTATCTTGTTCAATCTTGGATCAAAAGAGATCAAAAGGACATTGATTGGGTCTGACCTAGTACTGTACGAAATCAGGTTCTCAGACACGTGTGAGGAACATCCAATTTCAGTTTGGAAGTTCTCTCTCATGTTTGATCCATTTATCTTGCTTGATAGCTTGTTTTGAAGCTATTTTTGTCTAGTTTCTGTTGCAATCTCAGTTTCATTCCATTTGGTTGTGCCAATCAAAAGTTATAAGCTTTTGAAGAGGGTTAGGTAGGGAACCTAGACCTTGGTGGACACATTCGGTTTGGTCAAGAGATTGCTTGGTTGATCCAAAATCACAGTTGTATGCTTGCCAATCTCATCTATATGTGATCTAGGCACTGTTTTGAGATCTTAGCCATTTTGTTTCATGCAATATCATTGTATTTGAGTCAAATTTGGTTTCTTAGTGTATTTCACACGTGCTAAGAGTGTTAGATCCTAACTTTGCCTATACTCCATCATTTGATGTGAAATAGATCTTGTTTTAGAGAGATTTGAGTAGCTAGTGAGAATCAATTCACAAATTGTTGTAAGATCTTTCATAGGAGGAGATAGTACTCAATTATTGGATCCTATTGAAAGTGTGTAACAACATTTATTGTTCATCATTTGAGTTTTCTTCACTTCAAATGTCTTCAATGGGTTCATTCTTGTTGGAACCAAGTGAAAGATTGACCACTTCAAATTATTCAATTTGGAAAATGAGGATGGAGTCCATCTTGATCCTTCAAGACATGATGGACATAGTTCTTGGCCTTGAAGAAGAACCACAAGTTCTTAAAGAGGTTCAAAAATACAAAAAGAGAGCTAGGATGGCTCTCCACTACATTAAGATGAATGTCTCTAATGAGATATTGAGGGAGATAGGTACTTGTACAACAGCCAAAGAAGTTTGGGATTGTCTCAAGACTATCTATGAGGCTAAGAATACCTCTAGGCTTCTCACTCTTAGGAATCAAATATTTCAAAGTAGCCAAAAGAGTGATGAGAGTGCATCTAGTTATGTTTTGAGAGTAAAAGATATTCATAGAGAGCTTGCTTGCATTGGTGATTCCATCAATCAAAATGAGCTAGTTCAAGTCATTCTCAATGGCTTGAGAAGTGAATTTGATAACCTTGTTCAATCCTATGCCATTAAGGAGGAGCTACCAAGTTTGGAGGCTCTCCAAAGTGTGCTAATTTCAGAAGAATCAAGACAAGAGTACAAGCTCTTGAGGATGGACAAACTTTCTCTCACTCATAATGATGGCAAAGCTCTCTTTGCCAAGGATAAGCACAAAGAGAGGAGCAAGAACCAACATCAACAATCCTCAAGCAAGGACAAAGTCAAATCCAAAGACAAAGATGAGGAGGAAGATGATTCCTCTAATGCTTCATCATCCAAGCTCAAGAAGAAGAAGAAGATCAAGTGCTTTTATTGTGGCAAGAAAGGTCATTATGCCACCAATTGCTTCAAAAAGAAGAATCAACTCAAGCAAGCCAATATTACCAATGAGAAGGAAGACACTATTGCAAGTGATGGAGAGGGATCTCTTATGGTCTCTAGTTTCTCATCTACTCCTTTCAAGAAGGACGGCCTATGGTATATTGACAGTGGAGCCTCTTCACATATGTGTAGCTCCAAGGACTCTTTCTCTTCTATTGCACCTTATGATGGAGTGAATAAATCAATATACACTGCAAATGATTTTGAATGTCCTATTGAAGGCATAGGGAACATTCCCTTGAAGCTTGCATCCTCTAAAGTTCTTTCTCTCTCTAGAGCTCTTTATGTACCTAAGCTTACCAAGAATCTTATTAGTGTTGGCCAATTGCTTGATAATGGCCTTGATGTAAAATTCAATGTTGATACTTGTACTATCAAGAAGAATGATGAGATACTTGCATTAGGATCTAGATTTGGTGGCATCTATAAACTAGATCCAAATGAGTATGTGAATGCTTGTAATGTTGCTCTTGTGAACAAGCTCTCTGTAGAGGAATTATGGCATAGGAGGTTGGGACATCCCAACTACAAATCCATGCTCTCTATGATCAAAGAATCCAAAGCTATTGGCTTGCCAAAGTCATTCTCCAAGAAGATCAAGCCTTGTGAGGCTTGTGCTATTGCTAAATCTCACAAAAAGCCATTTACAAGATCTTCTATCAAAAGCAAGCATCCTTTGGAGTTAATCCACTCGGATGTGCATTTCTCATCAACTACAAGCAAGGGAGGAGCCACTTGTTTTGTTACTTTCATTGATGATTACACAAGATTCACTTGGATATATCTTCTTGCTTCAAAATCTATGGTGTTTGATCATTTCCTTATTCTCAAAGCTTATGTAGAGAAGCAATTCTCACTCAAGATTAAAGCTCTTAGAAGTGATGGAGGTGGTGAATATATCTCCAATAAATTTCAAGATTTTTGTGAGCTTGAAGGCATTAAAAGAGAGTTTTCTTGTGCCTACTCTCCATCTCAAAATGGAGTGGCCGAGAGAAAGAATAGATCTCTATGTGAATGTGCAAAATCTATGAGAATTGAGGCATCTTTGCCCAAAGATTTCTTGGGAGAAGCCATTAATTGTGCAAATTATCTTTGCAATAGGCTCCCACATATAGTTCTTGGAGGAAAGTCACCATATGAAATCTTATATTTCAATAAGCTTAAGGTTGATCACCTTAGAGTTTTTGGATGCATATGCTTTGCCCATATTCCCTTAGAAACAAGGAAGAAGGAAGATCCTTGTGCATGCAAAGGGATCTTGATTGGATACTCATCCACCAAGAAGGCCTATAGAGTCTTTGTACTCTCTACTTCTCAAGTTATTGAAAGTAGAGATGTTGTCTTTCATGAAGATCAACACTTATCTTTTGAAGAGGCCGAGATCAAGAAGTTTATGGATGCATCACCTCTTATTGATTTTGAAGACAATTATGATGTGATGGGCTCGAGATTTGAAGAAGACTCTCCTCAGATTTTCTCACCAAGAAGATCCATGAGAGATAGATCCGAGCCTAAGAGGCTCTCATATGTTGACAAAGGCAAACAAGTGGATCTTGATTCCACTAATTATGTTTTTTATGTCTCTAAGGAAGAGCCAAAGAATGTACAAGAGGCACTCAATACCAAGGAGTGGTATGATGCCATGAAGCAAGAGTATGATGCATTGATCACCAACAATACTTGAGAGCTTGTGGATCCTCCTTCCAACAAGCATGTGATTGGTTGCAAGTGGGTATTTCGGATCAAGTTCAATCATGATGGCACCATCAACAAGCATAAAGCAAGATTATGTGCCAAAGGATTTGCTCAAATCCATGGTCTTGATTATGAGGAGACCTTTGCACCCGTTGCAAAGATGGTGACAATAAGAATTCTTATTTCTCTTGCTTGTTTTTTCAAGTGGAAGGTGTTCCAATTAGATGTATCCAATGCTTTTCTAAATGGTTATCTTGAGGAGGAGATCTATATGGAACAACCTCAAGGATTCATCAAGGATGAGTCCAAAGTGTGCTTGCTCTTCAAAAGTCTTTATGGACTCAAGCAAGCACCAAGATCATGGTATTCAAGACTTAACTCTTTTCTTATCTCACTAGGATTACTCTTAGTGACTATGATCCTTCCATGTATCTAAAGTTTGTTGATAGCAATATTGTCATTCTTCTAATTTATGTTGATGACATTATTCTTTGTGGAAGTTGTATCAAGCTAGTTGATGAAACCAAGCTAGCACTTGGATGTGAGTTTAAAATGCAAGATCTAGGAGAGATACATTACATCCTAGGCCTAGAAATTGATTTTTATGAAAATCATGTCTTTATATGCCAATCTAGATATGCTCACTCTATGTTGAAAAAATTCCATATGGAAAATTCTAAGAGCATAGATACTCCAATGGAGCAAATTGTAAAATATCCTAATAAAGGTGATGAAAGATCCTTTGAGGACATCACACTTTTTAGGAGTCTTGTAGGCTCCTTGATTTGGCTTACCATTACTAGGTCCGATCTTAGTTTTTGTGTGCACAAATTGAGTCAATTTATGCAAGATCCTAAGATCCATCATTGGAAGATGGCCAAGAGGACTCTAAGATATGTATCTTCATCTTGTGATTATGGTCTACTCTATAAAAGTGAAGATCTATCCATTATTGGCTACTCGGATTCGGACTTTGCAAGTGACAAGATGGATCGAAAGTCTATTAGTGCATACACTATCTTTCTTGGAGGCAATCTAATATCTTGGCTTTCCAAAAAGCAAGATACTATATCTCTCTCTTCATGTGAGGCCGAGTACAAAGCACTCACTACAACTACCAAAGAAGTGCTTTGGATCAAGAGGTTATTAATGGAACTAAAGTGCATCAAGGAGGATGATCTACCAATGATCAAGTGTGATAACATCTCGGCCCAAGCTCTTGCCAATAATCCCATATTTCATGCAAGAAGCAAGCACATAGAAGTGGCACACCATTTTGTGAGAGAAAAGCTTATTGGAGGAGAAATCTATTTGGAGCATGTCAACTCGTCCTCTTGTATTGCCGATCTACTCACCAAGCCTTTGACCAAAAGTGCTTTCATCAAGCATAGATCTAATCTTGGAGTTATATCAAGATCAATGCTCAAATCTTCATAGATAATTTTTTAGGAGGAGTGTGAAGAATTGAAAAAGATTATCTATGTTAGATAGAGGGGTCTTATGTTTTTTACATCAAGCATCTAGGTGTAGTATGTTGATAGGAATAAATTTGGCATAGATGGCAAATTATGCATTTCCACTTGTAATGCCACTATTGAGCCAAAATAGAGTTAGAGGCTAAACACTTGCTAGTTAGAGTGTAGACAAGTGTAAAGTTTTTGTTTGATGAATTCCAAGAGGTCCAATAGGATTTAGAGGTGGAACCTTGTGAGATCCAATAGGAAATTGAGGTGTGCTTGAATATAGTCCAATAGAATTAAGAGGTGCATAGATCAATGATCCAATAGGATCAAGAGGTGACAAAATATGGTCCAATCATAGTTAAGCATAGTGGTAGCTCGTGGACCTACTAGTATCATTGTACTCCTCATTTTGAAGGCAATTGATTTGGTGATTTCATGGATTTTGTCAGTTATTGGATTTCTAGCTTTCTCTCTCTACCCGAGAGCTCATGATGCATTTTCTCTCTCTACTCAAGGATAGCAGCTTTTTTTTACTTAGATTATTTTTTGAATACTTCCCACACGTGTGAGTGAGAGTTGGAAGTGATTGAATGCATGTAGTAGTGTGTTTTTGCCATAGGATTCAAGGTTGATCTTGAATCTCAATCTAGTCTTGATCTTGGTGCATCTACACACCTTAGGAGATCACAAATACATGTAGTGGACAGTCCACACGTGTGAAATTCAACATACAACATATATGATTATGGTACATGACAAGTACACTAGTTTCACACGTGGGAACAGGCTCCACACATGTGTGTTTATCCTATATACAAGATTTTTGTCCTCTACCAAGCTTATTTTTGTATTTTTCACAAATACAGGGCTTAAGGATCCGATCCTGAGCCTGAGAAGGATGCTGATCTTCTGATCTCCTCTTGTAGGAGTAGCAAAATTACTCTTGATAGAGTGAGGTGCTCATGGGTAGAAATTGCCATAACCCAATTTTCGTAGGCTTTAGGTAGACTCAATAATAGAGTCATGAGTGCATCAGAATCTTCTATGACTGAGCCAGTTGCAGTCACATCTATAAGAATGTATGATCCTCTACCATGAGCAATTCTTGTCTCCACATTCTAGTAAGTGGTTTAGAAAATCGGCCATCTACAAGTGGTTTGACCTAAAATTACTTTTAGATCACAAAGACCTCTTCTCTATTGCTGAAAATGCTTGAATTGAGTTAACAACACATCCAAATCCTTATAAAATTTATGGCACCCTCAAATCCACCTCTAGATTTGATAAGAACACAAACTTTGGCCTACCGTACCTGCTCTGATACCATGTGAGAACAAAACACATCTGATTCATTATTGATCTTTAGCCAATTTGGACTATACACCTAGAATGTCCCTTTTTGTATTACAACAGTACATCAAAGTACTCCACACGTGTGAAAGCTAGATCAACAAGAAAATCAACATTCTACACATAGAAACTCAAAATATCATGAGAAAATCACAGGAGATGGACATAGAATCTACAAAGATGAATTCTCCACATCATAAGAGAATACAGTGATCAACACATGATGTGTTCTCCATGTATGTACAACTATTTGGCCACTTTCGCTAAGTATGCCCTAAAATGCCAACTTCTAGGCACTTGACCAAAAACCTAGAAAAATTAGTCTAAATGCAATGTACCAAATATAGCCAATTAGAATGAGTCCAAACTCAACCTCATCCACTTATATACTTGCCAAAAATATTAATACCACTATTTAGACCTCTATTGACAAATATGAAACTATTTCTAAGTTGAGATTTCACTTTGGCCTCCAAATTGCCAAATAAACAATCAAAACTAGTTGACAATTTTCACAACTTGCAAGTGGTATCTCACCATTTTCAAAATTGGAAACCCTTAAATATAATCTCGCTTTCTTAATTAAACCTTTACTTCTTAGTAATTTCTTGAATATTAGACATCATATTGGTTTATATGATTCTTTCCAGCATGAAATTATTTTTTTGAAAGACAGCTATATCATATGAATTACTACTTGTGTGAATAGACTTGAAACTCAGATAAAGTTTAAGGTGATAGTGTTTTAATTTCTTGAATCCAGGTTGTCTCTAATGCATGGATGGATTTCAGATAGATGACATTTATTTTCACTCGACTTGAAAATACTTGAAGGGAAAGAACCCTTTGTGGAAGACACTTATTACCGACTTTTCATGGATGTAGATATTTTTTAATATCATCTGTCCAGTTAACTTTTATAGAAATTTAGAATTTATTAAAAAAGAGTGATGAAGTGATGGGATAAATTCTATCAGAAGATCTATTTTTGCATAGTTTTTGAAAGAGAACTAGTTGTGGTATAGAATTGGAATTTTCTGGAAGTATTTTCAGATAAATCCAGAGTAAGATACCAAATTGGAACTTTTCAAATAAGAGAAATTCTCTAGGGATTGTGTGGAACAATCGGGAACTAGAACTGGCTTGAAATTTGAATCATTATCTATATGTAGTACAGATAAAGGTCAAAAGTTACTAACTCCATTTTAGTTGGAATAGGAGTAAGTTTGATTGGAATATTGAGTCTGAAATGTATGTATTAGTTCAACCCAATCTTAGTTTGAGTACTAGAATTAGGGAGGGGTTGATTGAGTGGGAAAAATTACGTGGAAAGAGATAAATTGGGTTGGAAAATTCATGAGAGTGGATATATTCTTTGTCTCAGAGATTTCTCGGATATGTTATTTACTCATGAGAAATAGAAATATGTGCATGATTGATCTTGTAAGAATCTACTATGTATTTCTGGTTACTGGTTTTATTTGGTGCATTTAAACTAGTCGGTAAACATAGACATATGATCAAGTATTGTTGGATACTTGCAGAGTTAATGGATCTTTCTGTGGAAGATTTATTGGTTAACTTAGAAATGATTTGGATAAGAATTTATATGTGGTGTTACTAGGAAATTGAGATATGCACCTGGACATTTGAGATTTCCAAATCATTGGCAGTTAACTTGAGTACCCGAGTTACTCTCGGATAAAGTTAACTGGTTAGATGAACAATGTGAAGATGATTCATTAGAAACTGTTTGTTTTGTTTTATATTACTTGTAAGACACATAATTTGTGGATCGTCATGATTCATCAGTCAAAATTATGTGCATAAGATATTTCTTTCATTTTCTTAGAAGAGTATTCTTCAATTGAGGAATAGACTCAGTTCATTAGTGATTGGATCCCAGAGAGCTCAGTTGGATAGCAAATCATAATGATTCCAAGAATAACAACTGAATTTATATTTAGCAGGACTTTGGATGTCCAGATTTGGTTCTAGACGATAATCTAAAGTTTGTGACTCATGTATCACCTTTGCCCAATTTTTCTTTGAAGCTCACCACGGCCTTTTTTTGCCATTTTTTACATATGTTCGTAAGGATTGATGCTTATGCCGAATATGCGTACACATATTCATCAATGCCCACACCTCCCCAAATCTATTTGATTGAGGTAACTCACTATTCAAATCCGCAAGTATCTTATTCTTGTCATCTTGGTCTTGTTGCTCATATATTCACTCATAGATGATTTGACTAGGACACTAGTAGTATAGAATGTAGTGAGATGTTCTATGTCGAACATCATACTCTTGTTACCTTAGTATGAATGAGCAGTTCCCTGATATTTCTAAAAATTCACGCTCATCCTAAACATCTTCTAGCCATCTCATCACATATTCCCATCTCCATTTTTTTTTTTTCGTTTTTCATAAAGACAAATACACACCGTTTTGTAGTTTTCTTGGGCTTTTGTTATTCACTATGTGCATACATCGACAATTCACAAAATCCATCTGAATTTGATTTGTGTCAAACTTTTCATTAACTTCACTTCTTGTTGATAAGTAGTCATTGCCTTGTGGTTTGAAATTTTTTTCTTAACAACCCCTCTCTAAGTAGAGGTCATTCAATGAGTTATCCTTAGATTCGAATCACAATCTTTCTTCTCAATCCCCATGATCCATGTCTCAAAGGTGGTTCTTAGAAAGAGTCATTTCATGATTTCTGACAAGCTTGGCAAAGAGGATCTTGAACCATTTCAACCATTATGTTATATCTATAAAATAAAGTGGATACCATTAGTACTAATTGGCAAATCCCAATAAAAACCATAAAAAGTTACTAAAACCAATTTTCATTTGAATAATTGTGGTAGTTCATTTGGGCACAATGTCCTAAATGTATTTTGGCCATTTAAATAAATTTTGTTAACATAACACTATGTTAAGGATATTTCTACAAGAAGTAGTGTGTCACACTATATATGCAACTTCACACATCACTTACATTAGTTAGAAAGAATTTCATTTCAGAGTTTTTAGGTTTGCTTTTATTGGTAGATACAGGTTGGATAAAGTCATCTCATGATCCAATAATGTAAAAGGTGTCATTGTAATACCCTTCCCATGAATGCTTGTGGGATAAAGTGATGCAAGGGATTATGGGTCACCAAACATTGAGTATAAATACTAGAATTTTAAGATGAATGACTATTATTAGTTATTTGAGAAAATGATGTGTAAATGGTTATTACAAATCTTGATGATCCCTTGGTGTCCTGGAGCAAAATAGCCCTTCTTGTCACAATAATAGCACTTGACATTGCATTTTTTCTTCTTGTTATTAGAGGATGATGAGACATCTATCTTTCTCCTTGGATTTGTCCTTCCTCTTGAAATGTGTCTTTTCCTTTGCCATAAGTGAACAGTGCCTCCTCTTCACCTCTTTTTTGTCCCATCCTTGCAAATATATTTTTCGAATTTTAGTTGTTCTTATTACTTTTTTAATTACAACAATTTTATCCATTTGTGAGGATTCAAGTTTGTGTAGATTGCGAAAGTACCAACCTATTTTTTTAGTTGTGTTACTTGTTTTACATATGGAATATGGTGCAATTATTTTGAATTATGTGTGCTAAATTGTTCTAGAGCAAAACAAATTACAAAATTTTGGTTTGATCTAGTCTCTTAGGGAATTAAATTTATCTATAACAATCCCCATTATTTAAGTAGTTTCGACGTACAAGGTATTGAGAAAGCATGGTCACCAAACTAGAACCAAGAACATAATGGGGTATATTGCACAATTTGATGAAGTCATTAAAGGGCCTTGGCATTTCACGGGTTTCTTTCTTGCCATGAGTCAATAAAACTGCGACCAAAAAGAAAAAAAAAAAAAAAGAGGACACAATACCATAGAAGAAAGATATGCTAGAAACTGTCAGGACACCTATCAAGAGACAATGAGAGGATTATTAGTAATATAGAGAGGAGACAACCAATGTCACTTCCAAAGTTGTCTCACATTAAGGTCCTCACAATCAACCTATTTGTTCACATGAAAATCCATTGAAATTTTTGTGTTTAGTTAGCATCTTCTTGCAGTTAGAGATAGAATTAAGTTAATATTACATGGCATGCCATGTGCTACATAATCGGTGAACCATGGGTAGAATGAAGATTGAAAACCTTGCAAATAATTTATTCGCAGATTGTCAAAACCCGTCATTGAACAATGCTCTATTGAAATTTTGATAGAAGAAAAGTAAGAATGGCAAAAGAAAAAACTATTGATGACCAATATAAAAAATTTTCAATCGCATAAATCATCATAATGAATGAATCTCAATGATTTGTCATATTTGACAAAGTTAGCCATTTTTTAGGCAAATGATAAGAGAACTAAAGGAAAGATCAAGAAGTGGAATAATCTCATAACAGAGCTACAACATCAATTAAATAAGTTAATGTTTATATACTCAATAGGAAAATTGTCGCCAAAATCACCTGTAACTATTGTGATAGGAACAGCAGGATCAATGTGGATGCAACAAAATGACAAGCTTCCCAGCAACCAAATTCAAGCATCTTAATGGAATATAATGAGGGTCCTATATGAAGAAAGATATAGGTTCAAATATGAGTTAATTAACTTGAAAAACTATCAAATGTGTTGATCATTGCTACATGCTCAGGGAAAAAAGCTCATCTCAAATGTGGAAACAAACAATATTTTAGCTTGGTTGAGATGTTAGTGTGGAAACAATTAGAAAATGTTACAACTAGACACACCATATTATAGCTAGCATTTCTAGATCCACTACCAAATTATTATCATGAAGATCTTGCTATCATATGGAAAAATATCATTGACTTGATTATCATGGTGAATGAATTAATTAAGTCCTATAGAGGTCTTAGTATAATAAGAATTATTAATGACAACTGTATATCTTTAATCCCAGAGGGTATTTCAAGAGATATGAGTGCTCTATAGATGATTATCGGTAGAAACGAAGATATTTCTCCTACCTCAGGTCACATCTTTGGAGATGTGGAAGATCTTCAATGGCCGGGGAGTGTGGTTTGGAAGTCAAATGGAAATTGACCAAAGTAAAGTTATTCGATAATGCTAGATATTCATAACTCTCCCACCATTCTTGTATTTACACAACACCATAGACAACATGTTGCTATTGTCCAAATAGAAGTTTCCTTTTTAGCTTAATCCCTTGCCAAGAAAACCGTTAACATAGCCGCATGCAAGGTTATTGTCTTTTTGCACTCTTATAGCTTATGCACATGTGGATAGTATCAATATGGCAAGCACCTTATTGACATATTCTCTTTCAATACAACAACTTAGAACAATTAATATGGTACCTTGTAGCCAAAATTACTAATATTAAAAGTTTTTCAAACTTCCAAGCTAAAAGTTAACGACATCCAAACTTTATCTAGCATCCAAAGGAAGGAAATTAGGAAAGAAGGGAGTTCATAATCAAACTCAAATCAAAGACTTTGATAAACACAACAAACTTGCATTAGAATTTCAAAAGGAAAAGCTCATAAGCCCACACTTATTAGCATCCAAAGGAAGATAAGGAAAGAAGGGAGCTCATAATCAAACTCAAGTCAAATGCTTTGACAAGTGCGACAAAAGACATTTGGAATAGGCCAATATTTATGAAGTTCTACTAAGAAATGACACAACCTATGAATCAAGTAATTGAGATGTCAAGTTATAAAACATACAAAAGTGAAAATTGATTATTAAATTGTGAGTGAGCTCATATTGACCAAGTTAGAACCTTTCTTTGACCAGCACTTGCAAGTTGTTTCTATCACCAAGAGCAATATAATAAACATGGCACTTTGCATCTTAATCAAAGGTTCATACAGTGGATGCCTAATCAGATAGGTCACATTACTTCCATAGCTATCATAGTATAGTCATTATCATGTAGTCAAATAATTCATCATAGGATAAAGACACGTGATAGATCAACATACGCATGCCCAATGTAGATATGATAATCCCACCAAGAACCTTTAGATATCTCTTCGTACTAGATCATTATATTATAGAAATTGTGATATTTGGTATTCATCTTCATGGATGCATATTCCTACATGCACTCTAATCCTTCTTGTGACTTGAGGATGCTCTCAATGTCATGTGACTCATTCATCATATTGAGAATCTAATTTTGGGTGCAAGGCCTGCTCTATAAGTAAAAATTCATCATGTCCTTGGCGGACTATAATAGATCAGGTGGTGGTAAGATAACATATATGCAGTGCCTTATCATGTTCAGTTACCAAGGTATCTTTTTGAAAGTTCAAAATGGATAAAAACTTAAGATTTTTGTGAAAAACCACAACCCATAACCTACTTATAACTAGAGTAAAGTATGATTTGACTTATGTATGAATGGTGATTGACATTTCCAACCTTAATTACCAGTAGGAGGGGTTAATTACAAGAAAAATATGACATGTTTCTAGATAGGAAAAAAAGAGATCTTTCCTAGTTGCATATGAATGCAACTAGGAAAGTGAAAACTAGAAAAAGTGCAACAGTTTCCTACTTTGACAATCTAGGAAAAGCAACATTTTAGATTCCTAGAGAGGAAATATTTTCCTATATAAGAAACGCAAACCACAAAATCACACTTTCCTATATAGAAAACTTAATAGGAAAATATGACATGTTTCTAAAAAAAGTGCAACAATTTCCTACTTTGACAATCTTGAAAAAGCAATGTCTAGACTCTAGACAAGAATTTTTTTTCCTACATAAGAAACAAGAAACCAGAAAATCAGACTTTCCTATATAAAAAACTTAATAGAAAATATTTATCCTATATAGAAAACACAAAGCACAAAGCCCCACGCACTTTTCTAGATAGAAAAATTATATCTTATGTATAAAAAATATCAAAGATACAAAACAAATATATATAATTAGAGAACCAAGGTTCAACCTCTATTGAATGCTAAAATCCAACTTGTGCCTGAAAAAATAGTTACATTTTAAACTGAAACCAACACAACTATGTCATTACAACCTTTCAGAAAGCATTCAATATAAATACATTGCATTGCAAAATATACGCCCGATTAAATTGAACATCTCTAAACAAAAGCCCTTTGTTAAAGTCAACTCTCTATTGCACACTATCTCTGATGAATGTTAAATTCGTCTTGCAAAAACATGTCTTCACGAAAACAGTTCGTAAAAACAAAGAACGTCTACTCAGATACATGGACGTCTTTTACCAGTAGCTATCCAGGTATGTGTTTCTGCAACATGACCTTTTTTTCTTTTAGAAGATAATTCACAATACTTAATCTCACGTCAGCTGAGCTACGATTGCCCATATAGGTACTACAAACTAGATTGCTTGACAATTTGATTGATGAATAGTAGTTGCCAAGATTTTTATAAAGCTCATTTATCGTCTTGACATTAAAAAACATCATCAAAATAGTCTCTTGATCTTGTTCACATATTTTTGGGTCGCGCACCTACAAAACAATCACATTGAAATTAATTGTCAAAACACAATATTGATTATGATTTTAGAAAAGAGCAACTTGTTAAACATTTTAATATTTCATACCATTGGCTGATTACTTGAATTCTAATTTTTAGAGCCATAATCAAGCTCATGGAGGGCCTGTTATCCAAAAACAAACGACATAATTTCAAATTAAGTTGAAACACACATACGAAACGGTCTTTTTGATAAATATACGTACTCTACAAGACTTTAATCTGAAATTCTTAAAAAACTGTAAGCATGACACATGTTTAATAACCTGAACATTATAATAAATCACATGTCATGACTTTGATGAATGACAAAATTGTTTTTGAAAGAAAGTATGTAAATTACAATCTATAAACATGTAGAAGAAAGAAATCTGAAGATGCACCCGGAACTTAAAAATACCTTGACTTTTTTGGAACCGTGCAAATTTTTGGCAACATCAAAATTTTGGTTTTTCAAACTGTGAATCATGTTGTGATTCACCTACAGAATACACACTTAGAATAAAATTCATTCCATGAAGTAATATTTCAACCAAAGCCCACTTACTATTCAAAGATTTACACAAGCTCTACAAAATAAATTTGATGCACAATATTTTGAAAACAATACATTTGAATCATAATATCAAGATTATTCAAACAAAAGTTCTTGTTACCTTGACTTTTTTCACTTTATGTGATCTGTTGGTAATCTCACGAAATCTTTTTTCTCTCAACATCGTCATCATTTTTTATCTCATCTGAAAAAAAACACACTATAAAGGTATATACATAACGTGTACCAAAAGTGCTCTTTAGATAAAAGATGATCATGCATACCTTTCGAGCTCGCATACTTCTTTCAAAACGCACATCTTCATGAGTACACATTTGAGGTTTCTCTTTCTCTTTTTCCTATATAAAACAAAGTCAAAATTTTATAATGATAACATATTAATCAGATTTATATTTAAATTAATTAAAAAGTGTAATTTTGAAATTGAACATGGGTGGACAATTCAACGTGTGTGAAAACAATCTCATTTGTGGAAGAGTTGTCATTCAATAGTTCCATGAATGTCATATGGCTAGGAAATCTTTCCACATCATCAATACTTATTTCCTACATCAAAAAACATAAATGTAATAATATTAATATACCTAAAAAGCTGACATATTCGACTCCATGCAATCACTTATAGAAGTGACATAATTAATCAAAACACTTGTTCCCAAAAAAAATCGCAACATCTTGGACAAACTTTTTAAAATGGATTGATTTATTTGTAACTCAGATATCTACTTGTCTAAAGTATTCAAGGGATTGCGGTGTATGGTCTTTCAAAATAAACCCTTGGAATGTTCTCACACATATAAGACTAGATTCAACTTTGTTTGAAAGTAATATTATAAAGTGCAAAATATTTATACTTTCATTATGTAAACTAATATTGTATATGTGAAATCAAATAAATACACATTTGATACGCTTGCTTGCATCTAAGGTTTTTGTCTAATAACCAATGAAGTAGTGATGCAAAACCAGAAAAAACTTACCTTGTCATGAGGGATCTTGTCAAGAGATTGTTTATATGCTTCTCCAAAGAGCAGCTCCACGGCTCTAGCTCAAACTTCTAAATGTGGCACGATGTTCAAGTGAGAGTCATTCTCCTTCATTACTTAAACATTACATACAACCATAAATTGAAAACATTACTTTCATGAAGTAAACCAATATTGTGCATGTAGAATTATATAAATACGCATATCGAATACTTATTTGCTTAGATACCCGTTCTAGCCCAAAAGGCTCGGAACGTACAATATGTTCCATTCCAGATGTTCCGGAACGTGCTGGGTTGGAACGTGTTTTTTAAATTAAAAAAAACATGACACTTGTTGGCCGCGATCCATCTGATAGGAGGGTTCTTGAGCAAAATCGTTGTGGTGCAGCTTGGAGAGAGAGAGAGAGAGAGAGAGAGAGAGAGAGAGAGAGAGAGAGAGAGAGAGAGAGAGAGAGAGAGAGAGAGAGAGAGAGAGAGAGAGAGAGAGAGAGAGAGAGAGAGAGAGAGAGAGAGAGAGAGAGAGAGAGAGAGAGAGAGAGAGACTGAAAATTTTGTGTAATATCCAAGCATTGATTATAGTGAAGGGCTGAAAATTTTTCTATGTAACATTAATTGAATTTGATCATCTATTAAGCTTGTTGACAAACAAAAATGCTAAGACATAACCAAAGAACTTACCTTGTCTTGCAAGCTCTCATTCATAAATGGAGAAACCCCTTCTTGTGTTTGGACTTCAACATGCTGCAAGAACATCGACTACAATTTGAATGTATAAAATTATCAAATGATTATTTCTAACGTACATAAAAAAACTTCATCAGACAAAAAAACGTACAAATAAGCATACAAATATTGAAATAAAAACACTGAAAGAAGTTAACTAACCTGTGGCGTGACATCGGCTGATGACTTTCTTAAAATCTTATTACCATTCACCTTCTTTCTTAAATTCTTTCTTGTCGATTGAATCGACACCATAATCCAAGAATATATATCCTCGGATCTCCAAATGTAACTTGCACCCGAAAAGTATAGGGGTTTTATCTCTTGAATCTTATTGCAAATAAGATTCTTCACTTGATCTTGACACTCTTTATTATGTCAAAGGTCCATGTTATCAAAATCAATAATTTCAGAATTTTTCAACCATGTGCGAACTACTTGGAGATTAGAAAGATATATGGAATGCTGGTCACTAAAATGTTTGGCCAACAATTTTCGACCATATAACTTGTTGTCATCACGGCTTTTTCTTTTGGGAGGACAAAAAATTTGGTCGTAAGTTGGTATATCAATCATGCACATCTCGTGACCACTAGGATGAACGACTGGAGCTTGCATTTTTGTGATGGAGTTTATTCCTCCTGCATCATTCACTCCAATCACATGATTTTGCATCCTAGTATTATCATTGTTGAGAATATTCTCATAAAAACAAAGCATGTGTTAGATCTTGTACATAGCAATCCCTGTGGTCCAATGCCAACTCCATCCTTAGGAAATGCAGTCTATTTTATCACTTTCATAGATGATTACTGGTCTACAGTAATGTTCATTAAGCACAAATATGGAGCCTTTGAATTCTTCAAGAGATTCAAGGCCATGGCTGAGACATAAACGTCTAGGAAAGTGAAGGCACTCCGAACTGATGGAGGCAGCAAATACATCTCCAATGAGATGTCCGACTACATGGTTGAACATGGTATTAGAAGACAGTTCACCACTTCCTATTCACCTCAACAAAACGGAATTGCAAAAAGGAAGAATCGAACTCTTCTCAACTCAGCCAGATCCATGCTACATCAAGCACACCTTCCTACGAAGTTCTGGGCAGAAGCTACTGCCACAGACTGTTACGTGCAAAATAGATCCAGCACCAAAGCCGTCAACAACAAGACTCCTCATGAAGTTTGGCATGGGCACAAGCCTAGTGTCAGCCATTTAAAAATCTTTGGTTGTATATGTTTTGTTCACATTCCTAAACAGCTTAGGAAGAAGCTGGATCATAGGACAAATAAATGTATTTTCATTGGCTATCCTGATGAACATAAAGCTTATAAAGTTTATGATCCATCCACCAATGTAGTTTTTGTCTCTAGATATGTAATATTTCAAGAACATACATACTATGACTAGACACATTAGATTGTGAAATCATGGAAGTATTAGCAGAAGGGTGTGGTTGTGTTGAGATTTCAACAATAAGCGATTGCATATGCAAACAATAGGTGTAGGAACGAATGTTTCATGACAAGAGAGAAGGTCTCGACATAGTCGATACCATAATTTTGAGAAAAACCCTTCGCTACAAGTCCGGCTTTATACTTTGAGACATTTCCATTCGGTCCATACTTCAACTTGTATATCCATTTGCATTATACAGTTCTTCGCTTATCTGGTAATGGCTGCAACGTCCATACCTTATTCTTTTTCATGGATTCCATCTCGTCATTCATGGCTTGGATTCATTTGTCCTTCTATGGACAGTCAATCGCTTCCTCAAACGTTTGTGGTTCTCCACTGGATCCACAAAACTCTCTAGATGTAGAAGCTGAGCTACCTGGCACAAATCTTGCTGGTGCTCTTCGCTCTCTTGTTGATCTTTTGGGGGATCCTTCTGATGTTGCAATGCTCTTGCCTTTATATGTTCTACTAGGTCCGGAACCGTTTCGGTTTATAGGTGTAGTAGCAATAGGCTGGCTTGCGAATCTTTCTTTGACTGATTTGTCGCCTGACCGAGGTGCGACTCGAACATCTTCGTCTGATTGTTCGTGTTCTGCTCCCTCTATTGTAGTTGGTAGATCATAATATTGTCTTCCCAGAACTTCATAACTGACAGGATCATTGTTGGCCATTGTTATGGTCTCATCGAAATTGACAGTTTGACGTCTCTGACTGTCTTCACTGTGTTTGTCTTTGGCATATAGATTTTGCAGTATGAGGAATGATTGTCATATCCTCCAAGATATCCTTGTTCTACTTTCTCATCAAGCTTCTTTCGAAGCTTGTCAGGAACATGTGCATATGCTGGACAACCAAAGATTTGAATATGAGTTAGATTGGATTTTCTAGCCCACCATAGTTTGTGTGGTGTTGTGTGAGGAACACCGGATTTTTCTGTCCTATTCTGAATGTAGGTAGCTGTAGCTACTGCTTCAGCCACAACACTCTTGGATCCTTTAAATAGACCATCATGCACCTAGCGGCTTCCATGAGAGTCCTGTTCTTTCTTTCTGCAACACCATTGTGCTGCAGTGTATAGGATGTTGTCCTTTTGTAAATGATTCCTTGATCATTGCAGAAATCAGTGAATCGATTTGAGATGTATTCTCCACCTCGATCTGTTCTAATCTGCTTCATCTTATTTCTTATGTATCTTTCTGCCCAACTCACATATTCTGTGAACTTGTCAAATGCATTTGATTTGTTGTGAATGAAGTAGAGTCTGGCGAACTTACTGTAGACATCAATGAAGGTGATATAGTACTTTGAGCCTCCTACTGAGATCATGTCGAAAGGTCCGCAAATGTCCGAATGTACTAGCTCCAGTTGTCGTTTTGTAGGAGTCCTTGACAAAAGGAGTATGTGACATCTTACACTTTATACATGCATCATAGGTCATCGAACTAGCCGCATTCGAGATGCTCACCCCTGTGATTACTCCATAATGGCTTGCTTGATACAATGCCATCAAATTCATATGGCATAGTCTCCTGTGCCATAGAATATCTGACGAATCATCATGGGTTTGATGTACTTGATCTGCAGGTAGGTGTTGTAAAGCTACCTTTACAAGCTTTACTTCCTGCGCCATCGGCGCCAGCTATGTCCCCGGCGCCAACGGCGCCCCTGCTGCTCCCGGCGCCAACGGCGCCGGCGCCGCTCCCGACGCCAAGTTCCTATGGCTGAAAATCTTTGATTGGTTCTAGAGGAGTCCAGAGAGCTCAGATCGATGTGCAATCACCTCACACGATCTAGGCATGATTAAAGGAAGCCTGGGGATCAATAAAATATAGAGAGAGAAAATGACTTTCTAGAAAGAGAAAATCCTAGAGAGAGAAAAATGTGTTTTACCAGCTTGGATAGAGTGCTTGGTATGAGGGGGGGTGCCGAATCACACCAATACTATAGGGGAGTGCGGGTTGCGACTCAGGGCGAGCTCCAACCAAGTCTCAGCCTCCCTTGCTGGAATGTTGTCATGGCTCTCGCCTTGGCATGCTAGCGCCCCGGAGACTAGGGTCGGTCACACACTTGAAATGTAACCTTCTCAGATTTATCAATAAAGTGGGATTTTCCTCAAACTGACTCTGATTACCTACTGGGTTTCAGTGTTCAGTAAAAGCGCCAGTTGTAAGGCCGCTTTCAAAATTTTTAACTTGGCACATAGCTGAGGGTCGTATCCTGGGACGCCAACGGTATGCCGTCGGGACCATTCGGTCCGTGGCGCCAGCGGTATGCTGTCGGGACCATTTGGTCCAGGAACTGGTTGTCTCCATATCTGTCGCGGCTTGTGGTTCTGAGTGTTCCTTGCATGAACGTGAATGGGTTAAGCTCTTGGAGAACGAGCTCTAACCTGTCGGCTGCGTTGGATGGCTTGCTTGGGTGGAAGTTACCTGTTTATGGCTGTCCAGTCTGGCGTGGCGCCAGGTTGGCTTCCAGCGCTCGTGACGAAGCTTTCAGTTGGTTAAGTCTGATGTAAGTCAGACTGCTTGCTTGGAATGGATGTTACTCATTTATAACGAAGATTCGAGTTGGTCAAGTTTGATGTATGTCGGGCGGCTTGCTTGGAGGGAAGTCACCCACATCGGGACCCCTGACCTGGCATGGCGCCAGGTTGGATCTCAATGTTGGTTTTCGAAACTTCAAGTTGGTTAAGTCTGATCGTTGTTGGCGAGTTGGCTGCTTGTATGTCAAGTGGGTTTGGATGGCAAGAGTTGAAGGCTGGGAAGCTAAGTCGTGGTTCCCGACTCCCTTTGGGATGCCTGCGCTACATGTGGTATCAGAGCCGATTGGCCGGTCAGCTATGCGGATCTCACGGAAATGGCCACGGTTTGGGGTTAATCAAGACAACTGTTGTGCAAGGTGCTGCCCACAGTGTAAGCACGAGTGCATCCACGGTCGGGGTGGTCGGCAGAACGGGGGACTTGATGAGTCAAGGTGCTGCCCTTGAGGTGTAAGCACGGTCAGTTCTCGCGGTTCGGGCCTGGCGCTGTCTGCACGTAGGACAGATGAGGCAGTGTGCTGCCATTAGGTTGGTGTAAGCATGGTCTGTGACTTGTGGGGTGCGGGGCGACATATTCGAACTGTACAGGTTAACCATTGATACAGAGATGCTGCTCGAATTCGGGTGTAAAGCACGGGTGGTTAGCTGCCGGTGCGGGATAGCTGCCGATCGTTTAGCTATAAGGGCTATCGACCAAAAAGTGGTGGGGCGTGACTGAGGCAATGTGCTGCTTAATGGTGAAAGCACGGATAGTTGGAGGGGTGTCCTATGTGGGCTAATTCTGTGATCGATTTGTATGGGCGCGGCCAGGCAAAGGTCTGTTGGCAAGACCATCTCAAAGGGGGACCTTGTCTTTGTTATTTGTTAGTAAACCTGCCTGAGTGTCTTATTTATATGTATTCGTGGTGAGTCTTAGTACTCGTGCTTTGCCTGGTTTGCATGATTGCTTGTGATACAAGGAGCTGATGGCTCCAGAAGGAACCTCTCTTTTGAAGGCTGATACCATCAATCAAAGAGGACTACAAAATCTGTGGGACGGATTTGCAGTTCAAGTACTCGCACGTGAATGGCAACGAAACGACTCAATGTTTGCAAAGGATGGATGGCTAGCCTGTTTCTTGGGTTAGTTTCATTTGTGACAACGCCCACCAGACACAAGCAGAAAGTCAAAAAGTTGGAAAGGGCAATTTCAGGGGAGATCTTCTATGGAGCAGTTGGTCTTCATTTTTGGACGGCCACCTTCGGAACTAAAACTCACTGAGCATGGGTGATATCCAGTATCAGTTGGGTTTTTCCTCAAAGGGGAAAGACTAGGATCCTCTTCAGAGATTGGCAACAAGTTGGATCGAGCCATCATCCTAGAAGATGGGAAGCAAAGTGTTGGAAAGGCTTTTTGTCCGAAGAACTCTACTCTAAGTCCGATCAGCTGATTTTATAAGTGGAGGGGAACTATCACACACACCTCTCTCTTGATACAAATTTTGAATGAAAGTTGATCAAAATGGAGGCAAATTCAAGGTGACCTAATGATACTCACACGAGGAGACTGGCGAACTTTGGACCTAATAAGTTGACAAGTTTTTGTCGTGGAAAGAAAAGTTTGTTATAGGCTTTCTCTGGACTAGCAATGATGAGGAAACATATGAGTACGCTGGCTTGTATTACGTGTAAGGCAGCTGATCAATGAAGGAACTGTGAAAGTTGAGCCTTGCATGAGAGACTTGGTATTTCGAACGGACGCTAAGGGACAGTTCGCGTTGAGATCGGACTAGTGCAAACTCTGGGTGCATGTGTCTGATTCAAAGAGAGCTACTTGAAGCCAAGCTCGATGTATACTTCTTGTTTTGACTGTGAGGCAACTGACCAGTGATGAAATTATGAAAGTCAAGTTTTGTGCGACGGACATGGTGCTTCAAACAAACGCGAAGAGATAGTTCGGATGCGGATCAAACTGGTGCGACCCTTTGGCTTTCCACGAGGTCAATGGTTACATTTGGGCTGATTCAAAGAGCTACTTCAAGCTAAGTGAGAGGTGCATTGCGGAGTACTCAATCTTTGCCTACCTTAAAGAGCCAAGATGGAAAAGTATCAAGATCAAGCTGGGACAAGGAGAGAAATCAAGGTGCAGAAGCAACAAGGCACGGAGTGGACCATAAAGTGGGCAATCAAACGATAAATCCTTTGGCTCAGAGAGCCTTGATACCTGTGCGGAACTGAACAAATCTGGAGCTCAGGGAGCTCAACACAAAGTGCATCAAGGACAAATTAGGAGCTCAAAGGAGTTCCAAAGTCGAAAGTCAGAAGCGATGGGGGCGAACATTTCAAAGAAAGGCCTCTGTCACCAGTTAATAAGGTTTTTGGGTTTTACGAAAGCGATATCAAATCTACGCTTTTCCCAGACAAAGATATATTTTCAAGTTATGTAATCTTTCAGTACAAAGAGCTGAGCCTCCGACTTGTGGTGTGCCAGCTTCAATGTTAATAAAAAGTGGCCAGTAAATTGAGTACTGTGCCAAGTAGCTTAAATGTATAGTTACTTTAATTGGGAGACACCTTTACTTTAATCTGACATCTGATGAGGACATCAGATTTTATAAAGGTGGGGTGGATATTGTAAAGCTACTGTTGTAAAGCTACCTTTACAAGCTTTACTTCCGGCGCCATCGGCGCCAGCTATGTCCCAGGTGCCAGCAGCGCCCCTGCTACTCCAGCGGCAATGGCGCAGGCACCGCTCCCGGCGCCACTGTGACCAGAATCCAGCCGGCGCCAAGTTCCTATGGCTGAAAATCTTTGATCGGTTCTAGCGGAGTCCAGAGAGCTTAGATCGATGTGCAATCACCTCACACGATCTAGGCATGATTAAAGGAAGCCTGGGGATCAATAAAATCTAGAGAGATAAAATGACTTATTAGAAAGAGAAAATCCTAGAGAGAGAAAAATGTGCTTTACCAGCTTGGGTAGAGTGCTTGGTATGAGGGGGGAGGGGGTGCCGAATCACACCAATACTATAGGGGAGTGCGGGTTGCAACTCATGGCGAGCTCCAACCAAGTCTCAGCCTCCCTTGCTGGAATGTTGTTATGGCTCTCGCCTTGGCATGCTAGCGCCCCGGAGACTAGGGTCGGTCACACATTTGAAATGTAACCTTCTCAGATTTATCAATAAAGTGGGATTTTTCTCAAACTGACTCTGATTACCTTCTGGGTTTCAGTGTTCAGTAAAAGCGCCAGTTGTAAGGCCGCTTCCAAATTTTTAACTTGGCACATAGTTGAGGGTCGTATCCCGGGACGCCAGCGGTATGCCGTTGGGACCATTCGGTCCGTGGCGCCAGCGGTATGCTGTCGGGACCATTTGGTCCAGGAACTAATTGTCTCCATATCTGTCGTGGCTTGTGGTTCTGAGTGTTCCTTGGATGAACGTGAATGGGTTAAGCACTTGGGGAACGGGCTCTAACCTGTCGGCTGAGTTGGATGGCTTGCTTGGGTGGAAGTTACCTGTTTATGGCTGTCCAGTCTGGCGTGGCGCCAAGTTGGCTTCCAACGCTCGTGACGAAGCTTTCAGTTGGTTGAGTCTGATGTAAGTCAGACCGCTTGCTTGGAATGGATGTTACTCATTTGTAACGAAGCTTCGACTTGGTCAAGTTTGATGTATGTCGGGCGTCTTGCTTGGAGGGAAGTCACCCACATCGGGACCCCCGATCTGGCATGGCGCCAGGTTGGATCTCAATGTTGGTTTTCGGAACTTCAAGTTGGCTAAGTCTGATTGTTGTTGGCAAGTTGGCTGCTTGTATATCAAGTGGGCTTGGATGGCAAGAGTTGAAGGCTGGGAAGCTAAGTCGTGGTTCCCGGCTCTCTTTGGGATGCCTGTGCTACAGTAGGCATACCTTCAAGTGATACATGTTGTCTTTTCTTCTAGCTTGTGTAATCAATGTACTGGTGCTTGCATCAATGACATTGCATGCTTCATCTGAAACATTACACGCATCCCTGCATCAGCTATTCTTGTGACTGATAACAAGTCTTGTTGTAGTGTAGGTACAAACAGAACGTCTTCGAGTTGTCTGTCTCTGCCGTTTGTGTTGAGACATAGCAAACCAATACCATTCACTTAATGTTTCGATCCGTCTCCAAGAATAATAAATCTTGATGGATCTACACTCTGAAAATCAGACATTATCCATTTTGATGTAACGAAGTGTGAGGTTGCTTTCGAATCAAGGATTACCTCTTGTGTGTTAGGTGTTGATACTGCACACATGTCTGCACAGATGTAGGCGGCCAAATTTCCATGATTCGATCTTTCTTCACCCATCTTCAAGTTTTCTAGCTCTTCGACGTAGGACGAACTATTTTCGTTCTCCCATTTACCTTGAGATTCTTTGTTTTTTGGATTCTGGTAACAGTCCATGGCTGCGTGACCCTTCTTGTGACAATGGATACACTCAATCTTCGGATTTAGCCAACACGAATCGACAGTATGTCCTTCGCGTTTGCATCTCACGCATATTTTCTTGTCGCCATTATGTTGTTTCGGCTTTTCTTTGTTCTTCCATTTGCCTCTGTTGACTCCCTCTGCTTGCTGGTCTCGATCTGGTCTGACTCCCTCTTAGGCTTGAACTGCTTCTTCGTCTTCTCGTTGTTGTAGAGAGCTTGGTCAGAAGCATCCTTGTGATCAAGGTGCTCACAAGCTTTGACTTCTCGAATCTCAATCACTGCTTTTTCGAGTGTCATAGCTGGATCCTTTCCTAGCAGCGTTCGGCTTGTCTGGAAGGATCTTGATAAGGCTTTTAACAGATAGATAAGCTACTTCTCTGCTGATACTGCATTCTTTGCTCCAGAATTGTATAATGAAAGGAATAGATCCTTCATCTTTCTGATAAAGGAGGTGAGGTCTTTGCCATCCCATTGCGGGTTTGTCAGCTGATCTTCAAAAAGCATGATCTAACTGCGTGATTTTTTCTGAAATCTTGTGAGTAAAGTATCCCACATCTCTCTTGCATTGGAGAGTGTTACGAGGTCAAGAGTCAGACTATCCTCGATGGACGATGACAACACGTCTACTGCCTTGTCGTTCTTTTCTCTCCATTCGCGTAGCTCCTTGCTTGTAGTTGTAGGCATTTCTTTGGTGCCGTCTACCCAGGGAAGTAATCCTTCTCCCTTTAGTATAAGAGAGGTCTTAACCTTCCATGCTAGGAAGTTAGACCCTGATGAGTCAAGGATTGTGCAGATCTTTGATTGTATATTGCTTATTGGAGCCATTGTTGTAGATCGTGTTCTTCAACTGTTCTTTCTAGTTTCTTGTTCTGGATGCTTGTCTCCTAAATCTGATAACTTGGCGGCTATGTCAGACTATGTCACACTCTATTGATCCTCTTTTGTTCAAGCACTGTGTGATAGACCCACACAACGCATTGACGTGAGAGAAGGCAATGCTCTCCCACAAATAGTGTTTTGCTTATTAGTGAACTTCTTGGATCTCTGTGGATCCTGCTTACAAAATTGTCTCGCTCTCTAGTGGATTTCTATATTTTGTATTTTGTCTATCTGTGTTTGTGTATATTTTGATTCTCTAGCAATTGCATATATTCAGAGCAACATTTCTGATTAGATAGATTAAACAATCTATAACTAATCATAGATTACAAAAGCGGTGGATTAGGCACGTCCTAACGCCCTTCATCATATCATATCAAGATATTGTACTTCCTGGTACTTGTTTGATCTTCCTGTTGTTCGTGTTGTTTGCGAACATTTCGTCTTCAAGGTCTTCCAGTTTTTTTTCGTTTTTCGAGGTCTTTGATATTTTTTCATTTTTCGTGGTCTTTGAGATTTTTGAGATATTTGCCAAGTTGGGAGTCGAGAGCTAGCAGAGCTTTGGTAATAGAAACACTTTGTTTCTTCAATCTCATCGGGTGCAAATGGACTTGTCGGATGCAAATGTATGGGGCGGTTGTCAGATGCAATGTTTTTTTGATTGTTTTAAAGAAGTGTAAAATCAATGAATTTCTAGCAATTGTGGAAAGAAAAAGAAAAAAAAAGAAGGGTAAAGTATTTATAGAAGGGATAAAAAAGTATGAGGTAGAATACCATAGAAACACATGGCTACACATGATTTACAAAAAAAATATTCTTATAGTACCTTTGTAGTCGGCTACCATTGAGTAAGGTGTCAAGGAAAATGCCTTCTAGGGTTTCTAATTAGACTGCACCATTGGTGAAAATTTTCTTGACAACATAGGGGCCTTGGCTATGGAATTTCAATTTTCTGAGATGGACCTTGGAAGATGTATAAAGTAAAACTTTATCACCATCATGGATATCCTTAGTCCTAACATGACGATCATGCCAAGCCTTTTGACGTCGTTTATGAACTAACTGTGCATGATAAGAGATAGACGTGTTTCACACAGTTTCGGCAATGTAAAGAGTCGATTCTGAACTTGGCATTGATAGGTACTATCGTCACACAAGTCAATGACATATGCTAAGTGACGCGTAGAGAAGGAATTAAAAACTCTACTGGCATAACAGCCTCTTGGCCATATACTAGCTCAAACGATGTTTTCCAACCCGTGGCTCGCTTTGGTGTTGTTTGATATGCCCAAACAACAGAAAATAATTTTGTTTCCCAGTCAGATCGAGTTGTTTCTACTATCTTGGTCAAGACTTTACAAATCATTTTATTCGTAGACTCAACTAATCCATTACATCTAGGATAGTACGAGGTGCTCTTTCGATGTATAACGAAGTAATGTGTTAGTAAACTGTTGATTACTTCATTAAGGAGGTAAAAATCTTGATCACTAACAAGCTCGATTGGACAGTCAAATCTAGTGACAATGTTTTCATAGAGGAAGCATGCTATAGATTTTGCATCTGTTTTGAGCGTTGCTCGAGCCTCTATCCACTTAGTTGCATAATCACTGACAATCAAGATATATCGGGATTGGGTGCCACGTGCTGCTGGACTAATAGATCCAACAAAGTCGATACCCCATTTGTGGAACGCTTCACTTTAAAGTATCGGGATAAGGAGATTGTGGTCGGCTTATTGGTATTCTTTGCGCGTTGGCAAACATTGCAAAGTTTTATATAAGCGTGAGTGTCTTTGAAAATGTTGGATTATTCTCCTTTACCAAGTCTAATCGATTTTAATCTTCATCCATTGTTTATCCAGTTCTGCGAATTTTTCCCTGTGTTTATACAGTCTACAGAATTACACGGAGTTGAACGACAGTGTCGCATTTTTTGCCTGACAAAAATCTCGTGTAAAAATGCAGTGTCTCTTTTTTCGCATTTTTCGCTTGTCAGGAATCTCGTGTAAAAATGCAGTGTCGTCTTTTTTGCATTTTATTGCTTGTCAGAAATCTCGTTCAAATATGCAGTGTCGCATTTTTCACTTTTTTCCAAAGAGCCTCAAATGTTAAGGAAATGACTCTGGCAAAGTTTGGGGCAACCCTAAATGAGATTTAAGGGCACCTTCGGCTTTTTCGGCATTTTGCAAAAAACTTGACAATGTCGCCTGTGGCTGTTTTAGTTCATTTCTACAGAGCTACAGTTTTGGTTCATTTATGCAGACAAAACGTTTACGACCAATTTCACTGCTTATCAGCAATCAATGACAAGGACCGGATAGATGCCATCACATCACCAGCCAACTGGCGATCGCAATTGACGACCTAATTTCTTAGTATAAATAGCTGTTCATTTCATACAAATTAAGTCAATCGAAAATTAGAATTATCAGAAGCGTTTGAATAGTTAGCTCTCTCTCTCTCTCTCTCTCTCTCTCTCTCTCTCTCTCTCTCTCTCTCTCTCTCTCTCTCTCTCTCTCTCTCTCTCTCTCTCTCTCTCTCTCTCTCTCTCTCTCTCTCTCTCTCTCTCTCTCTCTCTCTCTCTCTCTCTCTCTCTCAAGCCTGCGAGCTTGAACACTCCTGAGCATTCTAGCTCATTTCTTAGAGTTGTTTTAGAGATTGCTATTGCGCTACTGCTCATCAGCATTGCGCATTAATTCAGACTTTCATATTAGCCGCTCAGAGATAGCATAGAGCACACGGCTTCAATATGTAACCTATTGTACTCATTTACTTCTGTTTCATTTTGAATCAATACTATTCCTTATTGCGTTCAGTTTCGTCTCAAACTATATGCATTTATGTATTTCTTCGCGACTAATTATTTTTTTGATAATTTTTTATGCTTAATTGTTTGGCTATGTAATCACTGTAGTACTAACGATTTCAAAGTTAGTTATCATAAGTTCAAACGTGATTTCTATCACTATTGTCTTGTTTGAAATTGATAGGCGTAGTCATGCATTGGAAAGATGAAGATAGTTTATTCCGCCATGCACGAAAAGTTTTCTTTCTAGACACACGAATTATTTTCATTCGTTCTCTTTTCAAACTAGACCTATCTTCTGCACATACCACTTTCCGACAGAAAAGGGTTGGCCACCAAAATCCAGCCAGAAGAATTTCCCTAGCAGTAGCATCAGGGGAGAAATGTCCACCCCCAATACCCTTGTGAGTCAAGGCAATAATCTGTCAGATGTCAGACTGATGTGCACAACGTCGTGTAATACCATCAACACCTGACTTATATAATTGTCCCGCAATAAGATGATATGGTAAGGATTTCATAATAAGCTCGATCTTTTGTGGTTTCGTCAACTGAGAATGTATTTCCCTAGTGGCTAGATATCGAGTGATATCATCTGCCCAAAGCGGAGTTGCATCTATATAAAATAAACACGCATCTGGTAACTCATTATTTATTGGCTCATCACATGCTTCAACATTAGGTAATCGTAAAAAATGATCAGCCAAAAATGTTGTGACCCCTTTCGATTAACAACTCGAAAGTTGAATTCTAAAAGAATCAATAGCCATTGTGCAATTCGTCCGATTTTGCAAGGTTTATTCAATAGGTAGAGAAGAATATGATGGTCGGTATAGAACACAAAAAGCTGGCCTAACAAATAATGTCGAAATTGTTGAATAGCATAGACCATTGCTAGTGCTTCTCGATCTGTTGTGGAATACTTAACCTCAATTAGAACAAGTTGACGGCTTAGGAAACGGATTGGAAAATCCTTTTCGAATTCCCCAGGTTGTGTTAAAACAGCACCAATAGCATACTAGCATCCGTATGCACATGGAACTCCTTATTATAGTCGGGCACGCGAAGAATGGGTGCAGTGACTAAAGCCTGTTTGAGGTCTTCGAAGGCTTTAATCCTATCTTTTGTCCACCTTGGGTCGATAACGATTTGATATACTAACCGCGCTTTATCAACGTAGTGTATTATAAAAACTCGATAATAACTTGTGTGTCCCAGAAAGACATAGATTTCTTTCACTGTTATTGGTAAGGGCATTTCTAGAATCACTCTGATCTTTTCGGGATCAGTGGCTATACCATTTCGAGAAATGATATGGCCTAGCACCACACCATGGGTAACCTAGATTTGGCACTTTTCGGGATTCAATGAAATTCCGAACCATCGACATCGAATGAACACTTGTTCAAGGGCATCGATATGTTTATCCTCAGAAGAATGTACACCAAGATCGTCGAGATAAACCTCTAGATTCTTGTGTAACAAATATTTGAAAGCTCGTTGCATCACCCATTGGAAGTGGATGGGGAATTGCACAGACTGAATGGCATAACTTGATAGGCGAATGTGCCAAACTCTGTAACAAAAGCTGTTTTGAAATGATCTTCAGGAGCAATTTGGACTAAGAAATAGCCACTAAATCCGTCGAGGAAACTAAAGGCATCTGCTCTTGCCATATCTTTGAGGATTTGTGTGGTCAGAGGCAATGAGAAGTGATCCTTCTTCGTTTGATCATCAAGTTTCTTCAAATTCACACAGATATGAAGTTTACCATTTTTCTTTGGTACCACCACAATTGGTGATACCCAACTGGTGTGCTCGATTTCATAAATGAAACCAGCATCGAGAAGCCTAGTTGTGGTGTTCAAAACTTCATCATTGTGTACGTCCCATTGATAGACTTTTAATTTTGGTCGGTATACACGAGTATTTCTTGGTTGGGGTTGTTGCACACAAGCCAATGGTGATGGAAGCTTAATCTCTTTCGGTATATGACGCTCTCCTAAACTCTCGGGATCTAGCCAATGAATAAGCAAATCGTCAAATAACTCATGTTCTCCCATAGTAAGAATGCCATCCTCACTAGTGGATATTTCAGAAAGAAAAACATCTTCAGGTATCCACTCAATAGGGAGTGCATCTATCATGTACAAGGGAAAGATGAGAGTGTTGATATCTGTGGAGTGTATAGTGATTTTAATTGGGTCCTCTTCTTGAACTTCTTGTGCACAGAGAGTGGCATTGACACAATCGATGGTCGCTAAGGAATGTCCCCAATTGATGATATCTGTACTCTGCACGTAATGACCCTTGATGGTGGAATCGATACTATCGGGGTCATCATAGGTAGTTAAAGACCAGTCATCTTCAACGCGTGCAGGCTTTATCTTTTCGGTGGCATCGACAGAGATTCGCCTATCTCTGTTGCCAAAAAAGATTTTGTTTTTCTTCCAATCTTGAATCATTCCAGCCATTGCTAACCAAGAAGGAATTGACAGGTGTGCGATTCATCAAGAAAATCTAGGACTACACACTCTATAGTGAAAATCAAACCAACAATTTTGATTGCTAAATTGATCATGTGATCGACAGGTGTCGTCATTCGTTGGTCAGCCATACGTAACTTGTACTTAGGCTTTTCCAATGTGGATATTCCCCATGCCTTGGCTAAGGACAAGGCGATAATATTCATGCCAAATCCACTATTGAAAATGGCTTGTACGGATGGGTAAGATTTGTAATGCACTGGTAAAGTGATGTTGTTACCTTTAGCAACACCTATATGAAGTAAGCTCATGTCAACATTATGAACCACTCAACTTTTTTCGGACGCCTTGACTCATCTGGTACATCAGGCTGTTGGGAGCTGTGCAATATGGCATCCCGCAGGGGTTTGGAAAACTTACGGCCATGTATAAGGGCATGGTGATTTGAGCTTGTAGGAGATCGGAAAGAACCTCTATTCCTCATGGTGGTGGCCCCTGCGTAGGTAACTGGGCGGATGACGGAGGAGTCCTTGTTCTCATCAAAGGCCCGATGCTGCGTGCGTGTGACAGCATGCAACGGCTCTTCAGATACCCTACATGCTGGAACTATCTTCTTGGTTTGGTTAGGACAATCTTTATAGCAATGCCTTCTAATACAATCAGCACACTCAACTACAAAGTCATAACGAAGTCTACATTCACTTTGAAAGTGAGTGTTTTCTTTGCATACAAAACAGCGCTTCTGAAGTGCTGAAGGGAATATGACATAACCATTTTCATTAACTTGAATAGGTTGTTTCTCAGGATAATATTGCTCTTTGGCATAGGAGGCCGAGGCCTCATCTACGTATGAGTTAGGATTGCCGTCATCATAAGTAGACTCATAAGCTGGGATGTCATAGGAGGTTTTCTGCACGACATTGACCTGAACTTGTGGTAAGTTCTGTTGGTCTGGCCTATTGGGTGGAGCAAATCCTCTTGGACCTAGAAGTGCCAAGCGTTGTTGTTGTGGAGGTAGTTGTTGTCTAGGCAATTCCTGGACTTGGACTGGAGACATATAACATGGGCTATATGGCGCTTGTGGTTGTCCTCGTGGGGCATATTGCTATGGTCAAGAGTATTGCATGTTGCGTGGATTGTACCTATAGTTGGATGTGGTATGAGTGGTCGTATCACACAGTATACAATGCTGCAATTTGTAAGGGCGGTGTAAGGGACACTCATTACCGGTATGTGAGCCACGACATTGTTGGCACCGGGTGTCTCCTCGCCTATGGATAGCATTACCAAATGGCATTTGCCTTGGCAACTGACTTTGGAAAGATTTTAAGACTTGCTGAAACTCTTTGTTGAGTTTCTCCATCTGTTGTTGATATTGTTGATTCATCAACTCAAACTGAGATTTCCAGACTTGGTCTGAATCTCGGGTCTCACTTGGACGATTATCAAGGAATACACAGTGAGCTCTTTTCTCTTTCTGATCCTCATCATTAGACCCTTCATCTTCTTCACGAATGGCATCAGACATAGCAGATTTAAGAGTACAATACTCTTCGCTAGGTTTAAGCTCTTTCCGGATGCGTCTGGGAAGACCAACGATAAACCATATGATCAACATCTTATCAGTTGGTTGTTCCTAGACTTGATTTCTGAGATGCTTAAAGTGCTCAATATAGTCACGTACACGTTCATCTTTTTAATTTTTATATTACTAAGACGTACAAAGGGGCTTTCTGTGAGTTTGAAAGGTTGGAAGTGTTTAATGAAAGACTCTTTCAATTCTGACCAATCTTGTCGATCATCACGATTGAGGTTAAAAAACCACTCTCGTGCTTTATCTACCATGGTCATTGAGAAAAGTTGGACTTTTGCATTGTCAGTATATTCTCCATACACTTCGCATGCATTCTCAAAGACTTGTAAAAATCGATGAGGGTCCACATTACCATCAAACTTTGGTAATTCCAATATGGGTGTTCGTTTATCGGATTGGGTGGTATGGTGAGCATGGTGATCATCAGGGTTAGGTGTCCATCTAGATGGTCTAGGGTCTTGATTTATCTGAGATCTAAGACGATAGGGTTTGTTGTCATCATTTGGATGATTGGGCGGTGTGAATTCATTCATAAGTTCTTCGAGGCCCTGCACATCTACCTGATCTTATTCACAAATCCAAACCTTAAGGGTGAAGAATAAACAACAAACATGTTCATACACAAGTACTCAAACTCAATGCATGAAAATGGAGCATAGAAGGAAATGCAAATAGGAAGAAGTTCAATTAGCAATGCAACAACATTTTGGTACAATATCTAGTGCTCTCAAACTCGTGGAGGAGGCTTCTATGTATACCCACGAGCTGGTGGATCCAATTTTACAAAACTTTGGATTCCACCACTTACAACTGAGTGAACCTCAATCTATAAGAATTTGAGATCCACCTCTTACTTGATAATAGGAGGCCTCTTTATTAAAACATCACAATTTAAGTTCAGATAGTCTAAATTGCTAGCTCCCACATGGCTATCCATCTTTCAGGACCTGCCATGGGGCTCACAACTGTACATTTAGCCTAGCACTAATAATTTTAGTGCTCTCTGACTCGGTTCTCAACTTCATTTAAACCGGAAGCCCTTTGAGTGTTCTACATCAAACCCCTGGGCATGGCATCAACTAACACCGCTTATCTGAATTATTCAACTTGATTATCTCTGCTGCTAATTGTGGTGCTTCCGATCCTACACCCACGCTCGCTCAAACTTCAGTTGCCAGTCATCCTCTCGATTTTCGACAGATGGTATTTCATAATGCGTTTTTTTTTTTTTTATATATTTCAAATTCTAGAAACTTGTTTGAAAATTTAACGATTGTAGTCGTGTCCACTTCTACTGCCCATGTGGTTGAAGTGGGCTCTTACGATGATGATGTTGAGGAGACGGAGCAATGGGATTTTGATGACTTCTACAGATGGTGAGTTGAAAATAGACATTGTTCAGCTATGTAAGTGTTTTTGCGAAGTCTGTCATGTTGCTTCCCTAGCCGTAGCATTTGCCACCATATGTAGAGGGAATGACGAGAACATTGGAGAGGCAATGTGACTCAGATGCATCCACGTAGATATGCTCGTCATTTGTGTATTTTTGTGGATGATGAGTGCCAAGAAGGCACATCTTAGACAAATTCTCTATCATTTGGCCATTTTAATTTGCTAATTTAGAAGCTACTTTGACTTTTATGTTTTTTGTATAGACTTAAATTTGTAGTTAATTTCCATTGTTGTTAATTGTAAGTGAAGTTTATGTTCTTAAGTTAGATACAAACTGTGAGTGAAGTACATGCCCTGAAGTTAGATAAAACCATGAGGAATGAAAATGAAAATGTATGCAATTTTGAATGTTGTTAATTCTGTTGTATAGCTTTGGGTAAAGTTTATGTTCTTAAGTTAAATAGAAGTTCTACATATTCCTATTTTGAAACATATGTTAACATGAAGTTCAATATTTTATGTTAGGTATAGCTAGCATTTTTGTGGGACATGTTCATTAATATGTCTAGTGACATAGTTTGAAGACATGTTTATCAATAGGTCTAGTACCATAGTTTGAATATTTTTTTTATGTTCAAGAGACCTGTCTGTGGTTAGCTAGCCATGAGCAATAGATTGTGCAAAAAAAAAAACTTGCAAAACTTGCTTTTCATTTACTAACATAATGTCTGAAGTCAAGGAAGTTCAACAATGCATGATTGTTCAAATTTGAGCTATAATTAGTCAAATTGAGAGAAGCCAAAATGCATCAAATGTACACATTATGATGACAATTTTCTACGAGGCAAAAAGATTATGAATTGATGCCAGCAGGAGTGAGTAAAGCAACTCTTTCAAAGCTATCAAATCTATCATAAGGAATCGATGCATTAAAGTGTATAGCATTGTGCTTTCCGCTATTAACACACTTATCAAGACACACAATCTGATACTTGTTTGTGAAGATATGTTTCTCTTGTGCTACTTGTTATATTATCCAAACTGGCTTTCAAATCAAGATGGTCTAATTTTGGAGTTGTGGCCTACAATTGCTAAATCTGCTGTTTCACCTCTTTGATTTTAATTTGTATTTTTGTCTTCTACAAAATATAAGTCCCAAAGGCTTTTTTGATTGTTAGAGAAAATCAATGATTTTTAGGTTTCAATTTTAGCCATGTATGTTTATATTCAAGCACTTACTTCAAAGGCTAGCCTTCAAGTAGTTTTTTACATTTTTTACTAGATATTAGACCTAATTTACTAGTAAATTTGTCTAGTTAGTAGTTACAAATTAGAAGCGAGAACTTGAGGTTCTAATCAATAGTTAACTATCACAAATTAGTAAATTAAAACTTGGGCAATCAACATTGAGCATGCTAGTAGCCACAATGCCACATGGTGCACACTGCATAAGTGTAGCCCAATTGTAAATTGGAATGCAATGATTAACAATGTACTCTCAAGCTCCAAAGCACCAACCTTTTTCTAGAGGCTTGAGAGTCGAGAATATAGAAATCTCTCTCTCTCTCTCTCTCTCTCTCTCTCTCTCTCTCTCTCTCTCTCTCTCTCTCTCTCTCTCTCTCTCTCTCTCTCTCTCTCAACTTCAAAGTTACTACACAACGTCCAGTGTCGAGCTTAAACTCTATTGGCCATACAAGGTGGTGCTAGGCGAGTCTCTCTCGAGTCTCAACCTTCATTCTCAATGCTCATAGATAGCTCTACATAGGCATGATATGTATCTCACATTCAAATATGCTTTGCTTTATCCATAGTGTAGTTTTTAACAATGTTAACACTATTGCTATATGATACATCCTTGGGGAGAATACATTCATATCAAAAGTTTGAATGCATTTTCTAGAAGTGATTATTTATGCTTGTTTATTATCAAGGCTTAGGATGGATTGCTTGAAGTTTTGTGAGCATCTAAATTTTTGATAAAAAGATTTTTTGAATCAATTACGACTAATTTAAAAAGGGACTAAAATTTTGAAATAATTTGTTTCAGGCTGGCTATTTTGAAGAAAACTTCTTGCATCAGACTAGTACACACAGTCTCACTGCTTAGATTCATGACTCGAGATGAATCATGAATGGTAGAAGAGAGATGAAGTCCACTTTCATTGACAAAAAAAAACCATTTATTCAGTTGTATAAACACAACTCAACATTATGGCATATTCGTCTTGTTAAGAATAATAATGTGCGTGTTCACATCTAGGTAGATATAGCTAGTTAATGTGAATAGTCGTGGGTCCTGAAACGCCACGTTCTCTCATAATGTCATCTCTCTCATTATGCAATAATACAGTATGTAGTTAGTTATCTCTTGCTCTCTCTGGTGTGTGTGATGCTATCGCTATTCCGCTGCATGTTATCTGATCTACAATATGGTATCAGGGTTTCACATAATTGTAACACCCTGGCGCGTCAGGGTGCGCCAGCCTGGGGCTGGCCAAAAATGCACAGGCGAGCACCGTGGCGCCAAGCCGCACCCAGGTGGCACCAAGCAGGGGCACCGGCGTCAAGTGGGTGGCGCCGGGAACCAAGCAGGTGGCACGGGGCAACTTCACACCCACCTACACACATGTGACTAGTAAGGTGGATTCAGTTATATATAGGTACTGGTTTATCTCAGAGATTTGCTTATGGGATAAACCTTAGTGCCCGACACGTGGCACCAGGGCAAGCAATTAAAAAAAAAAAAAACCTCCCTACCTGGCCCATGCTGACACGTGCGCAGGGTGCTAAAAATAAGAGGAGCCATGGTATCATATCAGAGCGTGCGCTCTCACGCGCAGATCCTGACGCGCGCTCTTGCGCTGACGCACCTGCTGGGTCTCATCTAATGTGCATGATGCACCTTCTTTGGTAGCAATTCTGATGTAGACCTCCAGTGCTAAAAATGTAGAGCTATATATGGATTGCAGAAGTGTGAAGGCTGTAAACTTGTATGGTCAATTGCCAGGCTGGGCTTGGTTCGTGTCTCTACTTGCGTTTGAAAGAGGAGGAGTACAACAAGAATCAACAATGTTGTGGGTTGATCCTGCCATTGCCTTGAGTGATCTTGGCATTAAATGATCAAGGGAGAAGAAAGTTGCTAATGCAATTGAAAGTTACAAGCTGCTTGAAAAACAGAAGAGTGGGGCCTTTGCTTGGATTGTTCTCAGCATAAAATGATCAGATGAAAGGTGGATAGCTGCTGATGCAAAGAGGAAGATGCAGAGTACACATTCACAAGAAATGGTTCTGAAGACCATTAATGAAGAGGAATGCTTGGATACAGAGATGCAGATAAAAGGTTGCCAAACTCAGGAATTATGGCATGACTTTCAACATTCTGAGGTAGAAGAGAGGCTGATTCTTGGCTTTCAAAATTCAAAGAGGAGCAGAGGTGCTGTACATTCTGTGGCAGTTCAAAAGGTTGGATCCTGGCCAAAGATTAGTGGATGACAAAGGTATAACTGATCATTGTGCCTTCAACAGAGGAGAAATGTGGAAGAAATTAGCTGCAGAAAGATCCAAAACATTCAAGATAGGAGGAGCTGTGACTGCATCAAATACAACAGTGGAAGCGCTGTGGCTTGGATGGAAGCATAGCCGCTATCAGAATTAGATTTGTTGAAATCTACTTCTGATTTAGTTGTTGTATTTAGAAATTAAATAAATTCGTGAACACTTCATTAAGGACGAGTGTTAAGAATAATAATGTGTGTGTTCACACCTAGGTAGATATAACTAGTTAACGTGAAGAGTCGTGGGTCCTGAAACGCCACGTTCTCTCATAACGTCGTCTCTCTCATGTCTCTCACGCAGTATGTAGAGACAATGTCTCATTGACGTTCATTATTCAATAATATTCAATAATACAGTATGTAGTTAGTTATCTCTTGCTCTCTCTGGTGTGTGTGATGCTATCGCTATTCCTCTGCATGCTATCTGATCTACAATACGACTCTGTCAGCCTGTTGGCCAAACTTGAATTCTTGCAAATGTTTGAATCAAATGCCCTCTAGAAGTGAAAATTTGATACAAACATTTAGTTGACTCTAAAAAAGACCACATACATATATGTTTATATGAACTCAACTCTCATTTACTCTGGCTCACATGACTGGAGCCTTGATCGATCCAGCTACCTCTCGAGCTCGCAACAAAACAGTCATTGTCCACTGTGAACATAGATAGTACAATGTAATACTGGATACTACATATAGTATAGTCACTTGTTCTTGAATCTTGATTCACTTTGTCTACATTTAGCTTGGAAGTTAGCTGCCGCACATGCTGGTGTAGCAGACCAGGCGGTCGAAAGCTTGGGCGCCTGCGGCAGGACTTATATGGCAGCCAAAGGATGGGGTGTCATGAGCATCATTCCAGTAGCAGTCACCCTCCGGCTCGCCGGAACCGCCATATAACTTGCCAAAGTAGTTGCCGGTGCAAGCAGGTCGGATGGTGACTCCACTCCAGCCGCATTGGCCATCGGGGATCCTCAGCGGTGGGCCGCCGCAGTTGGGGTATGCCCCGCCTACTATCGATGGGTTCTGAAGGCCATTACATCCGAAGTTGTTGCTGGGCACCAGAACCTGGCTGTCAAAAGTGTTGCCAGGTGCGGTGATGCGATAGTTTACGATGTGGAAGTTGGCACGGGCCAGCGACGCCCCCATGGCCAGGAGCAGCAGCACCAGCGAAGCCGATTGCACTTGCAGGTTTCTCATTTTTTCCGCGATGATCAATCTGTCCGACTGGATAGTGATGTAGCGCAGCTCAGCTGGGAATGCTTCCTTGATCGCTAATTGAAGCCACGGATGCGAGCACTTATATACTCTCCCAGGAGGAAATTGGAATGACTAGTTCAAAGTTGAGACTTGTTGCGTCACGCAACTAATAAGTGTTGGAACTTGACCCGTTTCATGAGCGTGACTAAGTCTTGGCACGACATCTGATGATTGATCCGCTCCCTACTCCCTTGCCCTCAAAAATGACAGGCTTCATTATTGAGTTTCGGACTTTTTTGAATACTGACATTTTATACCTTGCAAAGAAAGAGAGAGAAAACAGAAGATTAAAAATCTATTCCAGTTGACTTGTGAGGCGACTGACATGTGAGGCAACTCTTAGTTTTTGTGGGTGGGTTACTAAACGCTTGGCAACTTCCTTAACATTGACAACACATGTCTTGAATCAAACACACAGCACATGAGCCTCAACGGTAAAGACAACGAGATGGGGTCGTCTTCATTGACGCACAAGAGGTTATAGAGAGAGAAAAATGTTGCTCGTTGCTACAACATTTGCACCATCAAGATATGTCTTATGCATTCACTCTTCAAGCTTTCTAATGATCAAACGTTCTCATGATAACATCATTGGCCTCTAGTCAAACATGACCTAAACTAGTCATGTTGGCCAAAATTGCCCATTAAAGCTAAAAATGAACTTTTACATGACTAAGTGATCTTGGACCCAACTTGAAAATGATCATGTTCACTATTTTCACAAGTGATAAAACCACCTGAAGTGTACATACAAGTTTGGCCTCTAAAATGCCTAAAATAGCCAAAACTAGTCAAGTATAAGTTGACAATTTTTCATATCTCTAAATCCAGATCTCTAGTCCCTAGCTCAAGCTTCCATCTATGTACGCGATTTCCATCTCCTTCCCAATGGTTTTCATGATGGCGTTTAATGGCTAAGTATTAGAGCCTTCTGTAAATTACAGGGCCATCCCTATTACCCATTAAGGTTGCTTCTTTTAAAGTTCAAGGACATACCTTACAATCCTAAGGTACTACCTTTATTTCTATGGGTGTGTCTTTAAGTAGTCTAAGGTGTAAAAAATTAAATTGGCAATTTTGAGGCCAACATGAAATTTCAACTTACAGATAGATTTTTTTTATGTCAATAAGGCCCTTAAATAGTGTTTTTACTATTTTTGGCAAGTAGTGAAGTTGATAAGGTCAGATTTAGACCTACTTTCATTGGTTGATATAGATAAATTGCATCTAGTCACTTAAAACTAGATTATTGGTGAAGTACTTACAAGTTGCTATTTTAGGGCAAGTTTAGGACAGGTGGCGAAGTGACATTATGTCTTCTATAAATAGTTGTACCAACGTGGAGAACTGATCTTAATGTTCTCATTTTGTATGAAGAACTTTACTCTTTTGATTCTATGCCCATCTCTTTCATATTTCTCATTATATCTTGAGTTCTAATGTGTAGAATGTGAATCTTCTTGTTGTACTTGAATCCACACATGTGAATATTGTTATGTTGTTGTTGTTGTTGTATGAACATGGATAGTACTATATCAGATCCCAGTGATTGTGATCAGATCTACATGTATTTCCAAGTTCTAGCATGGTAGATGCATGATTTCTAGCTTGTAGATGATTCTAAATGTGTATCGCCAAGATCAAATCTAGATGTGTATTTGCGGGCGCCATCAATTCTATGGGGAGTTGGAGTAGTTTCTATCTCAAGTCAAGCATTTTTTAGTGCAGAAAGTGGATCTTTGTGATCCTAGATTCATTTTAGGTCAAATCACTTGGATTAAGCCAATTTTTAATCTACTCGCTAGAATGTGGAAACAAAAGTTGCACATGATGGTGGATGTTGCATTCTATTGGAAGATGTATCAAGATTCTAGCTTTTGCATATAAATTTTGATTTATTCAATATTTCGTAAAAACTCAAATTTTGTTAGAATCTCTTATTTTAAAGGTTTTGATCATTTCAAGAGTGTGGTTCAAGTGTATTTGAGTTCAAAAAGTTTATTATATTGTAGGTTGTTCAAGTGTGATCAAGATATCATCAATTCTATGTGCTAGATTTGCTAGAAGAGAGAAAAAGAGAGACTAGATTGTTTCCAAATCTTTATGATTTCTTCTTGTCATTATTTGATGATTTTCAAGAGAGTGCTAGGTGCATTGGAATAGGTTCAAATAAGAAGATCAATCATTGCAACATGGCAACCTCAAGTGGCTTCATGTTGGAGAGCAATGATAGGCTTACCTCAAGCAACTATTCTTGGAAGGTGAGGATGGAGTCCTTGCTAGAGATGAATAAGTTGATGGATATTGTTGTAGGCTAAAAGCATGGTTTGGTGGTACAAAAAAAAAACCCATTTTTCATTGTACCTTTTGGTAGTACATTTCACTTTTTTGGGATTTTATTACTCATAATTGTTTTGAGTCCACATTAAAAATGACATAACTTTTTAGTGGTAAGTCCAACTTTAGCGAAATTTGGTGCGTTAGAAAGTGCTTGACAAGCGCTTTCCAACGATATCTTAGATGACATACTTTTGAGCTACGGTTAAAAAGTTATGGCAAGTCAAAAGTATGGGGATTTTATTAATCATAATTTTTTGAGTCTACATTAAAAATGACATAAATTTTTAATGGTAAGTCCAATTTCAGCGAAGTTTGGTGCATTAGAAAGTGCTTGCCAATGATATGTTACATGACATACTTTTGAAGTACGGGTAAAACATTATTGCAAGTCAAAAGTATTAGTTAAAAATATTGTATAATAATACAAAAGTGCTTTCTACCCAAAAAAGCTAGTGTCCTTGAAAGTCCATGTTGTACCATCGAACCATGCTTTTAGCCTGTAGGTGTGGAAGAGAGACCTTTGGCACGTCAAAAGCAATTGAGGTATGATAGGAGAGCAAAGAAAGCTCTTCATGTGATCAAGATGAATGTGACTAATGAACTTCTCAAGGAAGTTGGTAAGTGCACTACATATAGGGAGGCTTGGGATATCTTGAAAATGGTTTATGAATCCAAGTCTACATCTAGGGTTCTAACCCCAAGGAGGCAAATCTTTCAAAGTATTCAAAAGAAGGATGAAAGTGCTCATGCTTTTGTTTTGAAAGTTAAAGCTTTGAATGATGAATTAGCATGAATCGGAGAGAGCATTAAGGATGTTGAGCTTGTGCAAGTAGTTCTTTTTAATGGTTTATTGGTTGAACATGCTAACTTGGTAAAAAGTTTTGCTATTCAAAAGACATTGCCAAGTATGGAGGACTTGCAAGAGGTCTTGGTGATTGAAGAGTTTAAACTCCAAGCAAGAGGAGGGTCATCTTCTACATCTCGTTGGAGAGGAGGAAGCTATGCTCTCAAAAGACAAGTTGAAGGGCAATGGTCTAAAGGGCAAGATCAAGTTGAGGCTTCTACTTTTGTTGAAAAGAAGAAAGATAGATCAAAGATGAAAAGTTTATATTGTGGAGTTAATGGACATTTTGCTAATGATTGCTTCAAGAAGAAAAGAGATAAAGGTGAGAAGAAAATCAATCTAACTTTGTATGAGGATGTGTTGATGAACCAAATTCAAATGATACTTTTGTTATGTCATCATGCTTGTTGGCTAATCATAGAGATATTGATCCTTGGTGGATTGATAGTGGGCTACATCACTTTAATGCTTTTCAATGAGAGATCCTAGGATTAGACATGAATTGACTTAACGTGCTAACAATGTATGCTAAATTTGGTCTAGTACACAACATTGCATACATCAAAGATCCGATTAAGGGTACTTCGCTAAGTCGAGTACTTCACTATAGGTCTCAACACAAGAAGGTTTAGTCAATACAATACTTGGATCCATTGGTTATCAATTGGTTTGCAATCAGACATATGAAATTTTTCTAAAATGCCTTTTAGATATGTCTGCTGACTAAGATAGATCTTCTTCTGAAGTCTATTTCTAGTAATGTGAATTCCTAGCAAAGAATGGACAGCGCCTAGATTAGTTATGTCAAATTCCTTTGACAGATCACTCTTAGTAGTGTGCAGTTTGAAAGTGTCATTAGACAAAATAAATGCATCATCTATGTAAAGAGCTATGTGAACTGAATTGGTGCCTATATGCCTGGAATAAACATTACACTCAGCTGAATTGATTGTAAAACCCAATTGAATGAGATAAGAGTTGATTCTATTGAACCATGTTCTTTCGGCCACCATGGATTGCTTTGTGCAGCTTGCACACTTTGTGCTCTTGGCCTTTGACTTCAAATCCTTTTGGTTGGAAGGTATACAGCTCCTCTTCGACATTGCCATTGAGAAACGATGCCTTGACATCCATCTAGTGCAGTCTTTCGCGGCTGCTAATGCAATCAGAGTCCTGATTGACTGCATTTTGACAACATGACTGAAAATCTCTTGATATTCCACTCCTTGGACTTGAGTGAATCCTTTAGCTATGAGCCGTGTTCTCCACTTTGCAGGAACCATCAGAGTTGATCTTCTTCTTGAATATCCACTTGTTGTCGATAACTCTCTTGTGAGTAGGAAAGTTAACTAGTGTCCAGGTCTGGTTCGTCAAAAGTGAGTTGTACTCGCTTTCCACAGCTTCTTGCCACTTCACAACATCGTTGGAGTTAATTGCTTTGGCTAAAGTCTCTGGTTCTTCTGATGAAGACCAAAATGATTGAGATGTATACCTCTCAGGGACTGTTCGAGTCTGTGAGGATCTTCGAACATTCGATTGACCAAGATGTGATGGTGCTTCTTCTTGAATTTCTCCATATCTGCTCGAGCTAGCTTGGTCTGGTCTGGTAACAAGTACCGTCGGCTGCTCGACTTCTATAGCTGTAGCTGCAAGTTCTGTAGAAGAAGCATTATCGTTGGAAGATTCCATGCTACGTAAAATAGGATGAAATGACACAGCATCATTTATCGATGGTTGTTTAAAATCATAGTATGTATGTTCTTGGAAGATTACATCCCTAGAGACAAATGCTACGTGGGTGGATGGATCATAAACTTTGTAAGCTTTATGCTCATCAGGATAGCCAATGAAAATACATTTATTTGTCCTATGATCCCAGCTTCTTCCTAAGCTGTTTAGGAATGTGAACAAAACATACACAACCAAAGATTTTTAAATGGTTAACACTAGGCTTGTGCCCATGCCATACTTCATAAGGAGTTTTACTGTTGACGGCTTTAGTGCTGGATCCATTTTGTACATAACAGACTGTAGCAGTAGCTTCTACCCAAAATTTTGCAGGTAGATGTAATTGGTGTAGCATGGATATGACTGAGTTGAGAAGTGTCTGGTTCTTCCTTTCTGCAATTCCATTTTGTTAAGGAGAATAAAAATTTGTGAACTGTCTTCGAATGCCATGTCCAGCGAGGTAATCGGACATCTCGTTGGAGAGGTATTCGCCGCCACCATCAGTTCGGAGAGCTTTCACTTTTGTAGACATTTGTGTCTCAGCCATGGCCTTGAACCTTTTGAAGCATTCAAGGGCTTCTGATTTGTGCTTAATGAACATGACTGTAGACGAGATTCTAGAATAATCATCTATGAAAGTGATAAAATAAAGTGCATCTCCTAAGGATGAAGTTGGCATTGGACCATAAAGATCGCTATGTACAAGGTCTAATACATGCTTTGTTTTGACAAAATGTGATTTGGGAAACTTGCTTCTAGTGTGTCTGCCATAGATGCAGGATTCACAGAAGAAAGATTTTCTATCTAATGAAGAAGAAAAATACAATTCATCAACTAGATTATTACAATGCATATAAGAAAGTGACCTTGTAACGTATCCAAATCAAGTATGCCACAAAATAGCATTATAATTTACATTTTCATGAGAGATAGTAGCTAATGCAAATGGATTAGAGAGTACATATAGATTTTTGACTCTAGTGCACGTAGTCAGAGTAGTCTTGATAGCTGAGGTATGTGAAGAACATTGGGAACACAAATAAAAAGATCATTGTTGAACGTGATCTTGACTGGGGCCTTTTCCTTCCATGCATATGGTGTTTGAATCCCTGAGGTATTGCTGTAAGTTGTATACTCGATAAACCATTCCTTGCGAGAGGTCATGTGTTGGGTAGTGCCGTTCCCTTGTTCCTCCTGTGCTGGCTCCTTCTGCTTGCTGATCTCGATCTCGACTTCGATCTGACTCCCTCTTAGGCTTGAATTGTTTCTTTGTCTTTTCTTTGTTGTTGTAGAGAGCTTGGTCAGAAGCATCCTTCTGATCAAGATGCTCTCGAGCTTCGACTTCTTCTCAAATCTCGACAACTGACTTTTTGAGTGTCATAGTAGGATCCTTTGGTAGCAACGTTTTGGTTGTCTGGAAGGATCTTGGTAAAGCTCTCAACAGATAAGTAAGCTGCTTTTCTGTTGATACTGCATTTTTTGCTTCAGAATTGTCTAGTGAAAGGAATAGATCCTTCATCTTCCTAATAAAGGAAGTGAGGTATTTACCATCTCACTACAAGTTTGTCAACTGATCTTCAAGGAACATGATCTAACTGCATGATTTCGTATGAAATCTTGTGAGTAAAGTATCCCACATCTCTTTTGCTTTAGAGAGTGTAGCCAGGTCAAGAGTCAGGCTATCCTCGATGGATGATGATAAAACGACTATTGCCTTGTCATTCTTCTCCCTCCATTTGCGTAGCTCCTTGCTTGTAGTTCTAGGCATCTCCTCAGTGCCATCTACCCAGGAAAATAATCCTTCTCCCATTAGTATCAACGAGGTCTTAACCTTCCATGTTATGAAGTTAGATTCTGTTGAGTTGATAATTGTATAGATCTTTGATTGTATGCTGCTTATTGAAGCCATTCTTGTGAATTGTGTTGTGTTGTGTTGTGTGTGTGTGTGTGTGTGTGTGTGTGTGTGTGTGTGTGTGTGTGTGTGTGTGTGTGTGTGTGTGTGTGTGTGTGTGTGTGTGGTATATCTATATAAATATGTTATATCAATATATTAAGTGTATGTTATATCTATATATATACTATACTTAGGAGCTTAGAAAATACTTAATACTAACAAGTGTACTAAAGAGTTTACCTTTAACGCTCACTTGTATAAATTTCAAAAATGACTTGCATGGTTATAACCAGGTTAAGATTGCACCTGCCGATCGCCACAAAACTACTTTTGCAACAGAATGGGGCACCTATGCTTACAAAGTAATGTCGTTTGGACTCTGTAATGCACCAAGTTCATTCCAAAGAGTAATGCAATTTGCCTTTAAAGATTATCTGCAAAAATTTCTTGAAATTTACTTGGACGACTTGAGAGTTCATAGTACAGATACAGACCACCTGGATCGATTGGAGAAAGTCTTTGAAAGATGCCGCAAATATCAGATTTCTCTAAATCCAGAAAAATGTCAGATATGGGTTTCTCACGGAGTGGTGCTTGGACATGTGATATCAAGACATGGTATTGCCACTGATTATTCTAAGATCAAAGTTATTGTGGAATTGCCACCGCCAACAACAATTCGAGGAGTTTATGTGTTTATGGGTCATGCGAACTACTATCGAATTTTTATTATTTTCTTTGCGGATTTAGCATGACCTATATACAAATTAACTATTGTTCCTATTTGGACAGTTGAGGCGTTAGAAGCCATTAAAAAGTTAAAAAAAAACATTATCTTCAGCATCAATACTGCGTTCTCCAGATTGGACATTAGAGTTTCATGTTCATATAGATGCCTCAAAATACACCATTGGATCAGTTTTGATGTAGCCAGGTGACTATAAGACGGATTATCCTATACGATTTGCAAGCAGGCAGCTTACAGATCTAGAGAAGAATTATTCAACACCAGAACGTGAAGCGCTAGCCATGATTTTTTCTGTTCGGAAATTTCGTCACTACCTTATGGAAACGCATTTTGCATTTTATACGGATCATCAACCGTTATTTTACTTGGTAAATAAGATGTGTAATACTGGACGTATTGCAAGATGGTTATTATTATTGACTGAATTTGACTTTTGAATTGTGGTCAGAAAGGGAAAGCAACATTATCTAGCCGATCACGTTTCGCGAATTGAATTTGCACCAGTTAATACTGAAGTGGATGATGAACTGCCAGATGATGCGTTGTTCTATGTTGAAGCAGTACCTGAGTGGGCGACAGATATTGTTGAGTACCTGATGCTAGGACAACCGAATGACTCTTTGACAAAAGTACAGAAAAGACAATTAATTCATAAGGCTCAACCTTATCAATTAATTGCAGGACAATTGTATCGTCATGGATTGCATGGCACGATCGTCGATTGCACAAGAAAGATCTGGAAGCAGGAGATCTTGCTTTGATGTAGAAAACGAAGCTGATCAAGGGTAAGTTGAAGTTTACTGGTGAAGGCCCGTATAAAGTAAAGGAACTCCTGAACTATGGCGCAGTAATTCTTGAGCACTTGGATGGAAAACGATTTGATACTCCGGTAAATGGCAGCTGAATACGCAGGTTTTGGCATCCTACTCCGCCAGTTCAGCAAGCCTGATCTTAATAAACTTTTTCATTTTATTTGTTTTCAATTTTGTGTTTTCAGTAATTAATTTGCTGACTTTTTTTGGAAAACGACAGTTAAAAAAATAATAATAATAAGGGAAGACTGATGAGCAAAAGTCAAGAAGTCATCAGCATAAGGAAAAGGAAGCATAGTATTTTTATGGAAAATGCCTTAGAAAACCACTATTTTGGGCAGATTTGGCCAATACAGTATCAAAAACCTTCGCTGAGCTCTTAGACTGTACGTCCACCTTGATGTATCTAAATTGAGGTGGGCGAAGGTTTTTGACAAGAGAAAATTCAATTTTTGAGTCAGGCGAATGTTCAGTGATATGCCATTTTGGGAACCTTCGCCGAGCATCATAACCTCATTATGAACCTTCGTTGACCTGCTAGATGATCTTAAAATGTCCAAATTAGGTTGTCCATAGGTTCAGATTGTGAAAAAATGCATTTATGACAGTACCTGGACGAAGGACCCTCCTGGGCGAAGGTTCATCCTTCGCCAGCCCTGGAAAACGTTCGTCTGATAGGTTCAGATCCCTAGAAATCTTTGCCGAGATTTTTATAGCCTATTTTTACAGTACTGTACATGCCTGCAAATTTTTGTTCAGAATTGATCAGCCCAACTAATATTCACTGTAATGGACCCACCAAATTCACCTATAAGTTGGCTGAATTCGATTCATTCCTCACTTGTGCTAGCGAAACTTTTGCAAATTTTTCTTGCGACCAAAGCCTTCCAAATTTCCTGCATTGCCTTCTAATACACATTTATGCGTTCATAATTCCTTTCTGATCATCATGTCTTCTACCGATACTTCTTAGTCTCCGCGCTATACTATCCATCGTGATGTCCCATCCGCAACGAACATCATGATTCTTTCTAGCACAAGCATGGTCACTCAGTGGATGACCCTTGCGGAGCCTCTACTTATTGCAATGGGTATTCATGAGAGAGCCTTTTCGGGACGCATCAATATGGATTTCATCACTCTTGCCTTCAGTACGTGGAAGGAAGAGATATCCAAGTTTTATATCACATTCCAAGGAGCCACACACAAGGTGCGCGTCACTGAGGCCGCACTTGCAGTTATAGGAATCTCATCCGGTACGCAAGCCTCACCCAATCACAAGCACACCCACTTGGCCAATCATCCATCAGCCTTACAGCTAGAACATTTCAGTGGACTTCCACCAGGCCTTACAAGCATATCAGAGAGAGTATGTCCACGCTCCGGATCCAACGGTGCGACAATCAGCAATGTTTGCCAAAGATCTGGCTCTGTTGGTGTCAGTGGCAACCAATGGGACGATTGCCTTCCTACCTTGGCATTCAATCCAAATAAGCCAATGGCCTCAGAGCAATTCAAAGATCAGTTGCTGATTGCTCGACTGTATTCTGTGCGGCTATGATGGGAGGCTCTTGGGAATCCCGCTTCACCTCATGGACAACTTCCAAGTGGATTGTCGGAGCCCACCGTTGTTTCCTACCGCATAATTTGGATGTCAATACTGCACGCCTTGACTTTATGGAGAAGGTGCAGTATCATTTAATTAAGATTTGGCACGAAGCCAATAAAAGTCCCCAATAACTGCATTTTGCAGGTGTCGTGGGAGTGCCACCAGTTTTGGTGGGGGATAGTGTTGGAGGGTTTGCGGATCTCAAGGCAACCCTAACCCTAGTTAATAAGTGAGAGGGATTTGGCACTCTGCGTGTGTAAGTCCAACCCAATGATCACATAGTTATTTGATTGATTAGTTAAAAATTAGTAAAGGACTTTAGGCCTTTTTGCGGGACTTTCAATGTCGTAGGGCCTAAATGTCAAGTTAGTGAATAAAGTTGGGTTTCCCTCCAATTTTGATGGTTCCCACACTTTTTTAAATTTGAATAAAAAGAGAGGCAAGACTGGACCAATAGGATTCAGAGGCCAGGGTCCGCCTCTCTACTATAAAAAGGGAACAACTCAAGTTGCTCCTCATGTTCATTTCCTCATTTCAATAAAGCAGATTGGTTCTCCTTAGAAATGGATTAATGAATGTCCTTGCTCTTCCTTCCTTTTCCTCCATTTCTCATGATTTCTTTGGATTTTGCTAATTGTTGGATCTGATCATTATTGGGATTGCTATTTCTTATGCTTTTTGTGAGAGAGAAAGGGAGAGAGAGAAGAGTAAGTTTCTATCACTGTTGTGGATTTAGGGTTAATGGAAGTAGGGTTAATGGATGTAGTGTTAATGCTTAGTGTTAATGGATGTTAATGTTAAATCCTCCATTCATGTTGAAATCTGAACTATACTATCGCTCTCATGGGAACGAACCTCCGTGTGACAACTAACTCCATCTCTTTGATGCTAGATTGCCTAGATCTTGGATTCAGGTTAGGCAAGGAAAGAAACCCACTACAGCATTATAGAGCCTGATTGATTTTTTCACGAATTCTTCTCGAACAAAAATTATTCGTGAACAAAATAATTTTACGAATCGTTCAAGAGACTCCCATCAGTTTGTCACTAGAATTTTACTAGAACCTACATTTTTTTTTATGTCGGAATACCCTTCAAATCTTGATAAGTCCAAACAAAGCAATCTTGATACTTAATAAGTAACAAACGGAGTGCTTGATACTGTTCAGGAGTAAGTTGTGATCCCACTTGTACAATTTTGTTCGGTTCTCCTGGTTCTGCAAGATTCATTGGCTGCGTCCTAGTTGGGCCATTGTAAACCTCTTTTGATGTCGGCATGTGTTCTTCAGGTTCACGATGTGCTTTAGGTAACATGATAACCACATCGTCCAGTGTATAACGTTTAAAATGCTCTGGCATATCATGCTGGACTACATTTGCTTGTTGTTTTTCAAAAGGACTTGTCTTGGATATTCGTTTAGTATTCTTAGAAGGAATTGATCGTGGAGGTGATGACTTTCGGGATGATAAATCTTTCTTCACAGGTGAAGACTTCCTAGACGATGATGTCTTGCTGGAGATCTGACTTGAAGAATCATTCTTGACTTTTCATTTGCCTTTATCCAATAGAGGTGGCATTTCCTTTGAATCGATCTTTTGAGGGGGATTTTCCCATTTTAGGACCGTATTATAATGTGGCTTTGCTTGTTTCTTTGTCATCGAACCTGTGATCCTGTCTCCCTTCAATATAACTGATGTGGGCGATTTGATTGTTGGTCCATCAGGAACATTAAGCGCTCCAAATCTGGTCGGATCCATATGATGTAGAATTTGTTCATCCATAAGTTTTGCATTGTCATCATAAGTTAAGGCATAGCTCATTGGTATGAGATCATCCTCAATTGGATCTGGTATAGGTTCCGTTGATATTCAGCGAATTTAGTGGAAAGGTGATTGGCATAACCAAAGTTCGATCTAACAAGGAAATCTCGCTCATCTCTGATTGAATATCTTGTTGACACATATATCCTGCTGTACAATCAATTGTTGCAAGAGCTTTGTTCCAATTGACAGTATCCGTTTGAGAATCGTAGTGAACTCCCAATTTTTTCTCTGGTCGATCACAAGTGTGATCCATTGTTGATGAATCGTCATCCACTTTTTGAACCATTGGCTTGATAGTCCAAGTCGTAGGATCAACTTTAACTGCACGTTCACGATTTCAAAAGTGATTTTTCCGGTACCCCAGTTATAAATTACTTGCACAACTCGTAACCATGGACGTCCTAAGAGAACTCGGTAGACATTTGGTGCTTCTGGTAAGTCCATCACGACAAAAGTAATGACAAACTGTACTCCTGCAATCCTGACAGGTATATCTTCTACCATTCCTCGTGGACGAACTGTCGTTTGATCAGCTAGCTTAATAGCAAAAGTAGCAGGCTTAATCTTTGTAAGGCCCCATTTTGTACATACCTTTGTAGAAATCAGGTTAACTCTTGAACCGCCATCTATCACGGCTTCTTCTTTAGAAAATTGTCTATGTTGTATCGGTAGAGTGATATTCCTTTGTTCACTTTTCCAAGCGGCTCCAACATGGAGTACATCGTTAGATTCTTCAAATCCAACACAAAAAAGCGGCTCCTGATGGTCTTCTGATTCTTTTTGAGCTAACTTTTGCGCTAAGACTTCTTTTGCTTTTGGCACCAACTTTAGGAACTCTCCCAATAAAATATTGATCTTGCTAGACAAAATATTCATGAGTAATTCTATATCGGTGCTTCTGGTTCAGTCATCTTGAAGGGTTCTTTGTGATGATGTAATTGATCATTCATATCCGTACGTAAATTTCTTGGAGGCTGCAATGGTGAAGATCGAACTTCAGTTGTTACTTTAGCAGCTTCAAGTTCCTCTTCTTCTTGCAGATCTTTAATCCATTGTCTCATATCCTGATATCTTTGTTTTTCTGCATTAAAATTTGGATAGACCCGATGCTGTTGGTGTATCGTTCAATGTTATAGAATCAGCAGGTACTGAATCCACTACTGGTTCTTTTTGCTTTTGTGCTCTGGTGACTACCATCAAGGGTGCACTTGGTTTATTTTGAGCTACTGATCCTTGCTTGATTGTTATCAAATTTACAGGTGCTGTAGCTGGTGGTGGCTTCGGTCTTGCTGGACTGTCTTTATAACAATGCCCATATCCACAATCACGACAGAATGGTACAAATTTTTCTTTATTTGGGCATTCTACAACTCTGTGATTTTTTTCACATGCAAAGCATCCAAGTGATGCTCTGGCCCAATTTGTCGAGGCTTGTTGTTGAGCGGCAGCATAAATGGCATACTGTTCTGAAGATCCACCTTCCTGATCATTACCATAGCTCCATTTCTCAGCACTTCCGTAAGATTCTGGTTCCATCAAATTGGCAGGAGGAGCGGAGTGTTTTGGTGGGGCAGACAAAGCTAGATGTTCTGGGTATCCAAGAGTAGATTGTCGTAGTCTTGCTGCTGGATTGCCTCCATACTGTGGATCTCAATATCCCATCTGGGCATACTATTGCTGAATTATTCGAGGGTTGAAGTTGCAAAAGGCAGTCTCATGGTCAGGTGAATTACACAGATGGCAAACACTGATTTCCATCCAATTGAGGACACTCGTTCACTGTGTGATTTCCTGTACATATAGAACACCAGACATTATCCCTGATAGGAAAAGTCTTTGCAAGCTTCTCAGGTTCCTTGTTCGCTTCTCCGTGGAAATTTTCCAATGCTTTGATCTTCTCATCAAATTGGAACTGCAACTTTTCCATCTATTTCTGCTGGGTCTTTCCAAGTTTCTCGAACTCATTGAGCATCATTTCTACAGTAGCATTGGCATTCGTTGATGCAATAGTGGTGGATGTCGTAGTAGTTTGCCCTGTTGTATAAGGCAACATACTGACATTCAGCTCATCATCTGAATCTTCATCCTCTTCTCGAATTGCATCATCCATCGCATTTTGCAAAAGTGCGTACTCATTATGCGTTTCAGCTCATGTCTGATCCGTTTAGGTAGACTTGACAAAAACCACATAATCATGGCATTTTCATAAATCAGCTCAGGCTCACATTCAGATCTAAGACGTTTCACCCTTTCGATGTATTCTCGAACCATTTCCCGCTTTCCCATTTTAATTTTACTTAAAAGTAGGAAAGGGTCTTCCATAAACTTCCACTGTTTGAACATTGTGATAAGGGCTCGTTTAACAACCTCCCAATCTTTACGCTCAGTTTCATCTTGGTTATAGTACCAATCTTGTGCTGCGCCTATTATGGCCATAGGAAACAGCTTAAGTCTATCTTGAGGATAAATCTCACCATAGACCTCACAGGATTCAGCATAGATCTGAAGAAATCTAACTGGATCTGTTAATCCATTATATTTGGGTAGATCCAATCGGGTGTTCTTCTAACAATAATTGGATTGACCTCCTGTGGAGCACCTCCAGGGGCAGCCATCTTTACAAATTTAGATCAAATCGATAATGAGATTGGATATAGATTTTTTCAAAAACTATCTCAGATTAGATCTGCTAGCTCTATTCCACTTTTCAAGAATCAGATTCTATATGATGAAAAACTACCCAAAATTCGATCAATCGATACTTCTTAAAAATGATAAATCTCTCATAGTCCAATTCAGAATATATCAGATTTGATCCAAATTTTGACAGAGACTTGATTTGGAAAATCAGAAACTAAAAATAGGACCGGCGAAGGTTCTCTAGGCGAAGGTTGTCTCGGCGAAGGTTCAACAGTGCTATTTTGGGATAAAAAACTCTCTGAGCACTTTTTTGGCAATTTTTTGGGAAATAACGAAGATCTGACACAGATAAAACTATGGACAACCGGACGAAGGTTTTTAACACAAGAAAATATAGTTTTTGTAATCTGGCGAGGGTAAAAATCAAGATTTTTTGTGATCTGATCAAGAAGAATCTTCGTCGAACTCAAAAATAGTAGTTTACTATAGATAGAATGTTTTGTTTGATCCTCTGAAAACATTTTTATTTTTGGTATTATTCTTCACCGACCTGGCAACAGATAGATCTGAATTACATCTAGGCATAGTGAATCGGGCGAAGGTTCTTTTTCTGTATTTTTTAGGGTTTTGATAATTTTTGGTGTTTTTTTGGTGGTTTTTCTGATGTTCCTGGAAATCTGTTGGGAATTAATCTTCGCCCTTCAAACACCTTCGGTTTTGTTTAGTTAGTTGTCACGCGGAGGTTCGTTCCCATGAGAGCGATAGTATAGTTTAGATTTCAACATGAATGGAGGATCTAACGCTAACATCCATTAACACTAAGCATTAACACTACATCCATTAACCCTACTTCCATTACCCCTAAATCCACAACAATGATAGAAACTTACTCTTCTCTCTCTCTCTTTCTCTCTCACAAAAAGCATAAGAAATAGCAATCTCAATAATGATCAGATCCAACAATTAGCAAAATCCAAAGAAAGCATGAGAAATGGAGGAAAAGGAAGGAAGAGCAAGGACATTCATCAATCCATTTCTAAAGAGAACCAATCTGCTTTATTGAAATGAGGAAATGAACATGAGGAGCAACTTGAGTTGGTCCCTTTTTATAGTAGAGAGGAGGACCCTGGCCTCTACTACCCTAAATCTTAATCAAATCACACACACACACACTCTCTTTCTTCATTATCTTAAACTCAAAATACACACTTCTTCCCCTTTCTCTCTTCTCTCTTCTCTCTCTCTCTCTCTCTCTCTCTCTCTCTCTCTCTCTCTCTCTCTCTCTCTCTCTCTCTCTCCGACCCCCTTGGGGCCTCTGAAGTTTTTGAAATGCCCTAGAGCCCTACGCCCTTTGAATCCAATCCCCTAGAGAGAGAGAGAGAGAGAGAGAGAGAGAGAGAGAGAGAGAGAGAGAGAGAGAGAGAGAGAGAGAGAGAGAGTCTCTATCATTGTTGTGGATCTAGTATTAATGGATGTAGTGTTAATTGCTATTTGAAATGCTGTGAATTTTTTTTTCTGAAACAAATGACTTTTGTGGTTTTCTCAGAGAAGACTGTTGGTATACCTGATCTGATAGTATCTTGATGGGTGGAACAAGAAAGCACAGCAAAAATGTTGTTGAAATGGCATGCAGACAATAAAAAAGGAAGAAAAACAGTAGAAAATAAAACAACTAATTATATCAAGATAAAAACATGGTTCATTGTACTTTCTCAGTCGACTCCCATTGACCACAGTGTCGAGGATATCGCCTTAAAGGGTTTGGAGTTGGACATATCCAGAGGCAAAGAGTTTTTTAATGACGTAAGGTCCTTGGCCAGAAAATTTCAGTTTGCCTTTGAAGGCTTTGGCCTGGTATAGTAGGACCTTATCTCCAATCTGGAAATCTCTAAGTTTCAATGATCGATCATGCCATGTTTTTTGTCGCCATTTGTGGACTTGTTGAGCATGGATGCTGATCCTTCGTGTTTCACAAAGTTGCTCTGGATGGAATAACCTATTTGCTAGATTCTGAAGAGTATCGAGCTCAGGGTTATAGGCTACTCGAAGAGAGGGGATATGGTATTCCACAAGCATAACGGCTTCTTGGCCATATGTGAGCTGGAAAGGGGTTAAGCCTGTAGCTCGCTTCGGGGTGGTGCGATAAGCCCAAAGAGCAGCATGGAGTTTGAGTTCCCAATCAGATCGGCTGGATTCGACGGCTTTGGTGAGAATTCCACATAGGATTTTATTGGTGGATTCTGTTTGGCATTGTAGCGTGGATAGTATGGAGAACTTTTGCGATGTACCACAAAAAATTTGGCAAGAAGATATGCTATGACAGAGTTAAGGAAATGTGTACCCCTATCACTGATAAGCTCTAGAGGACATCCGGACCGAACTATAACCTGTTCATAGAAAAATTTGGCAGTAGAACGGATCCATCTATCCTGAAGTTAAATATTCGGTAATTTCCTTAGCCCATACAGGTGTAGAGTCAACTTGGAAAAGGATTGCATTTGGTAAATCATCGTTGATGCCTTGATCAAGGGTAGGAAGGTTAGGGATTCGGGATAGATGGTCTGCTACAAAATGCTGAACTCCCTTACGAACCACGATCGTAAACTCAAATTCTCGCAATAATAGTTGATGAGATACAACAGTGCTTGATGATCAGTGAAGAACACAAAGACTTTTCCTAGAAGATAATGGCGAAACTTCTAAACCGCATATACCATTGCCAAGGCTTCGCGTTCGGTAGTGGTATAATTGACTTCAGCAGGTATCAATTGTCGACTAAGAAAACGAATTGGGTAGTCCTTTATGAATTATCCCGGTTGGGTGAGCACTGCTCCAATGGCATACTTGGATGCATAGGTATACACATGGAATTCTTTAGAATAATCAGGAGCCCGGAGGATGGGTGCAGTGCTAAGGGCTTCTTTGGGTTGATTAAAGGCGACGCGTTGTTCATCCGTCCATTTGGGAACTACAACTACTTTGTAGATTAAGCATGCTTTGTTAGCGAAATAAAAAATAAGGCACCGATAGTAGTTGGCGTGGCCAAGGAAGGAGTAAACTTCACGTATCGTACGCGGTTCCGGTAGATTTTGAATGATAAGGATCTTTTCAAGATCAATGGCAATGCCATTTCGTGAGATAATATGTCCTAACACAATACCATGGGTTACCCAAATCTGGCATTTTTCAGGATTGAGAGAGATGCCGAAGCGTTGACATTGGATAAAAAAATTTCGAGCACAATTGCTCGGGAGAAGGACATCTAGATGTAGATTGCCCAAAGCCTCAAAAGCCAAAGGTGCTATACAAATATGTTCAATATCCAGGTGTAGAACCAGAGATAAAGAAGAAGCCGGAGGATGCAGTCATACAAAGAATTGAATGCTTTGATGAAGGCACTCTGTTGATCATTGATACCAATTGGCCAAGTGATTTGGAAGATGTTTGCAAAGTTTTCACTCGAAGCACTTCAAAATCACCAAACCAATGAAAGAGAGTTTAGTTAAGACTCGGAAGAGTAAGCGGAAGCATTCGACAAAGAAGTTGAAGATCAAATCTATTACCCAAAAAGACTTGAAGGATGACTCTGATTATGATTGAAACGCTGCTAAGCTGTTTAAGAAGGATGTTGCTGAGGAAGTCTTTGAAGGATATAAACTCTTAGTTTCTTCACTTCTTCTCTGATAGTGTCTTCCGTGGCTTTCTGAAATGTATCATACTGCTCTCGACGTTTAGGCTCTCTTATAATACTCTGTGGTAGTCCTGCTAAGAACCACATGATCAAGAGTCAGGGCCATGTTGCACTTGGATTGTAAATGTTTGACCCATTCTATGTAGTCTCGGACTCTTTCTTGTTTTCCCATCTTGATTTTGCTTAGTAGGAGAAAAGCATCTAAATTTTAGATAGAAAGATTTTTTGAATCAATTACGACTAAAAGGGCCTTAAAGTTTGAAAATCAGCCTAATAATTTGTTTCAGGCTGGCTATTTTGAAAAAAACTTCTTGCATCAGCCTAGTACTCACAGTCTTAGATTCATGACTCGTAGAAAAGAGATGAATCATGAATGGTAGAAGAGAGATGAAGTCCACTTTTGGTTGACTAAAAAAAGAAACCATTTATTTAGTTATATGAACACAACTCAACATTATGGCACCTTCGTCGACTCTGACAGCCTGATGGCCAATTGCAAATGTTTGAATCAAATGCACTCTAGAAGTGAAAATTTGATGCAAACATGTAGTTGACTCTAAAAAAACCGCATACATACATTTTTAATGAACTCAACTCTCATTTACTCTGGCTCACATGACTGGAGCCTTGATCGATCCAGCTACCTCTCGAGCTCGCAACAAAACAGTGAAAGAGAGAGAAAACAGATTATTAAAAATCTATTCCAGTTGACTTGTGAGGCGACTGACATGTGAGGCAACTCTTAGTTTTTGTGGGCGGGTTACTAAACGCTTGGCAACTTCCTTAACATTGACAACACATGTCTTGAATCAAACACACAGCGCATGAGCCTCAACGGTAAAGACAACGAAATGGGGTCGTCAATGATGACGGACAAAAAGGTTATAGAGAGAGAAAAATGTTGCTCGTTGCTACAACATTTGCACCTTTAAGATGTGTCTTATGCATTCTCACTCATAAGCTTTCTAATGATCAAACGTTCTCACGACATTCAAGCTACTCGCTAGCTCCTCGCCGATTAGCTGCTAGTATGTGTCATCTGGATGCATGTGGTTGAATGTGGAATCTCCATTCTGCATGTTTGCCAATGCCGCAAGCATCTCATCTTCTCGTAGGCCCAGAACATGTTGTAAATCAGGCATGAACAAATACTTCTTCCCATTAATGATGACCAGTCTTTATGCTAATATTCAAAGGATTCATTGAAGTGATAACAACTTTCTGTTGTGGTGAACTCCAAAGTATCTCTATTCTTCTCTTAGGGATTACATTGGAGGAGCTCACAAAAACAAAGAACCAATTTTTTTTTTTTGAAATTTATCTTCAATAAGCATGTTGCAAGGTTCAAACAACTATGCAAAACTCAATGTACTTTTATTAGTGTTCTTTATCTAATTTTTTTAATATCATATGTATATTACTTTCTTTGATATGCATTTTTCATAATTTTGTTATTTGTAATTGTCGGTAGCTCGAAATTTTTTGTGATTCAAAATAGTAACCACGTATTGAAGCCATGATATCTCAATTGTCTCAGATCAAATAAATGTTTCAAGTTCTTCTAGTAAACAAATAAATACACTAAAAAGACCACAATTAGGACCATCTTTAGGACATCCTAAAAAATGTCATAGGCAAAGGGCCCCAGGTCGCGCCTTACCGTGATTATGAAAAAAAAAAAAATATCTGGCTCCGAAAGAAAGTGAAACGGCCAAAAATCGTGATTTCGGATGAAAAAAATGAAAAATTGGCCTCTGGAATACATTTTTGTTTGTAAACTGAAAAAGAAAAAACAAATTGACTTCTTAACACATTTTTCAAGGTACGTTCTATTGAGGTCAAACAGACTAAATTCATGAAAAAATGTAAACGTTTTTCGGAGGCCAATTTTTCATTTTTTTTTTGTTCAAAATCGCAATTTTTGGCCGTTTCACTTCTTTCTTTTTTTTTTGTTTTTTTTTTTTTTTTTTGGCTTCAAAACGTTTTTTTTGGCCTTCTGATGAAGTGAAACGACCAAAAATTGCGATTTCGGACGAAAAAAAAAATGAAAACTTGGCCTTTGGAGATGGGTTTTTTTCTTTTATTTTTAGGTGTGATTTTCGTCTTTGAGAAGGCCTGATTTCTATGCCTTACCGTGATTTTAGAGAGAGGAAAAAATCACTTTAAAATACAGTAGGTTGATAATGCAGGTTGTTTGACCAAAATTCACACTTTTGTTTGAAACTACATTTCTATCTATATAGTTTAGGAAATAGGTAAGCAAGTTCTTATAAGTACTCTATATGATAGCAGGTCCTGTTTGTGTAGTTATTGTTGGTTGCTAGGTACTGTGTGTAGCTATTGTTGGTTACTATGTATTTTTAAGTGTATCCATGTAGGGTTAATGCTAGAGGTGTACTTTGTGGGCCCACACTTGATTTGATCTACACCATGAAATTTGCCATGTCATATGGACCATTCATGCTCAATTGTCACAATTTTATTGGTACACATGTCGTCATTAACACTAATCCAGATTAGTGAAGAGGTCTTTTTTGAGTTCAAAAAGGGCCCTCATTTTTCTTGTTTGGATTGTCTTCTTCGCAACTTGTAAAATTCAAGACACATGACAGGTAATAAGAGTTGGTTCAGTAGCTTGAAAGTGTTGGATAATGGAACGTCCGTTTCACAAGCAAATGGTCAGGTGTGCAAGATCAAGGGGATAGGCACTGTTTCAATCCATACTACCTAATGGAAAAAGCAGGATGATCAGGGAAGTACTTTACGAACCAGGTTTGAAGAAAAATCTACTTTTTGTTGGAGTCATTACTGATCAAAAGTTGAAAGTAGAATTTGTCCATGGCGTTGCTTTGTGAAGGATGTGAACCAAAAGTTCAAAGTTATTGCGGATGGAGTAAGGGAGCCCAATACAAAATTGTACAGGTTGAATGCTACAATCAAGGGGCAACACGGACTTGTATCGTCCATTCCATCGCAAACTGAGTTGTGGCATAAGAGGCTTGGTCACTTGAACTTGGGAAGCTCAGTTTGATGAGAAGATTGGAGATGGTAACATGATTGCCTACCATAGAAGATCACTTGAAATCGATGTGCGAATCTTGTGTATATGGGAAGCAACATCGAGAGAACTTCAATAAAGGGGGGTGTTGCAAGAGCAAAGAACATCTTGGATTTAATCCACACAGATTTATGCGGGCCTATGAGGACCATGTACTTAGGTAAAGCCTTCTATTTCATGACCTTTATTGA